>NIJG01000273.1:2277959-2314143 GCA_002201625.1 Euglossa dilemma | reverse complement strand
TTATAATGCACATTACGCTTACGTGTGTTTCTATATATATATATATATATTACGTACACCTATATACTGTAAAAAAATAATTCTCATCTTAGCATTCGATGACTCGCCTGTGTGACTAGAACGATTCCTATGAAACAGGTACAGCTTTCGATACCTGAATCTGACTAGATCAAACATCGTTAAACGCTATTCGAGACCCTGATGAAAACGCGGCAAACGTCTTAATTATACGAGAACGAGGGAGATTGATTAATAAATAGAAAAATACGTTGAAACGATTGCGACGAAGAGTATAGTCGATTCTATATACCCGACCTCATCAGACTAGTCGTGTAGTCTCTTTGTTTGTTGGCCAAGTGCAGGTCCAAGCTCCGCAGCATTCTGTCGCGGATCTCTTGGTCGCAGAACGAGGAATTCTTCCGCAATCCGCTCCTACGGTGCGCCATTCTCGGCTCGTTCCTCGAGTAGGTTCCCAGACGAAATCCAGAGGAGGAATTGGATCGAGGCGACCTCGAGGTCGCGTCTCGTCCCGTCTCGCGAACCGCGTCCTTCATGAACTCCACCGCGGCTCTGCGACAGGTATCGTAGCCCAGCAGCTGAATCCTCTTCCCCCGAATCGCGTCCAATTGAGATCTCTTCGGCTTCGAAGATCTGTTCACGAATCTCCCGACCGAGTCGGGTGTCCCAGGAAGGTTTTGGAACACTTTCCGAAGGACTTCTTTCGTCAGGTCCTCCTCGCTGCTGGATTCGCCTGGTAAAAAATTGCACGATAAACTTCTCCGACACTTATCCGAATTAGTCGCGGGAACAAGCGGAAAGACAAAGCTACGATAGAACGGGAATGTAATATCCCGGATGGGATTCAATACCGCGAAAGTTGCGCAACTTTTAGCTTATCGAGAGCCGGTTGGAATGTTGGAAATAGCTTTGAAAGAAGAGGGACAAATACGAGATGGTCGGAAAGAGTGGCGAGTTCTTGGAATTACGCAATGGTAAAGAAGGGATGGAAGATCGGACGGTGAATTTATCTGATAAATCAATGTTACCGAGGTCGCTGGTATGGTCGGTCCTGTACGTTCCCTCTTTGATCTCTCGTTGCAGCTCCAACACTCTGGCCAGCGCCAACTGCAGATACTCCCTGGCGTTCGGCTCCTGTATAAACATCGCTTGTGGATTTACACCGTTAAATTACCCACGGTTTACGCGCTCGAATATCAATAATATTTCACTGGTAATCGGGATTCTTGTTTGCCCGCCTCGAATTTACCTCCGTCGACTTCGGCTTCTTGGTGTCGCTGTTTCCATCAGCCAAACAGGGTGCCTGTTCCGCAGCGAAACGACAAGATTAGAAACAAACTCGCGTGCGAGGGACTCGGATCGACCCAGCCACTTACCGACGAGTATCTTTTCATCTTTACCGAAATCCCTGGGGAACTGGAAGGAACTCGATCATCGATTCACCTTTCGCAGGCGCGTCGCGTTCGCGCGATAACGCTTCGCTCGGGCTAACGGCCGCACTCGAGTAACAAACAGTGGCCGAAAATAATTCCGTGCCCTCGGTCTTCGCTTAAGCCGCTACTGCTTCTTTCTTCTTCCCGGATCAGAGACGTTTCCCCTCCGAGCTAATGGCTCTTTTGTCCAGCCAACCACTTCTCCTTCTTCCCCCAAAGGGTACTTTCCCCAGGTCGAAGGAACGCGGCTGGGAAAGCAGGATAGGACCGTTGACTGGCGTCGATCGGCATCGACTAACCGCGTCCGAATCGCGGCGACCCTTGCTACGAGCAACGACTGCTGCGAGGGTGACGGTTTGCCATGGCTTCACCCCCTCCACTCCCCCTCGAAACCCCTGGAAACGTGCCCCTCGCGCTGCGACACCCCTGCAGATGCGGACCATTGTGCCGGGAACCCCTGTTTGCTCGACGCGTGCCCTGTGCCCGATAAAAGCGGCTGGCACGCGTCCCTTCCTCGAAACTTTAACGGAACACGAGTTGCCAACGGAACAGAGTAACCCTGGAACGCTATTTGTTACCCGTTTCACGAAAGATCGCGGGGATAAAGCCGATAAATCTCGGACTCTGTTCGGTTCCCATCGATTTCCCGAACTCGGTTTCCGCCTAAAACCGGAACAAGATCGTCCACCGTAACGAGTATTTTTCCCTCTTCTCCTTTTCTCTTTCTCTCGCGGAGATAAATCCCAGAGGATATAATCATTTTCGCGGCGACGATTAAAATTTTTTGCCACAGCTATGCGTTTCTGTTTACCGGGCCACGTCCTATTTCCACGAACGTTATCCAGCCCCGCATTCGGCCGGCTATAACATTTCCCACCAGTCCCAGCGAAACAAGAACTCCCGAAACGACTGTCCCGCGGATCTGCTTCGTTTATCTTCCTCCCCCTCCGCCCCCGTTCACCCGGTGTTTTGTAAAACAACGTCGTTGCGGGAAACGGCGCACCGGCTCAATGGGAATAACAAACCTTCTCCGGTCCGGTTAAATGAATTTTTATTCGAGCCACAGAAAAGGATTAGAGGCGCATAGCACAGTTGCTTGGGTCCGGCCGTTTAATATACATATTCCAACCTGCTATCGATTCTCTTGGAAACGCTTCCGCCGCTGCGTGGCCTAATTACAGTTATAATAGGGGCATCGAGAAGACGTCCAGGCGTTATCTCTACGACGAGAACGTCTATAACGCAGGGAAACGCGATGGCCAATAGACGTGCGATGCTAAATCCTGTTAACAGGGGTGCACGTCAAACAGGAATTCTCGATTAACAAGCGAAGGGTGCAAGGTCGTCAGACAGAGCACGATTAATGCATAGAATCCCTTCTATTCGTCTCACTAATTAAATCTCGCGACGCGATTCAATAACGCCGGGAATCCTCTCTTCTCTCTTACGCCGCACCGCTCGTCGCGATGCAATCCGTCGAACGGTTTCATTCCAGAACCGCGCAACGAGTGTGATGATAAGGGGAGGGTAAGAGGGAAGGAAGGGTGGTGGAAAAAAGGGGTGCAACCGTCCAAGGGTATTAATTCCTCCTCGTCACGTCAGCCGGGAATGGGATGATCGAGGTTCGATAAAGATGCTCGCTCTTTTGCCAGGAAATTGCGACTTATTCTATCGGCGATAGATATACTTAACGACGATCTTCCGGAAGATAGCCCGGATTAGACGATTAGTCGGGTGATCGAAACTGTTCCGAGCGTTTGGAATGTTGTTACGGTTTACCTCGAGGACGTTGTCTCATTGTCTGCTTGTTACGTGCTCTCGCGTTACCCGTTTCAGCGAGTAGCAAAGCGATGGAACAGAGAAATTGGTCGAAAGTGTTCTCCGGCCTCGGTGGTTTAGTTTCGAGAGCACGTGTTCCATCGAGTCGCGACTCGCGCCACAGACAAGGTATCCATTAGCTTAAAATTAATTATACCAACCACGATGAAAATTCCTAAGTTACGGTTCTAATGCTAAAGCCGCGAGTCCTTTCGTCGATCTTTCGAAGGATCGAGTAAAAAATCGTCGCGGTTCGCGGGCAGATCCGCGAATATCGCGACCGCGAGCAACCCGACTCGCTCGAGGGTCTCTCGCAGTCTCCGCACGTTCCACCAGCGTTAGATAATTGAAACATTCATAGTAAATCTATCTTAGATTCGACGTTACCAAATGGTCCGCGATTCTCAACAGCATCTCCGCTGACGTCTCCTTCCGTTCTTGTACCTCGGGCTCGTTCTCACGAGATTATTTACCATTCAGCGTCTCAGGTCTGTCCCGTGGTTTCTTCGCTGGCTAGCTCGTAAAGACCCGTGGAATTCAGCTCCTGAGTGTGCCTGCGGAACGTGGAGCCGAAGCTGGTCTCATTCAGGGTGCCTCGACCACAAACGCGACGCCTCTGCGAGAAATTCGTTTCCCGATTACCGTTCCTGTCCGTACTGTCTGTCGTCTCCGTTCGACACACGCTCAGAGACCTCCTCGACAGGCGACAACAAAGATATTTATTGAACCTGCAAGCAAAATCTCCGTTCATCCGTCTGTCTTACGTACCGTTCCACGCGCGAATCCTCCATTTGTTCGCGGATCGCCGATCAAAGCTGACCAGCGTCTTCTGTTTTTAATCGTTCATCTCGATATACTCGCCTTTTGCGAAAGATTCCGCTGACGAAATAGAGGGCAATCGGATTGACGCAGCTGTTGAGGAAGCTCAGACAGAAACCGATGATCCTCAACGCGTGCCAAAAGTCGTCGTAGTCCTCCTCGGATGACGGGCAAAAGTGATACCACAGCATGAACACGTGATAGGGCAGGAAGCAAATGAAGAAGATGACCACCAGGGCGATCACCATCTTCCCGACCTATCGATCACGACCGTTAAAAAAGCATTCGATCGAGATGATCGAAGCGTTGATCAATGAAACGCGACATTTCTTCCATTGCGAAGGTGCGATGACATCTTTTTATTTTCGCTGCGGTTTTTTAAAATATTACGCGTGAGATAAGCTTTCCAATTTGTTACTCAGCCTTCTCGGTACAAGTGTTCCTTATCGAAATAAATATAGATTAGAGGAAAACCGGCCGTGGAGAAATATAGAGTTTTTGCAACCGCAAGTCCAGGCAGAGGAGAGAGATTGTGGCGGGTTGAAAAATACATAAGCGATAACGGGAACTCGTTCGAGCGAATGGATCATTTCGAATCGCGTGCAGTATTTCTTGGAGAGGATTGTCAGGAGATACCGGTTAAATTGAATCTCGGCCGGACGTAATTTCCAGCCGTTATCAAGCACCGATTTGTCATCGTCGTATTTATAGGCTAATCGATCGTGTTATTTGTTCGCATTGTTTCGCGAAACAGCAACGATCCGGCGCGAAATTCTGTTCCGCGAAACGTAGGCAGCACCACTCCGTTCTTCGTTATCGAAACGAATTAGAGAACAGCCGAGTGGGTTTGAGGAATGAGAAGACGGAGGAAGCAAAGGTGAGAACGACGGCTGAAAGGTTTTATCTTCGTTCTCCACGCTTCGCTGCCATCTCGTATCGAACGATTGGAAGCGAGACGAGGCAGGCAAGTGACTTTTAAGTAAAACGTTGAGATAGCACCTGTGACAATAACAGCATTGACGTGTATTTCGTTAAAAATATAATTAACAATGGAATAGAATTAAAAATGGAAAACTTCGTAGAAATAAAAATCGAACGGTATCTATCATCGGAAACGATAATCGTTATCGTTTTATTTTTACTAACGCTTTGTTATGTCCATTAATTTCTTAAGTGACCGAGAAGATAGCGTATTTCTTTTAGATGACACGTTGATCCAGAGATTATATCGTTTTTAATAATAATAAGCGTCATTCTCGATACCAATCCTTCGAATGGGGTATAAACCGGGCGAAAGTAATTCTTTTTATACCGTGTACGAGTTTCTACAGGTAGTACGAAATGAAGCAGCGAAGTCGAAGGCTTGGCACGTTCGATAGAAGAAACTTCTGGTGGCCGACGTATCAGTGTAATTCGATGCGATCGACCGTCGCTTTTCATTCGGATACAATGCGGAAAGTGTAATAGGCTCCAAGCCAGCCCTAGTACCCGAGAACCCTGATCCATATCGATTTAGAAAATAATTAGCCTCCTTTCCCGGAAATTACGCCGTGTTGCTCGAGTTGTTGCACTCGCTTCCTCCACGGATAGTCTAACCGCCTATCGTATAATCAACGTTATATCGCGCGATCTTATTATCTTGTTATATTACGGAGATCACGCAAGCAGTAGATCGCGATAATTCGATTAATTAATCAATGACTCGAATAAACTCGCGGTAAATCCTTCCTAATTACTTATCTCGTTCTCACGCTCGAAGTTTGATAAATTTCTCCTTCGATTTGTCACCGATTTACGAATTTTTCTCTACCGTACCTTCTTGCGAGCTCTGATCTGCTCCATGCGATGACATCCGGTCGACAGCTCGCCCGGCATGTTCCTAGTGGAGAGTTCGAGGTGTCGCGCCATCCCCAGGTAGAATCCAGTTATCACTAGGAACGGTATAGAGTAGTAAACCAGGAACTTGAACATCACCATCCCCTTCTTGTAGCTGTCGCCTGTGTCCCAGGACGAGAAGACGATGAACGTTCGAGCAGAGGTCGTAAACGATTGGAAGCGGAATGCACGGAGTGCACGGTGCCCAGGTGGAATAGAAGCCTCGATAATAGACGGTGTACTCACCGAATTTTTTCGGGAAGGGATTACAGAACAGGATGGTGTGGTTCTTCTGCAACTGCACGACCTGCACGTGCGAGTATAGAGCGGCCGGAGTTGCCAGCAGAATTGCCAGAATCCAAATAAGGGAGGCTATCAGAATGGTGGATGGCTTGGCGCTCAGCCCGGCTACGTGCCGGCGAATCGGATTCACTATAGCGCAGTACCTGAGGTGCAACAGGAGCATGTGTTCTTGTTTTCCTAGTCTATTATCTTTATTCTTTATTCTCTATTCGTTACCGCGATTTAAACCATCGTTTTCGAGCTTTCGATCGAACATTTCGCGTTTCGCGTCGCAGCCCTAAACACGAATCCTTTTTCGAGTAACAACCTTTCCCAAGGACGAAAGGAGGTTCGTTTGGATTACCGATTAAACGAACCAACGGCCAGCCGATTGGTCCATTAGCGGGACGGAACTTGGTGAAAGTTACGATGGCTACCCTATCCCTGAGACAACAATTTCCTCGACCGTAACTGGGTTTGACAACTTACCTCTCGCCTGATAACGCGGTCAGAGTGAAAACTGAGACGCCGATCGAAATATCCTTAGCGCACTCCGATAATTTGCAAACTGCCAGGCCCCACGGCCACGACTCGAACGTGTACAGGAACATCGTGAACGGTACACACGTTATGATCACCTGAAGCACAGGAAAGGTAAAAAGCAAACGCGCATGGCAAAGTAATTACGCGGGTGTCGTTTAATCAGCATCGAAGGAAAATTCCATTTCCGTATTTTTCGCGCTGTTGCATAATCGGAAATTTAATTGGTTCGAATTCACGGGGAATCGCGAGAAGTCCACAGCGTCGGAAATTCCCGAAATTTTGTTTTAAAGCGACCGTGTAACGAAACACGTAATACCCGTCGTCGCATTTGCTCGCATCGGCGAAGGATGAAATTGATTGGAAATATTTATCGTTGCTGCTATTTGTTGCCCGGGCAAATACGTTACCTTTTTAAATAATTCGATTAAAAACATTCCTGGTAAATTGAATCGATCGCCGCGCTCAATAAGCGCGCGTTCATGTAAAGTCTCTCGAATGATGCAGTATTAGAGGAAATATTCCGTTAATCAGCGCGCATTAAAGTTAAATCTTGATATCGAATACGCAGATATCGCTCTCGTGTCATCCGCGATAAAAGAAAGAAAATATAACGGAGATATTTCCTATCTGACACTGCGACGCATCGTGAACCGTAAACAGGTAAACCTGGAGCAACTTTATGCAATTTTAACGCGCGACGAGACGTCAAGTTATGTCGCCTTTTTCTTCGTCTTTTAGTATCCTCGTTCCGATGCCCTAATACCGTTCTTATTTACGATATTCACCGATGATAACCCGTGGATCGCGTTAATCCTCGCCGATCAACCGCGCGGTTATACGTTACACGCCGGCCAGACCTTATACGCCATAAACTGAGCTCGTTATCGATGGAGATAACCCGCGTTATTACCGTGATCGTTATTGTTTCCCGGCCAAATGTCCACGAAAACGTGACTCTAACGACAACTGTTCCATGATGTACGACCCTGCTAGTCCGCTCCACGAATATTCCGCGCGAAATCGTGGATGTAAACAGCAACGGAAACTCTGGGAGCACTCGCGACAGATTTACCAGCCTGATCCGACAGGCTGCATAATACTCGATATTGCCAGGTACAAATGACACGGATTCTAGCAACCTTTCCCGATCGACGGAAAATCGAACCGAAAAGAAGCTTCCGCTCGCGGAGAGGATTTTTCTTCCGTATCACCGGAACGTTGAAAAATTTCTCGCTACTTTCTCCCCGTATATCTCGAACTCATTGCGCGGTATACACATAGAGTACGGCAATGGGCAATCGAGGCTCTCCGGAAATTTATTAATCGCGGCCGAGACGAGAGACGATTGGAGATTTACGCGTTTCGGAACGGGAAGGCAGTAACCTCTGGTCGTAAATTCGAAAAGCGACGGGTTACAAGGTTTCGTCGGGTTTTACGCGACGCGAGAGCTTGCCTCGGCTTTGATCGTTTACAGGATTACAAGACGAAGCGTTTGTGAAAAATTTATACCATGAATTTAAACATTCCATACATCTTATGAATACATAATCCAGACGGGAGCCGGAACGGCTGGACGATGACCACGTCGAAGCTTGCAAAGATCGTTGCCGCGTGTGGACAATGGAACGGGGTACATACGAGACGCAGCTCTTTGTCAGGATTTCGAGATGGAAGAAGGAAGTTTACATGGAAGTTTGCTCACCAGAAGGTCGCCGACAGCCAGCGACAGGACGTAAGTGTTCGGCACGTTTCTCATATTCGGGTGACGAATGAGAGTATAGACGACGATGCCATTTCCGATTAGACCGACCACCAAGATTAACGAGAACACCACTGGGACTATGTAGGTTTCGGGTCGTTGCACGTACGGGACGTAGCTGTTTTCCTCGTCCTCGGCTCCTCGCACGCTGGGAAACGTCGTCGCGTCCAAGATCCCTGCCATTCGTAAAATATAACCCGTCTCTCTTCTGTTATGAATGATCCGCTGTGATTTTCCTCCTCTTCCGTCTCCAGCTTCTCGCACCACCATTCCCACCGAGCTTATTTATCTTTCCCTGGAATAAAGAAGCAAACGTCACGTTCTTTCCGTCATGTGCGAACCGCCAATTCCGCGGTACCGCGGGAATCGGTCAGGCGTTTCATCATCCGGCCGTGATATAGCGAGAATTTCGGTGAATCAAAAATTCACATCCCTGTTTGTTTTATTTCTCCGATCAGACCCCTTTCCGACCAATCGCTCCGGCTGCTTGCTCGTCGTGTTTAGCAATCGAGAAATTGGATATCATCTGCGTCACCGTGCCGCCGGATGATGGTCCCGCGATTGATTTTTCAACGATCGGCAAACGAAAGGTCCAAAAGCGGAGGTGATATTAATAAACGAGCCCGCCCTTGCGGAAACTGCCGATGACCGACGAATTAGCCAGGACGCGTAGCTTCGACCCCGAATAAAAACGTTCCATTTGCGACGCGTTCGAGGTATTCGAGACGGGAACGTGGGCGAGCGCAAATTTGCGGACTAAAGATAAAGCGGAAGTACATCGCGTTTACGAGGGTGGGCGGGCGGTTAAATAAATCGCCTACTTTTTTTCGATATAAATTTACAAACGGCCCCTGGACGATGATAGGCGCGTTTGAAAGAGATTTTGCGGAGAAAGAGGACGCGGGGAATGCCCGTGCAATTTCCCCGTTTAATTCGTCCTGCGGGGGAAAAGAACGAGCTCGCGGGCAAAAGAGGAAGAGGAAGTGGATCGGAGAGCTGCTGCCGAGAAAAAGTGGTCTCTTTGTTTTTCCGCGCGTACCAGGAATAAGGTTACCATCCTGCCAGCCGGCAACGATTTCCTTCGATCATTGACGCTCCGCCGAGAAATTACATCTTGTAAACCCTGTCTCCACGCTTTAATGTCATTCGCTGACAGCCGCGCGAAAATCCAATGTATATTCTTTAAAGTAGAGAGAAAAGGAACGCGCGAGGAAGAGAGGGACAGAGAGAGAGAGAGAGAGGGGGGAGGATGGAGAAAAATGGATCTCGTGCGAGCGACAGGCGATATTTCATCGAAACGTGTTTTAACATGAAAAATCTTCTTATGAATAACATGTAAACAACCTGCATACTCTATTGTCGGTCCGGCATTTGCGTTCCGCTGATTCTCTACTTTTTTTCTTCTATATAATTTGACGGGACGAGAAACGTAACGACAAGAGAAAATAATTTCGCGCGATTTATGGCCGGTGGAACGGAACCGGTCGGAACATTCAGTCTGCTCCCAGCTATCCCTGATTTTCTCTCGATTTTTTCCGCCTCCAAGCAGACGTGCTTTTTTCGACGAGTTGCAGACGCAGTTTCCTTATCACGCCATACTCGCGTTTTCGAGTCGGTTCAGTCGATTCGTGTCTGCCAGACGAACACGTCCCCACGTATCTTCGCGTTTCAAACACCTCTTCTGCGTCTGCTTTTACAAATTTCATCTAGAATTTCAAACGTCATTCCTGACCTCGCGCTTTCGTACGTGCATCGAGGGGAAATCAGCATGCTGTCATCCCCGACGCGCTTCCCTATCGAGGTGGTCTATCCAGTGGCATGTTTTCCATCCGGACTGGTTAATTGCCCGAAGAAGCTTCGCGACTGGAGATTGATTAACCCGGCGAACGGTGGGTAAAAGTCACGGCTGGTCCTTGATCCCGTGGAATTCGAATTCGGACGAGGTGATCTAGCGCGGAGATTAGGGCGGGGCTGTAAATTTCCTGCCCAGAGCCGGCAGTCGGCGGGTAGCCGGCGAAATTGGGGTGTAGACGATTTTAAGGATAAGACGCGAACGTACGCGGAAACAACGACTGGTAAAGTGTAATATACGGTGAGGATTGCAGGTTAGAATTGCAAATCGCGATGCTGTATTTTCGCGATCTAGATACGCCGTCGTTTTAGAAGCCTTTGAGAGCGGAAGAGAAGGCTTTTACTGCTGGAACGATTCGAGGGTAAAATAATGAAATGATATCCATGGGAACCTCTTTTAAGGTCGCTCTTTTTCTCCTCTCTTTTCTTCCCGCTCCTTTTTATCTCCTTCATAGTTCTTTGTATTTGTCTCTTCGTGGAAAGTCTCTTAGGCGGAAATGAAAAAAGAAGCTCCTCTATGGCGCCATTTTTCATCCGACGCTATGCTGCGGGTCCTTTTGTCCCCATGAAACCCGCGTATCGATGACCCGATAGCGAATCGCGTGACAATGAAAATTAATCAGATAGATCGTGATTCCGCGAAACCCATCCATTGTCCAAAATTGAAATAAATTCCACGGCATCAGTCGTTCCCCACGCTACCTGTCGAAAATTATCGTGTTCCACGGCATTTCCTTGTTTTTCAATAAACAGCTTATAGACTCTTATCGACACGTTTTGCCGGCGAAGGAACAATGGAATTCCTTATCTTTGATTATGACCGGCACACCATGCCGTTCACCACGGAAGACGTGCTCGAGCTCCATCGAAGTACCGGATATCGATGACATAAAAGTTACAGGAATTTCCTCCCGCCATATTTGATATATTTGACATTCTTCAAAGGAATCTCTTTGCCGAGAAACAAGGTTTTACGTTCGGTAACAAACGCGCATCGACGAACGCGTGCGTAAAATTCAACAGCCTCGTATACCGGATGTCCTTCGGATTTTTATAGGTTCCCATTACGATTCCATCGATCATGGAAGGTATCGATTTACTTTACATCGACAGTGGATTAAACGCGAGGTATTTCGAATGCTTGGCGAAATCGGTAAGCGAGGATTTCGAAGAAAAATAAAAGTAAAGGGAAACATTTCCGAGTCGTATAAATTACTCCGTCTAACTTTAACTCGCTTAAACTCTGTCCTGTATTTGTTGCTATTTTGTTACATCTCGTTTTCAACAAATTCTGCGTCGCCCCTGGTTTCCCGACCGGGACTATTTCACCCTGTCACCCTATTCCACTTTATTCTTTTTCACGTAGCTTTACGACGCTTTAGCTCGTCGTTCCCTGTCCCATGAATCCCGGCGGATTTACACGGAAACTTGGGGAACGAGTTGGAAATGGACAATGCGCGAATGAAATAACGCGGCACGCGTATCATGCTGTCGTTAAAAGTGTCAATATTAGCTCTCGTTCCGGCGGTGAAATGTACAGTGACGGTATCATTGGACGCGAGGCGCCACTGGGTGCATCCTATCGAAAGGAGAGCTCGAAATTACTTTGCCCGACCGCAATCGCGGATAAAATAGAGCCATCGTGTTAGCCCGAGAGGAGACGGAGCATACTGGAAAAATGGTGGCCGATTTCACGATCGAAATATTCGATCCGATAGTTTCAAGCTGGTTAACGAAATTGCCGACACGACTTCGCCGTTCCGGTTGTATCTGTCCTCGATATCGCGGACATTCGTGGTATCTCCTTTCTCCATGCCCGATACGATGAAATTGAATAGCGGTTTTGGAATCTTTTAGTCAGAGTGGGAAGCGACGGGCGAGGCGACTCGTGAATGCCTTCGGATCCTGGATTCGTAGGGTGAACCGAGATATCAGCGCCGATCCGCGGATTAGAGGGCGAGAAAGGTACTCGCTCGATCGCGTTTACGGGCGATTCGCGTTGATACTGTCGCATAAATATCAGTATGAACCGCGAAGGTTATTCGAAATTATCGGTGATTGACGCGGGACGAATGGGCGCGAAGAGTGGGGTAACAGGTGTCAGGTAGCAAATGGGGCGCAGCTGCTGGCAATTAAATGTTTTTAACGATGATAATCCCGACGATGTTTGCGAGCAGCGGAATTACAGTTGCGGTGCGTAGGTCTGACGTTGTAAAAATACGTCTGTCATTTACATAACCCGCGGAAGCGAGCCACGACGAACCGACCGAAACCAGCGAGGATGAAGGATGGCCGAAAAATGGGCGGCGCGCGCGCAACGGTGTTTCAACGAGCTGGTTTTAATGGGACACGCATATTCATACGGATTCGAGTCCAATCGTTCGTGCCAAAAACGCTTTTCAATAGACGGGAATTACAACCCGTAGCTTCGTTTTTTTACCCTCTTCTTTACACGCTTTGTTCTCCGTCACAATCGCCATTGACGTTTCCCAACGGTTATCCGTAAATATTGCCGAAATAATTCTTTTTCTACCGGTGAATTTCGCTCGATCGCCGGAGCGATGATTTTTCCCGTTTTTCATGGTTTCCCGATTTTTTATTCCGCCTCGAAAGGTCAGCGTAACGAGCAGCTACGTCGGAAGCGTTGCGCGAATCATTAATTTCCGGGAGATTCGGGTCCATGTTCTAGCCAAATATTCCAGCCCTTCGCTATTTAAGTTCCGGTAATTAATACCACTCGAAACTTGCGAGTTTCAAGCGAATCCCACCGAACCGTTGCCTCTAAATTATCGTCGATGTCGCTATACGGGATGAGCTATGAATTCCCATGAATCTATTATTTTCGCATCCGTTTAAACGTCTCCCTGCTCTTTGAAATATTTCGACAAAGAAATTGCGCAAGGACGAAGCCTCGAAGGTTGCGAAATGTCGAAGCGACTTTGAAAAGATTCGAGGATGCGTGTGCGTCGGTGAGGAATGTCATTCGTTGGTCGACCGTGATAGAGACGCGGAAGAAAATGGACGACTATTAAAAGTTCGAGGCGACAGTTGCTTTCACTCTGATATCTCTTTGTTGCATCGACTGTATGTGATTCCTTACGAGTTTCAGGATCATTTATCCGGACCCTAACGATCTCCCTCTAGCACCCGAGGAATTCTATCGCCGGAACGTTTTCTCAGCCGTGTCGGAGGAATATGCGATCGAGGAAGATCCCTCGATAAACGCACGATCCGTACGATGCATCGCGCGGCTTTCCGGCTATTTCGAGCTATTCCGAGCGAGAGAACGCGGGTTAGAAACGCAATAACGCTGGTTTCCGAAGTTTTTCAGTCGCACCGTTTGCTTCGGCGTGCAATTTGTGCGAATAATCGCGTGCGGTTTAACGAAGCGGGCGCCGATGCAGCGTTTACCCGATTAAAGGGTTAGCGAGATGCAAATAGGATTTGCAAGGCGCGGTAAAGCATGCGAGAATAAGTTTTTAACCCTAAATTATTCGTTGCTAATAGATATGCTCGTCTATGCCTGGCTTGCTTCCGCTTTAACCCACTCTTCGCGAAAGTTATCGCGTCGCGTGACTCGAGTGGCTGGTTAATGAGAAACTTCATTCGACCCGTGACAGTTTCTCCAATACAACTTTTCCAATTGCCTACAAAATTCCAAGTTTCGGACCGAACTTCCCTGCCTGCGTAAATACACAGGCCAGAAATGAAAAAGCAACGTCTCCGCGACGCCTAGGGCGAAACCTGCCCGAGTGTTTCGTTTTAACGATTAAATTTCGCTACCGCCTAGGCGACGCTTCGTTTGGCACAACGTTCGCAGACCGATTGACAGAAAACCGCGGGTTAAAGCTGA
Source organism: Euglossa dilemma (assembly GCA_002201625.1). Taxonomy (NCBI): domain Eukaryota; kingdom Metazoa; phylum Arthropoda; class Insecta; order Hymenoptera; family Apidae; genus Euglossa; species Euglossa dilemma. The sequence goes on along the minus strand of NIJG01000273.1, from coordinate 2,299,892 downwards.
GAAATTGTAACGTTCGAATGAGAATGTCTCGAGTGTGGTATTACGACGCCATTCTCGAAGGTTCCCTGTCTCGTTAGCCTTCGAGATCACGCTATATACACGGGTCCCACTCGAACTCGAATGTGAATTCGAATGTGAATTCCATCCTTGACGAGCGCTGGAACGAGATAAATTCTTCGGGTCGGTGACCAGGAAATTTGATAAATAACACGACGGTTTCCAACGCCGATGCGAATATCCATTTCCATATCAATCTGAAATCTGCCCGGCCACGATCGCGAACCCCAGGTTTACCGAATTTTTACGGAGAAGCCAGATAGGTCTATACATCACCCTCGTATCGTCCCGATTCCCAGCCTCGACGTAATAATTCGCTATTTCGGTTTCAATTGAATACATTATCCCTCAGCTGCCTTCTCGGAGTTTCCCGGCTGATAACCGTGTTTGCGCGAAGGAAAAAGGAGTAGCAGCAGCGGTTTATTCCGTTCGCGGCAATGGCCCGCTTCGTTGGGACCATTTTTTCTGATCATCGCGCCGCGTTGATTCTCCCAGCGCCATTTCCGGCCATAAATTTCACCCTGTGCCAAGTACCGCGGGCACAGCGAACCATGGACGGTGTTCATCGCCGAATAATGCCAATCCGGTTCTCCGAGTATATCGCTCCTTTATCTCTATGACGTATTCCAGCAACCGAATGTCGCGAAGTAGAAGGGGGAAAAAAAGAAAGCGAGGAGAAAATGCGTGAAAATGGGACGAACCGTAAACGAGCATCATCCCGGCCGCGTTCATCTTCGTTTCGCCCGGTGATTCAGCGTCTGCGAGTCGGAAAAATGGTAGTTATTATAATAACGAGACCAGTGTCCCGACGGAGACTTTAAATTGCGTCGATTTATCGTCTGCGAGACGATAACAGCTGCTTTGTCGAGGAAATTGCGTTACAGCTTTGTCAGCGATCGACAAAGGGCTTTAATCCATCGATGTTCGAATAATCGGGCTCGGAAACAATCGCGCGTTAATTAAAAAGAATGCATCTATAATGCATTTAAGACACGGCGAGAAGAATTCGTTTGGCCTCGTTGGGGAATGAAAAAATGTGGAAAAGGGTCACCCTCGAATAGCTTAATGGTGTCGAAAAATAAACTCGATTTCGATCGACCGGACGGTCGAACTTTTCCCTCACTTTCGCATCAAGCGGCAAAACGTCCTTTCACCGGTTTAACGACATCGCGGTGATCGATTGGCCATCGAATGGACCGAGAAAAAACGATCATCGAGAAAGACGTCCACCGATCGACCGACCTGTCCGATTTCCTTGTTAACCGCGTTAATCGTCGGTTATGCAGCGATCATCTCTCGGTAGTATCGCTTTGACACAATCGCTAATTCAGTTTCACGTTCTGCATACAAGACTTGGCGGAATTATCGGTACGATTAAACGTCTCTGTATCGAATCGATTCGCGTCCTACGCGTGTAACACGGATATCATCGACTAATCCCATCGGACAATTTTTCTCCCTTCTCTTTCCGCTTGTTTTTTCCAACTGCAAGCGGAGATCCGTGATCTGATGCAGAGCACGTATCGCGAAGAAATTAAAATGTTAGTCGTGCCCCTGCAATAGCGCCGATATTCGTAAACCTCTCGTAATCTTCATTCGCTAACCACGCGCCATTATTTTGATACTGGAGAGGCGCAGAGGACAATTGCCGATCATAGACGACCACCGATCGTTTCCCGTGTTTGCGCGCAGATTTTTTTCTCGCAGTTCTTTAGCACACGCGATCGGCCCACGCAAAAGCAATTGGAGTTGGCGCGCGAGAGGAAGAGGGGGAGAAAGAGAGAAAATCGCGGCGGAAAAGCTGGATTCTTTCCGCTGAGCGGGAAGGCCATGGATCCGACGCAGGATCAAAGGATCCTGCGTCACGATTAATTACGTCATTGACTGGCTGTGTTTTAAAAGTCAGACAGGGGCGTAGTCTGAAAAATTGAACGGGCGGGTCAAATATCTCGATTGTTTTTTACCCCGATCCATGGATACTTTGATTAACTGGTATTTATTTACCATCGTGCAGCGCTTACAAGTAGGTCGGCAGGCTTGAGATTCCTATAAAAAATTAAAATATGTATGACTACCCGAGATTCAATGCATTCGATATGTTCTCGAGAGTGCATACGCACACACGATGAGAATTGGAATGCGCCAGTTCATCGTCTCCTGTAATTTTAACTTCGTGCTACCAGCGGTGAAAAATAGCGAATCAGGGAAAGAGGCGGAGCGAGAGAGAGAGAGAGAGAGAGAGAGAGAGAGAAAGAGAAAGAGAAAGAAAGCAGATCGGCACGGAAGGAATCTAATTATTGGAACGTTTAAATAATAGAACGTCTGCACCGAACTATTTTCTCAGACGTAATAACGTTTAATATCCGCGATGACGAATGATAGCGACGAATGAACGTCTGCTGCGATCCCACAGAGCCTTTTCAGAGGAACCTTTGCTAGAAATTCTCGAACCGATTTCGGCACGCGATTATGAAACGACCGCTCGCTCTCCTTCCCCGCGCCCCATCCAAACGAATCGCGTTTAATTGAAACAGATCATTTTCATCGCCGAACGAGGAATTCCGGTCTGCAGCAGACGTTGCATTCGATCCAAGCGAGTAACGTTCAATTGACAATTTCGTAGCCATTAATACAAAATCGACCCGAACGCTCAGAACCCCTTCTTACCTCCCCTTCAATTACACTGTCCAACAAATTTTAACTTTCTCCCTAATCTGTGATATCCATTAAGCGACATCTGTACAGTTTACTTTCTTCAATCCGTATCCGTAATCGAAATTGCTCTTTCACCGATAGTTTCCGAAAAATGCGAGTTTTTCCAAAAAATTTTTGACTAGAACGTAACGTACGAATACAAATTCGCGTGGAACAGCGTTATAACCCGCTCCGTGGAATCGTTTCCATCGAAAGCATGAAAATCTGTCAGAGCGAATTTCGTTCGACGCCGATGCGGTATAGTTATCGGGTTTCATCTCGAAAGCATCGCGATATTAACGGTGCATAAAGGGTCTCGTCGAGGCGCGTAAATACCACAAACCGACCCTTCTCAATCCTCTTAAGACAACGCGGCCGCTGACGCGAGTTCGCGAGGTCGACTCGCGAGAACTTAGCCGCTTTTCAACCACCCGCAGATCCCGTCGATCAAAGCGACTCGATGTAAACGCGCGCGATCCTCTGAGCATCCTCCGAGCTACTCTATTTACAAGCCTTCCTTATTTCATTTCGCCGGAAGCTTGTTATATCTTTCGCGATTCAAATCGTTCGAAAACCAGGAAACGGCGAACGTCGAAGGAGTTTTGCAAGGTGAAATATCCTGCCGAGGAGTTTTCATCGTCCTGATGGATTTTCGTCGCGGAACCGTTAGATCAACGAGTTCGAGAACGTATGTATATGACGGCTGGAAGTGCACCATAGGGATATCGTCGTGGGGAACGGTATCTCGGGAGCTGTCAGGTAAACGGAACAAATTTCGTTCGGAGTTTCTCCGCTGCAGGTATCTAATTGGAGAAAAAGTTTCCGCCGGCTATATAAGCCGCGTTGAATCCGACAAGAGCTGTTTCAAATACGATTAATCGAAAATATCGCGGAACATGAGATTGGTCCAAGTTTGGCGCGTTTCTTCAATCCGGTCGATTAGCCCCGTCTTCCTCCTCGTCGCGCAACTATTACCATTTTAATCTAGATTCCCTGCAAGATCTCTGTTGTTTCCGTCGAGACCAGTTCACGGAATTGTTTTCCCGATTACTTAGAAACTTCGCAGCTGCCCTCGGTTCCGATTCAATTTTAATTCCATCCACCTCGAGCCACGGTAATTAGCTGTCGCGCTTGGTTTCTCGTTTCGAGCTTCGAGACACACGTTTCTCACCTTTAACGGCCACTTTACCGGCTCGATTCACGCGGGACCCTTTCCCTGGACGTGATCCTTTCTTCCTCCTCCCATCTTTTAGTAGCTTAGTAATGCTACCGATGTTTTTCCCTCCTTTCCCCGATAAATCTCTGCCTCGTCGCGGATTCCACGCTCGATCCACCGCTACTACCCTCGCTTCTCCTCTCCATTCTAAACGAGCCTCGTCCAAGCGAAATTCCATTCCATATCGAAGCGGGTCGAAACGTTTCGTTGGCCATAAACTCGAAATCAATTTAATTCGGACCTCTTACGACAGCCAAACATTAGGGGATTAAACCATCGACCAGCGGTTAATGCATGCATCGAACACGAGTTTCCGGCGGTTACTTTATGGCAGTCATTTAGCGTTACAACGCGCTTGTTAGCTGGTCGTTAATTATCGCGGCTGCATTTGCATTCGCTTCGAGATTCCTCGCGGATTCACTCGCAGCCAGTCGTTAAAGTTAATTCAATTTATTCCGGGTATCGCGTCCCTTAGCTTCTAAATGAAATCAGCTTTTTCCTCGCAGTTTAATGCGATCCCGCTGGAGCTACGGGGCTCTCTATTTCCCGTTGAAGTCTCATCAGCTGCGTTCGTTGGACCGTTAATTCTCCGAGACACGGTGTACCATGATCAAACAACACCAGTCTCTCGGACCTTATTTCGCAAGACGCCGTGGAGAGACGGAATAATTCGCGAAACGGAGATTGTTGTTTTCCCGACGTTTCCCGCTTCCGATGCATCCGCGCGGAACAGCTCTTTTTCGACCGTATTATTCCGCGAGCTTCCAAGTTAATTCACCCATCGAGCAGTCCGTACCTTCGACTGCGAGTCCTCGTAATCCCTCGCCGAGAAATACCGATCTCCCAAGGGAGGAAAGAGAAGAGAAGGAAGAGGAAGGAAAATCTATAGAGGCTAGATGATTTTCGAGGAACGCGGAGATAACCAGCCGCCTCCAGCCAGACGTTTGTCCTGATTCGCTTGATGAACGCGATTAAGACAACTTGATTATCTCTCCACCCACTTCTCGAAACGTTTGTTTACCGTCGTCGAGTTAAGCTCCCCCGGAACTTGATAATTAACCAACGACATCCCTGTAGACGTTACACTCGGTTGATCAGGGTAATTAAGACGCGTTCTGGATCTCTACGCGTTTTTCGCCATCGGGAATCCTTTCAATTTACCAGAGCCTCCAGTCACGATCGATTTCTCACTGTTCCCGATTCATCGTTCCGAATTTCCGTGACCTCGCGATCCCTCGTTTCGCGTTCGTCTCATCGATCGTGATAAATAAGCCGTACGCGTGGCACGAATTTTCAACGAACGACGAGAACGGAGTCGTCGAATTCCAGAGGGTACTCTGTACACGTGTTTCATCTCCGCGACGTTCGATCTTCAGACTTTTATGAGTTCCAGCGGCCTTGTCGAACTTAACGGAACAGTAGGAAATTCGGCGACGTTGAGTCGCATTTTCGGAAAAAAATTCTCCAGTGTCTCTAAACTGTTTCCGTTTAACGAAATGAGACGAATTCGATTCCTTTTTCGACCTTTCGCGATCTATTTCCAGCTCCTCCTTCTAGATACCTCGGACAGAAAGTCTTCTAGATAGTTCGGATCGGGACAGATGTTCCACGTTGCGACTCTGTTCTCGAAGCGAGAACAAGTTCGGTGTCATAAGCAGAGGAAGCTCCTTCATCGACACGGAGAGCGGGAAATTTGACAAGGAGCTGGTAAAATTTCGGCAAGTTTCTTATGAATCTCCTCCGGACCCTCGACTCGCTCGGGCTTTTCATATCTCGGAATACAGCTTTCCCGTGTGACGCAATTTCACGCGGATGATTCCCGCGATAAAGTCCGTTCGCTGACCATTGGACGCGAGTGTCGAAGAAGAAATTCGGGAAAATTTTCGGGGCGCAGGAAGCTCCGAGGTTTCCCTCGTCCCGATAAAGTCGTTTCGTTTAATTATATCGCTATATGATCGCGAGTCCTGCCACCTGCTCGCTGGCCGAGCGACGCCGGGAAAAACAGTTTAAACGAGGAAATTGATGTAATAGAGTTTCTCCGACGATTACGATGACAAGAACCGCTGCGATAAATAGCCGTGTTCGATCCGAGGACTAAATTGCGAATTATCGAAAATGCACGCCTAGGCGACAGCGTTTCAGCCATGGAGCATCTTAATTAAAGAGCCTGGCTGTTATTTCATTATCTACTCGTTTGACACTCCAGTTTTCCAAAATCCAGAGAGCGCGCCGTGTCTCTATATATCCCAAATATCCGTCGATATTCGCTCGTCTGACAGATTCGTTTCATTTATCACGAATATCCTGTCCGGTTCGATGAAGCATTTCGATTACTTATCGAGACATCGTTCGAAATGTCAGGATAAATAGATTCGGTGACAGTCGGTGGGAATTTTGGAAAAATTGCGGTTCGGAAAAGTCTCGATTTCCGATCGATCGCTCGACAATGGACTTATCCGGTTTGTTCTTCGGCCGAGAACTTTTCCCGAGCCGAATGCAAATGGCGGACGATAAGTGGCAGTGGTTGCAGTTGCGAAGGACTTAAGTCACTGTGACAAACTTGCTCGACATGTCGAGCAACTCGAGTACACCCGTCTGTCGGTCACGGAATATATTACTTCTCGATACAATCTGTCGTCTTGGTTCCTCCATCCCTCAATTTCCTCCTCTCCATTCAGCCACCGTGGTATTTAATATCTCTCCTTTGAAAGGAACGAGCTGAAATTCGTATAACAAGGAAATTTTCTCTCGAGTTAATTTCTCAGCTATCGATTGCCCGTTCCCCATCGTTCGTTGCGTAACATTCGCGTAATAGAAATCGCGCAATGAATAATCAAGCGAGCGTGGATCGAAACGGACGCGGGTGTCAATGGGGAAAAGAGTAGAAATTTTCCGATCCGCTGTCGTTTCTTTACCGCAAAGTAAGAACAGCAGGCGAATTAGAGTCAACAGCGCGCGGCGACGTGGATTTCTGCGTATTTACATCGCGAATTCAACATTCTTTGAGGCAAAACCCGCTATAGCTCGGTGAACTTTGCTTCAACTCTGCTACGAGTGGACAACTAGAAACTTTTACCACGATCCGCTTTTCAATCATATTTTCGCTTGCCGTTTCGTTTCCTCCTTTTTCCGTTCGAGCACACGTTTCGTCGTCAGTTATCCTCGACTAGTCAAAGAACGTTCTCGAATATTTTCTAAACTTTTTCACCGCTTCCGAAAATTCTCTTCTCCAGCCGCGCTCGATGCTACCCGTTTTATCTTTCACTTTGTTCTTCTTCGACTAAAAATAAGATCCGAACGATCCTCGACCACGCGAATTTCCCGAGCCTGTTTTATATACAACGCAACGAAAATACTGCTCAGAGCGAAACTTCCGGGGTAGCATTGGCCAAAATTGCGTACGGCCTTTCGCGGGAACTGGAAAGAGCACGTTCGATGGAGAATTTATCGACTAAGGCTTGGCAAGGAAAGGGCGACGCGGAGGGAAAGAGACAGTGGTTTACTCGTATGTATATCGTCCGATGTTAATTCAACGCGAATTGCTCGTGGAAACAGATGCCCCTGGCAAATGAACGCGATGTTAATTTAAGGCGGCGTTAACAGTATCGTGATCACGCGTTTGCCGGATCGGAAGCATTAACGTTTAAAATTAGAAAACCACTTGTAGGTCCTGCGATGGGTCCGCGTGCTGCAACACTCTTGCCGAAGGAGAAATATTTGCCTATCAATTATTCGCCACTTCTCGCCCTGCCGCGCACCTATGTCGTACTCTATTTTTATTCTCCAACGGCCGAGTCTCTCTTTTTTTTTTTTACTTTTCACGTGCCTTCGAGAAAGTCAGGTTCCCGATCGACCGAATATTCGCCTCTTCCACGATCTTTTCTTTAAAATTACTCACACGGGATCAACCCTTTCGTTTTCTTTCGATTTTTCCACGATCGTCGTTCGATAATTTCGATAATCCCTACGACAGTGAAAAAATTAAAAAAGAAACCCGCGGTTCTTTCCCGAATTTCAAGCTTTTAAACGCGTCTGTCGTCACTCGCAATGCTGTTAGAATTTGCGAGCGTCCGCTGTGTACAGTTAACTTGTAAAACGACATCGAACAGAGCAAACTCGATAGGGACTGTTTACCGGTAATTCGATTCGCCAGAGACTTGGTAAATGATTTACCTTTCACGCTGCCATCCTATTTCCATCACTGCGGTCGCGGAGTTTAGTCTTCTTCACTGGTCTCCTCGAATTCGCCGCGTTTACACGCGTTTAATTTCTCGTTTTAACCAGTCTTTATGCTCCGCCTGGCAAACGTACGACGCACACTTACGCGCCATTCACTCGTGACTTCGCTCCTCCTTTTTTCCCGTTCCTCCGAGTTTTAAACGACCCGCGAGTTTGCCGAGCCCTCGAAAAAATTCGAATTCCTCTCCTCGCGGAGCACCGGGCCGAAGAAATTTCGAGGAATCCACCCGAGGAACGCGTATTAGAGATTGGCGAGAAGAGAGAAAGCGTTCGTTCGAATTTCTTTGGCGACACTTCGATCCGTCATCGCGACGATTCGCCAGGCGGCGTTTCCCCGGGATATTCACGAGAAGCAACCATTCGTTGTCACAAAGACGAAGCTCTCCGATGTATAATATGTTCACCACTGTGGAATCGAGATATCAATTCGGCGAAATCGACAGCGCGCCGTAAACTGAAGCGAAACTTGGATTCGCGGAGGATCCACGCTCCCTCGACGCAGTCGCAAAACACGATGCATCGTTTTGTCTTCTCTTTCTCCTCTTTCGCCTCTTTCGCCTGACACTCCCGCTCCGCAGGGTCTCTACCTCTTCCGACCACCCCTATTTCCAAACGAAATCGAAACCGCCTCACCCGAAACCTACCTCTCTCTCTCTTTCTCTCATCGACTTTGACCAATCTTTCGTCACAGCCTGTCTCGCGACGTAGCTGCTATTCTTTCTTTCCGTTCGACAAATTCGTTAGTCACCAACGTCCATTCGTTACCCTCGATTCGGCAACGCAACGGATGACAGCGTAATGAAGGATAATTAGACGTTAGAGAGGAATTACAGAGGAATCGCGTGAAATCGCGGCTGAATTATGACTGGATTACCCGGTCGCTCGATCGACGTAATTATCACGTCTCGAATCGTGGTGTAACGTTTGCGCGAACGTGTTACAACCTCATGCAGCAGCCAACGGGCAGATGTTGCTCGCCGGTTCGGGACGAGGGAAGAAATTTCACGTGGATGGTCGGAGATTGCGGATTGTTCGGAGAAATGCATCTGTTGCGCTTCGACGTGGCCTCGCGCTGAATCAATACCGAGTCTCGATGCACAACACTCGCCAAACAAGCGTTATTTATTTTCTATCCCCTGTCCAGCATTGTTCCTCTTTCGACATCCTGCCGGCCAATGGTCACCTGCGGATCAGCCGCGCGCGGAATTTCTAGAAACGTCCAGTAATGCGAGACTACGCGGGATGATCGAGTCGCGTGTTCGTTGTTACGTTTGCCGATCCACTTGGAATTCAATTAGAATCGCCACGGTAAGTGACACGCCGAACGAACAGGCGCGACGTTCGCCGCGCACACACACCCGCAGAATTTAAAGTTGCTGAAACGTGGAACAGCGGCGAAACGATTGGTCGCGGTGGTGTCTGGCAAGAAACGAAAATCGCGCTAATTTTCCTCGTTCGATCCGGAGGTTTCGTTAGTCGGGATCGCGATGCGTTCACGAGCTATCGTTTGATCCGCGTCCAGGCAGGACCAACGCCGGCCCCCTTCCGCTCGGCGTTTCGTTGGAATCCTCGACGGGTAATAGGCCAGCTGCAAATTGCTGGAAAAATTCCAACGGCACGGACGCAATTTCGGTGAACCGCGCACGAGAGTGACGATCAATTTTCCGCCGGGAACACCGGCCTGTAAGTGTCGAATTATCCAGCCGGCAGAAATGGATCCTATCGGTTTGCGAGCGTCGCTGGAGGTTCGATGGATCGATCGCGATTAAGAGGCGGACTTTTAATTACACGGCCGAGAAGAAGACTCGACGAGAGCTGGCCGTTTTCGAGCAGGAAGGCACCAGGTAAGCAGAGACCAGGAAACAATTCATTAACACTCGATTTGTTAATTTGCGTCTCTTCACCTAGCTCGCTGATCTTATCGATCCTCTTTTCGTATTTTCTCCATCGCCGTTTCATCGGATCTTCTGTCCATTTCATCGATTTTCTCTCCGCCGACCGCTGATACTTTTGTATCTGAATTCGAATCTGTCCTTTTTAACTTCCAATTGGAATTTTAATTTAAATCAAACGATTTTAATCGTATCCCCGGTTAATCCCGTCCCTTTTTGTATCGCTTCGAACGGCAGAAAGCGTTCGTAAACGCTGGGCGCTTTAATAATCGGGTTCAACCGCTCTGGTCGACTATCGTAAAGGTCTTCGCAAATTTCCACGACTTTGTCTCCTTATTTCCTATTCACCCTATCCACTTTTTCGCCCTACATATTTATATCGGATCTGGGCTAGGCAGAAACGACTTTGCCTTTTAAATTCAGCGGACAGTGAGAACGAGACGTCTACGGATCGTCGGGAACTCTGTTACCCTTCTTTTAGGTATCGGTGTTATCTTCGAGAACCCCTCTCACTGTCATCTAATCACTGTCATCTTCGAGACGCACGTTCGTAAGAGCGTTCGTCTAGAGCGTAACAACGAGAGCCCTGCCCGGATTCCTGGTTTATTTTCCGATCGTTATGCTAGCTTGCATGGGTTGGTCGAATAAAAGGCAAACAGGGACTAATTCGATTAGGGGTTCGCCGAAATTGCGATAAAGAAATACACGATTCACCCTGTTCTACGATCCAATGGCAACGCGGTAGGAAAATAGACCACGTAATGGACGAGGAATGACGAAACGGGAAAGCAATAAGCGGTATCGATGCGAAATCTTCGTGGCTGTCGTGTCCGAATCGAAGGAAGCTTTTCATTTATCTTTTACCTTACGTTCGCGTTGATCGAAGAAATAAGGAAAGGGAAAAGAAGGAACGAGGCGATATTTGCACGGAACTTGGCCGATTTTTCGGCTCAGTCGCTCGAGACTCGTCGCGATTAATGCACGCGAGATCGAGTTGGCCCAACTTGTCGGATCGTTTCGAGTTCGTAACTTTTGCGACGACAACAAACATTGGTTTTATCGCTCTGAACGCGACAGTAGCTTCCACCGGACTTATCTGTTGGGAATTATTCGAGGGGAATTAAAGCACCTCGACGCTGCGCACCGTTGTTGATTAGACTTTGCGGAAGAATCGGAAAACATCGACGCGTCGCATTTCACGGAGATTGCACGGGGTAAAAATGAAATTAGAAGTATGGAAATGCAGTGAAACCAAATAAAGATATACAGAGAGTTCGTTAAAGGAAGGAATTAAAGAAGTGGCACTTTTTCAGCGATATTAAATTCCGATGAAGCTCGCTGATTTCAAATATACATATATATTCGCTCGAGGCGGCATCTGGAGATAATTAAATGATTAAAAAGCGAAATATCGGTGGAAAAAAAATTACGGATAATTAAGGCATGCCCAATTTCGCGTCTTCGCATATCGCGATTCGACGTTTGCGTGGTGTTTGTCGGGAAGAGACACGGGAAGTGTGGAGAAGGAACGGACGCGTAGCGTAATTCGAGATACTGGAATTTTGGAATCAAAGTGATATCGAGTCCGCACGGCCCGGTTTATCGATCTCTGCTTTCGTGCCATTTAAACGTTACAATCGATGCAATCAGGAGCATTCAAGTTGATCAGCGTCCCTGGAATATCAAGTGAATCTGTCACCTTTTGCCAAACCGATACCCGTTAAATTGCAAACGCACTTGATCCCCGCTGTTCTCGAGCAAATCGAATGAATTTTACATTAAGCGCTGACTCTATTTCCAGACCCATTGTGCGTTCCATAAATCTCGGCTAGAATTTCCACTCGGGAGTTTTTCCGTTACATTTATCGCGTTACTTGTAAAACATCGTTATGATTTACTCTCCGGCACGCGTTATTTCCGTGTACGATTTAGCGATATTTTAATATCGCCGGACGCGTAGCGTTATTGCCTATTAATTTCGATGAAACGTGAGCGATGCTCTCGCAGGATCGAGATTCGAGTTCGATCCCGATTCCACGGGATACAAACACGCTGTAATTCCGGGAAAGTATTCGCGTGAAAACAGCGGATCTCGCGGAACAGCCGTCTACCGTATATTAAACTGGCTTCATTGTCTTCTCGATGAATTTCAGCACGAAATCTTAACTTTACTTCGCAAAGTGCTTTCGCAAACGTTCCTCGAGATATCCATTTTTGATGCTTCTTTTCTAATTTACCGGCGATCTTCTAGCTCAGATTAACAGCGGGTATTAAGCTCATAAATAAGACCCTTACTGCGGTTCACGGCACGGATATTGGATCCGTGGAGAAAGTTCCGGGAAATATCGACAATACGCGTTATTTCTTTCCGAACTATCCCAATGATCAAATGCAAATGTTTTTCGTCTCTCCCACAGGCTCCCGGCAAAAAAATCTCTGGTTCGCGATGCGTGCCGCAAAGCAACTCTGTCCCCGTGTATCTTTCCGAATCCGATTATCCGACGATTTGCATGCATGGAAATGCGACTTTAAGTCGGCGATTTAATTAAAATTTCATTTCGAGAGCTTAAATTTTTATGTGCAGCTTGGCTATCCGTGGTAATCTTCTTCGTCCGTGTTTTCCTCCGTTATATCAAGCGGCTAAGCACCATTCACGCTGCGACCCAATGGCAAAAGCTACGAAAACTTCGCAGCCGAGCGTCGGACGATAAAGCTAAAGCCAGCGTCCATTAGCTCGCGCTACCGCCATCTGCCGGCCGTTACTCCCGTTACCATTAACGCGGGAAATTCCGATCGATCCGAGGCAGAACGCTCCGTTATCGCGACTAGATAAAAACACTCGCATCTTTTTCCACGGAAAGACACAAAACAGCAGCGACAAAACACGCGAATCTCGCATATCCCGCCTGCCTCGCAGACGAATCCGGCTCTGGACGCCATCTGACACCTGTCTAGTTCAAACAGAACGACCCGGGATTTTACCGGCTTTTTGCTCCCGACATCTACGAACCCAGACGTTTTAGCAGTCCGGTCGGGTGTTTGCGATTTCTTAAACAACGCGCTAATTAGCCAAGCAAATTTGCGCTGGATGCAATTTATCCGGTTGTCTCGCGGTTATTTCCTCCTACGCGAGGATGCCTCGAATTTGTTCTTCCTCGGGTTTGCTCGCAGAATCGCTATCGTCGCGTGACGCAGATAAACCGACAGATCTATATAGTCTACTCGTATTTGCACCGCGATAATACCGTTTGCCGGGGTAATCGGCTGGCCAAACGAACGCAAAGCTAATTAACCGTTGCGAAGAACGCCCGTTTCGTTCATCGGTAATTCGTTCAACGGATTCATCCGGAAGGGAAAGGGAAGGAACAGTCGATTTCTCCGACAAAGCGAACGCAAATGCATTCGAGCGGATCGAGGATCGATGCACCTGCACTCGTAGCTGCACAGGAACGAGTGGGAATGCCGGAGACTGAGTCGGAGGCGGAATGTTGCTTCTTTGACACGGCCATGCCCCACTCGACCGGAATTATAAAATCAGCGCCAAATGTTTGCAGCAAATATTTGGTCGGGAACGAAATGGCGAGGGAGGAGGCGTCCTCGAGGCCAAGCGGTGCACATTCCGCAGATCCATATTTCAGAAGACGGCCAACTCGCGCGTATTCGAGCACGCGTCGGACTCGAGCCGAGTGCCGGTTACGTAATCCGGCGTATTGCCGTGATTGAAATCACGATATCGGACGGTAGAGTGGATATTTCATATTCCATCAGCCAGTCGTTTCGAACGTTTCGTTTCAACCTGCTCTCCGGCTTTATCCGTGCCCTGTAATTCGAACAGCTCGCAGGATATCGAGAGTCGCGTCCGACCTCGCAATAATTCTACTCCGCATCTTAAGGTCGTTATGACGACTGCGGCTGTCTCGGCCAGTCGCTCGCGGCGGCTCGAATTTCGCGATACGTTTCAATCGGGATTAGAGACCAGTTGGTGTAACCCAATCGAAGCACCGGCAATTTCTCCGATTGTTCCGCTCTAATTAGGCGAGTCCTGTTTTCTGGTCGCGATGCGAATTAGCCAGTTTTTCCATCGGATGTTCCATCGAGGGAACGCGTCGTTTGTACGAGGTAATCCCGAAATCCCAGCGGAACATCGGCCGGCTGCAATAGGGGTTCGAGAAACCGCGGAACGAGGGCCGGCCACCACCACCGGTTCACGGCGATTCAGAAATTTTAATTAAGGCCAACTATGACGGAACGTATGGACGTCTGAATGTTCGCACGGTGGATAAATTCTCCGCGACGAGGGCAAGCTCGAGCGCGTCAACTCTTTACCTTAAACCGTTTTAATTACGATGGGACACGAAGTGCATATGGCATTGACGTCCACCCTGAATACGCGTGCGTTCACGTGGGCGAAATAGGTCCGCCTGTGGCTCCTTGTATCCCTTTCAGCCCTTCTTCCACCTCCAGTGACCCTAACTCGAACCTAAAACCACCAGCTGGACTCGGCGAAACGCGCGATCGCTGATATTTCAGCTTTCGTCGTTTCCCCGTTAAATGTAAACACGGTGTAATGCGCATGGATTTTTGGTCGATTCGTTTTAACGAGTAACGATATCAATCGCCGCGCAGCTGGGTAATTGAAAGGAATATCATATGCAAAATCGATGCACTTTTATTCCGATTGGTCGTTATTCCGAGTTTTCACCTCGCCGAGACTCCCTCTTCTCCGCGCGTATGGAATTTGCATGGCACAGACTCATAAAGCTTTTAATCCAGCCGAGCGACCTAATGAACCATTATGGCACGCATTCCTTTATTGCGAATCCGGTTGAAGCAACAATATGCATTGTGATTATTTATCGTGCAGGCATTCGCGTGTTTCCGACCACGTTTATCGAGATTAATAAATTCTCGCCTCAAGTTTCGAGCTGTTTAAACGTCCGTGAGAAACATAATTTCGGGATTAGTTAAATGAGGGAGAAACGGCTCTCTTCGCGGTACCAAACTCTTGTGTTCCTAGTAACTTTCGATAGGATTTAACTGCAACGTTGGACGCGAATTTTAATCCGTAATACCGATCGAGTAATTCCTATGAGTCCATTTTTCTGAAAACGAATATCGGAAAGTGAAATTACTCTATCGCTTTTTTTTTTTTTTTGATAAAATGAGGTATTAAATAAAAAGTGAGAACGACAGGAGGTTCACTCTTGTCTTAAAAGTTAGGCGAGAGTATTCCGAGTTTATCAATGACGATATTAACGTCCCAACGATGAGGCACAAACAAGCTAACGACAAAATTTTTACTTTCTCGGCGAAAAATATTCGGCCGATTTTGCGATTTTGTATTAGACAAACGTAAGACAAAAGAAGGACTATCGATAAAACCTTCGCAGTCTTGCTGTGAAATAATTGGCTAATATGTATAATTACGGACATCGATATACTCGGTATTGTTTCGCCACGAATTCATCAACTTTATAACTATCCAATTCGTATTTTAGATCTAACAGTAACAACCCCGCGATTTTATCGCGTACTTCGTTGTAATTTGTTTATTAACTTATTAAATACCCCGTTCGTACGGGAAGCCACGAATGGTCGAGTGCGTGCAGATGTTAATATGCATCATCTATCCAGATCGGTATCTAAAACCAATAAAGATTATGCTACTCCGTTTGTCCTTGTACTTTATACACTTTATCAGAGGATACGTGTGCGAAGTTACCGCGACGCCACCTGGTCGATGATGGGTGTTTCTCCGAGTTAAAATGCTCGGTAAAAATTCACGAAAGCACAGTGGATCGTGGATTCCCGACAAACGTCTCGAATTCATTTCCTCTGGCTTTCTCGCGAGTCCCAAAATGTCGACGTAGGTGCACGATATCACGCTACTCCTTGGCCGAGTATTTCTAATGGAAGACGTCCGGTCAGTGATCAGTCAGCGGTCGGTACCGGTGGTCAGTTTCGCTAAAATCGTTCCTGACAACTACCTATCCTCTCTGGACGTCTCGGAGAGACGTGCCATCCGGTTTCATCTACTTCCGCGGGTTATGTCCACTCTGTGGTCAGTCAGTCAGCGGTCACCTAACGAGTTTCTCTAAAATCATCTTTCGCTATCGCCTGATTACCGTGGACATTTCCAGTTGCAAGTATTTTCGCGGACACTGCTCGTTCCGAATCCTCCGGTGGGAAATAATCTATCACGGGACGAGATTCGACTTGGCAATAAGAGAAATAGGGACATGGAAGAATTTCCACGTTCGTTCCAGTAAACCCGCCAATAAATCCTCTCAATGCAAGGCATTAAAAAAACGAATTAAAGCAATAAACCGGGGACGAAACGGCGTCTAACAAGGGAATCGCGGGAATTGCGAAAATAAAAAAGAAGACGCCGGCTCCATAAATAAAGATTTCGTTCGAAACGATAAAAATCCGAACAAAAAACCAGTTCAAAATTAAAAAGGTAGCTTTTCTCGGTAATAAAACGTGGCACGGGGATAATAGAAAATGAAATTCGCGCAATAAAAGGGAGGCTTTCCTGGAGAGAAATATATCGTGCAACGGTGTACACCATAGAAAGGGATAAACAGACATAGGGAAGGTTTTCAATTCGAAGTGACCCGAAAATTCTAGGATATGCTGAGATTGTATAAGGCGCATGACGGAAACTTGAGAACAGCGAGTTGCTGGTTGCTGGACTAGGCTGTAGTTGAAATGCACGGTTACCAAGCGAAAACGCGGCTGCACGCGGGAAATATACTCGAGCAACAGCGTTACGAGTGTATAATTGAACGCCTCTACAATTACCTTCACCTACATTACCACGATTACCTTACTATTTTCCACCCGACGCGATAAATCGCTATAAATCGTGATAAATCGGCGTTGCACGCACCGAAATTGCCGTTTCCTAAACCCACGCCGTATCAGCCGCTTCTTATCGATAAAGTACTAATTTCCATGGCAATTTATCGCCGATGCGAGTCATGCCTCGATACGGATCAACGGCGACGTTCACGCATGCCTGTTGATACGCGAATCGGCGTAGGTGGTAAAATTCGATCGAGATGTTCGGCATCGGAATCGAAGGATCTCACCGATTCGTGGGGGTGGTCGCGGCGGTTTGCTATATTCCGGCCGGATCGGGGGTAGGTGGGGGTGGCTTCGTAGGTCGGTGATTCTGGCGTGGGTAGAGCAACCTTCGCCAGTAGTATCGCGGTGACGAGCAGACGCGGTTCTCTTCTACCTCTCTCGCCGATCTTCCTCCGTTCTTCGATCGCCGTTCAGTACCCTATCACGGCCACCCCCGAAACGACTTCCATCAATTGTGAGTAAACTATCGCCGTTCCTCCGCATGCTGCACCCCCGAACCTCTCGCTCACCCTCGCCATCGCGCTTTCGCCCCTTTCCCGCGTCTCGTGTGATCAACAGTGGCCGAACGTGGAAATTTCATCGGAAATCAAAGGCGACACCACTGGCAAGTGACACGTCCGTGCTCTCTGTGCATGGCATTCCTCTGATATTTCAGACGTGCGCACACAGGTGAACCGAGAATGCCAGCCGTTTCATAGCGGAACGAAAGTTCCACGTTCGACCGGTGAAACGGTCGATCGGCCTTTGCCGCTTCTCCGATATCGTTACGTTCGCGTAAACCGTTTCGATCGGCTGCCAGTGTTCCGCGCGATTCGCTTCCGATAAAAAGAAATACGCCTGCTTTATTTCCCCAGTGTGCTCGGCCGCTTTTATTAGCCACGGATAGTTCTTCTCTGAGGTTCGGTCTACGTTCGCGGGGAATATATCGAAAGGGTTCGTCTCGTGCGCGGCGATAGCGGGATATTTCGCGTGAATCAACCGGAAACACCGTGGCAACGTGACGTTATCTACGATCGGGGTTATTGCGTTACACGCGTCCTCGCCACTTAACGTTTTAAGGGCGCACGAAACCCAGGCAGCCTAAACCGAACGAATCGACGAGCAGGCTAACGCGATTAGTTTTAATTACACGCGCAAAATTCTGCTGCTGATTTAACGGACGACCGTCACGCCAGCTCCCGCTAATCCCTTTGTTCGCCACTCCACCTTCCCTCCTTCCTTCTATTCAAATCGTATGGAAATACGCTGGCGTGCATACGCGAATGGTTGTTGTCGTTCCGCATACGTTGTCCGCGAACAACCTCCACCTTCGACCGTGTCGCGCAAATTCAGGGGAAACGATTTTCGCACCGCGAACGGGCCACGAAACGTCGTACAAACGCTTCCGTCTACTCTTTCGTGTCGCTGCGTGGCGCGATTAAAAAATTCAAAGAACCGGACGCCAGTTGCAGAGTCGCGCGGGAATGAATTGTCGTTAAAAGCAGTTAGTCAGCGAAACTCTCATTAGCCGACGAGTTAACGCGGCAACTTTCCACGCGAGAGAGATCGAGAATTTTTTCGTTAACTTTCCATCTCTGTTCCTGCTCGGTTTTCCGAAGGGAAGTTTCGTTACGCAGGAGGGAAAATTTCCCGTCCGGCATCCCTTCGATGCGAAGCCTATTTTCGCCGCCGCTGTCCCACTATCGCCTTGATCGTTGAACCTTGATCGATCTCATTGTTCTAACGATATTTTAACGTACCGGTTATTATCATAATTGAACGCTCCACGGAGAACGACTCTCCACGACTCATTATCGTGTTTGGCTTTCACGCTTCCGTGACGATCAATATTTGGATCGCGGCGATGATTAAGGCTGGATTAACTCATATTTCTATGCGTCCACCGCCTCTCGCGTTATCGGATCGCGCACCTTTTACGGCCAATTTCCCGTTTCTTCCCGACGTTCTTCACCGCTCCTGGTCTTCACGTCCACGGAGAATCGATGGAGAAACGCGATGGAAACGCGACGGAAACGCGACGGAAACGCGACGCAAAGGTCGGGAAAGAGCGGCGATCCATTCGGACAAGGCGTCGGGTCGCCACTCTCGATTAACTTCCCGCTGAACCGTGGCTCGAAAGACTCGCGGAAATCGCGTTATTTAGAAAACCGGTCTGGAGAAATGCTTTCACCGACCAACGAATGCCGCGGGACCTTGTGTAACAATTAGGTCTCCAAGAGAATAGCGTCGTTACCTATCTTTATTTTTAGCCTGCCGCATCGGTCGCATTAGACGCGCGATCAAACCTAGAATTACCCTGACGTGTAATCGGACGTGTATCTGGTGGATCTGCCAGTTAATCGCGCGTTCAACCTCTTTATAAATAGGTGGAACGTCTTGGACGTTGCTGATCGGAAAACGGTTCAAGCGAGTGATTGACGTCTGGGAAATTTCGGTTATCCGATTTTCGGCAGGACGATACAGATCCTCGGGGAAATCGACCGCGGCTAATTCAACGTCGCCGAGGAATAAAGGGAGTTTGAATTACGGGCATCGCCAGTAACATGCAGAAAATCGTTTTCTATAAGCTTAATCCTCGAAGCAGCGGGCACGAAACCTCGCGATATCGTGACTGCTCGAGCTGGCGATAATTCGGTCCGCGGAACGAATAACATGACCCGGCTGTTTGATTTTCTACAACGTGATCGATAAAGTTTATCACGCCGGAGTGGTAATTTTGCAGCATGGTAAACAACGCTGTTGCCGACACGTGTGCCAGAGTGTCGGGAAACGAGGTGTAAATCGGTCGATTATCTCGACGCAGATTTCCGGATAAAATCCGCTCGAGGATCCTCTTAAAAGTCCTCTTAAAAATCCTCTTAAAAATACACGGTGCTCAAAGCAGCCGGTAAAGGAGCAGCGTCGCGAGATCTCGAGGCATTCGTTGAAATTCTTCCACGCGACGCTTTTAATTTTCGTCCTCTCGGTCGAGTAATCGAGTCGCGTATCGGGTAAGTAACTGGACGTCGTCCATCGTCGCTGACGTACATGTACGCGCACCTAAACGTCCATTTACGGAGTACTTTATTCGACGCATTGCTCTCCCGTTTAATGGCCTCGCGCGTTCCTTAGCCTATCACGACAGCGGCCATATCGAAGGTGCTATCGTTGGAATATGAGTCGCGTGTTCGTTTGCACCGGTAATAAAAAGACGATGGGTGCCGCCTAGTTCCAGCGAACAAATAAACCCAAGCCTTTTTATTTTTAATCTCCCAGCGATGCTCCGCGTTTATTAGCCGCCGTTCTCGCGGCTTATTCGCGAGGATATTCCGCTGTTCCTCGAAACGCGTTATCAGCGGCGTTAAGGTTAGTCGAAAAAAGAAAAAAAAGAAAAAAACGGGTTTATAGCTTTTCGACGTTCTAGAGTGTTAATCTGCCGAGAAAAACGCGCGGAGAAACACTTCTCCTCGAGCGTAGCGGGAAAAAGAAGAGCTTGCTAGCAAAGGAAACAAATAGAGCCTTAACACGAGAGAATTATGCGCGGTCCAGGGGCGTAAAGTGACTCGATACGCTCTACTTGGGTGGTTGAAAAGGAGAAAAAAATGAGTGGGAAAGGAGGAACCCTAAACCCCAAGAAGAAGGAGATAAACCGTTGTCTGAAGAAGGAGAGAATTCACGCGAGAATTTCATAGATCATTCGACGAAACGGGAATTACCGTACGTCAGGAGGAATGCGGAGGACAAAAAATGAGGGAAAGGAGAAAAAATGGAAAAGAGGACTGAAGGACAAACACTCGACCGCGATCGGAAAATGGACGTTTAAGCTTTAATTTCTCCTAATTGCGTGGACGTGTTTGTCGGTATACCTTCAACTTCGTGATCCTTCAGAAGCGCGCGTTACTTTCGACCTAATTTTCCATTCCCGTTGCAACGCGGGATAAGGGGAATATAATAAAAATACGATGGCACGATATTTTTACCGGAATTACGAGTCGGTCGTGCGTGAATATTCACGGACGTTAATTTTATCGCGAATACGTGGCTGTCCTTACGGGCATCGCGAGAACAAATCGTCGAACACCATCTGGATTACTTACTTCGCATCGAACGGGTTCCGATCCCATTCTTTTCGTCCCTTTGTCCAGCCGTACTCGTAAAAGCCTCTCTTTACGACCGTAGACTCCAAGGCAACCCTCGAATTACGCGACCGGTTGTAAAACAGCCCCGCCAGGAGCCCTGCCCCTCCCCTCCTTCGTAAAAGCGAAACTTTTTCACCCCTCAGCGTAGATTGTTTACGCGTTTAATTCGGCCAACGCGAATTTTAATACCGACTCGCCTCGGCTTCTCCTCGGGACCCTCTTCGACCCCTTTTCAACCCCTTTTCCATTTCCCAACCCCTTCGCAATCCCTTCTCAACCTCTGTCCAACTCTCAGACAGACCTTCTTCGCGATCCTCGCGACGTTTATCATCGGACAAACGAAAGTCTCGCGAATCGCGCGGAATTTCTACCCTTCAGGCAGACTCTAGCGGTACCGTTTGGAAAATTGCAGAGGATCGGGTAGAATTCGCGCGATGGACGCGAAACTCGGGGCGTTATTCTCAATCGCACCCCTCGACTGATTTCGTTTTAATGCCGCGCCTTAATTACCGCCATCTAATTGATTCGAGCGTTGCCTCGTTGTTGGACGGTCCAGTGGACGATTTCACGGGCCGTTTCTCGCGTGACACTCGAACGTAACTTCGACGAGGTTGTTCTTCGCCGAGGGGAATCATGAATGATTCATAACTGGCAAACCGTTTTCGGCGGTCGTTTTCGGCCGCTATTCTTCCGAAGCGATGGTGGCTAGGTGATTAAACGGCTGGCCGCGCCGGGTGAAAGGTAGACAGAGAAAGAGGGCGAGCCCGGAGGATTTACGGGGCTATTTCCACGGTGAATCCGTGTCGCGATCATCCGAAACCTTTTTCCGAACCATCCTTTCCCCCCC
>NIJG01000273.1:2220767-2277944 GCA_002201625.1 Euglossa dilemma | reverse complement strand
CGTTGACTTCTCACTCACCGGAGAATTTCACTTTGCCGGAAACCAGCCCCGCAGCCTAAACAACCCGACGAAGATTTATCGAATCCTCGGTTGGACGGGATCTCGGTCGGGGCCCTACGCGCCTCTATTATTTACAGGGTAACGTAATATGCCTGTGGTAAAAATTTCCCAGCGTACACTCGCGTACGTACATCTCGTGTCCACATATTTCATGCGGCAGGACGTGTAATTTACCGGTACAAGACGTCCGCGAGATAGCAGCGCCGAAAACGCGGCCCGATTTTTCTATCTACCCCTTCGTCTTCGTCTCGTCCAACGTACCGTCACGTGTTATTTCCTCGTCTCTGTTCGCCGTCGCGATTTTTGGACAAGGCCAAGGATACAGGTGCTAGATTACGGGACGAACGCGGCGTAAGAGAAAAAGTATCTTGTTTAATTTACCTCCGGTCATTAATCTACCCTCTCTGCCTACGATATGATTAATGGTCACGCAGCGGAAAAACTTTCGTCGTTCTCGCGCGTTAAATGCCCCGTACTTTCGTCTGCTATGATTACGATGTTGATGCGATCCCCGGAGCACGCGAACTTCCCAACTGGAACCGCCTGGCCAGCAGATTACACCGATTTATCACCAAGTTCCTTTACCGATCATTTCTCCCGCCTCGTTCGATCGGTTCCCTCGCCTCGGGTCATTCGTCACGAACCAGCCGAGACCGACTTTATCATTTTATTACGTATCAAGGACCAATCCACGCGGTCTTGGTCCGTGCCTGTAACCTTCCTCGCGCGAGTACCCTTGGAATTAATAACGCAACGCGATACCCTCGCGAAAGTACACCCTTAAAGGAGCAAGCAAGACAATTTTTCTGAAATTCAAATCACACCGCGAAACCGGATTAATAAACATTGCCACGCGCGTGTGCTGGCAGCGGAGATGCATGTAAATAGATGCATGTATGTAGGTACGCTGAAATAAGAAGGGTCTGTTGGGCGAAATTGAGATATTTTTTCGCACACCGACCGGTTTCCCGCGCGTGATCGAAAAGTTACAAATTTTTTGCGCCAGCTTGAGCTTCCTATTCGTTGGACGGGTTTGATGAAAATGTACCGACTTCCTTCTGCCAGGCGTGTCGCGACACGGCTCAAATTACGATGGAAATTCGGATCGATCCAGAGTTTGCTGGAAAATTCGAGCATTCTGTTGATCTTTCGCCGAGTTTAGAACGCCGTTCCTGTATAGGGAGAATCGTATTTTCTCGAGGAAGAGAAGCCCTCCCACTCGATTACGTTTCTTAAGCAGGCAACCCGATAGATTAATGTTCCACGAGTGACAATATCCTTAGTATCGAGTTTGGAAAAACATGGCTTTCGAAGAGCTCCGTGGAAGTGACGAGGTAACCTGCTGGAAAGAAGAGACCGAGGCTCATTTATATTTAAAAGAAATTTTCTCCGAGAGCATCGGCTGCAAAGATTTTCGAACAAAGCGATTCTTCGCTGGGCTATTCGCGTGTATCGACTCGCGAGCAAGGGGAAAACAGAATCAGATTTATCGGCGGAAAAACGTCAACTTTCTCGTCAGCGTGAAACCTCGTACGAAACCTTCATGGTCCTCGGGGATCACTTTGGTAGGACAAAACCGAATCCGAAACTAGGGAAAAGTCGAAGGCACGACTCGATCGTCGTATCATCGTCCTCCTTCGATTCACGGTCTCGTTCTCTGTTTAAAATCGAATTTATTAACGCTCCGCCATCGATGAATTTTTCCAGAGCAAAAGGATAGACCGCGAGATAAATTAGAGGAGGCCGTTCGATTCCCATTTCCTTGGTTTTCCCTTGCAAGCATCGATGGAAAAAGAGCGAGTCGCATGGCCAGGTCATAACGGTTTGAATTACAATTAAAAATACGAGATAGCAACGCGAGATAGCATTTACCGTGATGAACGCTAATTAACAGGTCGTCATCCAGCTGACTTCCGCCGATCGCTGATGTAACCAGCCGACGACGTCGGTGAAAAACGATCGGGGAAGTCTCTGTGTCATACGCTCGGACAGGCTGAACGAGGCGGATATTAACGAGTATCGTATCGAGCTCAAAGGATGAGACCAATTAACGGTCCATTTTTCGAGATGGTTCACCGATACAAACGATCCTGTACTCCGTGCTCGCGAACGGAAATAAAAGCCGAGGTATCTCGATCGCGTTATATCGGGACGCTTCGAGAGAATTGATTTAGCAGAGCGAAACCAGGGTTCAATCGTTGGGTCTGTCTTTTCCGGCTCATCAGCTGGATACGTGGAAGGAAATTGTTCGATTAGAGCTTGCCTAAACCTGCGAGTTGGATAACCGTCTATTACGACTGTCAGTATCGAATAGAATCGGTCCGCCCACGTCTTCGACCTTTCGACCGATTGATTTCCACCCTGCAAACACGTTCTCGCTGATTCTCCACGCCAGGTTGGATAACAGATATACGAGAGCGAAGGGTATCCGGGCTGGAGCTAGGGACCGAGGCTGAATTTACCACCGTTGGATAGTCGGGGAAGCGAGCTGCTGGAAGTTTGAATAAGTTCGCCTAAGCGGCGGGAATTTTTAAGACACTCCGGCCGATTAGTCACCAACCTGTCGTTGAAGCGATCAATTAGAAGCAGCTGGCTTCTCCTGTCACCCAGGATGATTGCGAGCCGCGTGAGCCACAGATTCTCGCGAGGTTCGATCGATCCGAGGATTCACCGGCGATATCGGCTCGTCTCCGAGATACGGCGGAGAATTTTTCTTCCTTCCGATTCTTCGTTTCGCCGACCATTTCGTAGTCGCTGCGACCCATTTTCGAGTTTTCCAAAACTCTGGCGACGTCGAATCCGGCGCGTCCGCTCGGCGTGTTTCGAAGAGGAAACGATCCGAGCACTGGGTCACGTCGCAGGATCGCGACAGTTGTTACTAATGAACAGCCGGCTTAATTGACCGGCTAATAGATGTGTCTCGCGAATGTGCACGTTCTCGTGAAACGTCCTCGTGTTTATTCAGACGCAGCCCAGTCACGAAACGCGAGCCGGTTTATTTGAGTTTGACGTTTCGCGACTGTACGCGTTGCGCAATGTTCCCGGCAAATAGCATCACCTGTCGCCATCACAGTCGCTGCTGCCAGATGACGAATAACCGTGAATCGGGAAAAAATGGGGGAAACGCGATTACGGGGAGAACCGACGCTCTAGACTCGTTTCGTGACTCGAAACGCATCATCTCGTTGCAACGATTCAGAGTGGTATAGAGCGATTTAACAAACGCGAGAACTACCGTGCAAACAATCCGCGTTGATTCGCGGAGATTTCGCGTTGAACAACGGGTCAACGAGGCGATCATTCGCAACAGTTTCTATCTGCTCTTGAAATTTTCGCTGGCTGTTACCGGCACGAGGCTCCGAAACGGTTCGCAAGGGCCCGGTCCATCGAAAATCCATAAAGCAGTGAGTCGGACGAAAGAATCGCGCCGATTATCCCGGCCTGCTGGAACTCCAGCGTCCCTTTTGCCGTAACACCTGTCAGTCTCAAACTTCCGATGAATGGATCTTTGTGCTTCATCCTTCCATTCGCTTCTGTCATTCACTGCCGACCCTCCGTTCCAGCACGAGCACTCTGACTTATATTCCCGGCTTCCGTTCTCCAATCTCGATTATCCGCCTCGGCGAGTAGACACTGCCGCGTCCTTCCTCTAATTACCAAGTAACCACCGACAGGCTCGCAATCTCTTCCGATCGTTTTAATCCGAGAACGTCGCGGCAACGGAAATCCGACTGTTAAACGCGATATTAAAATTCCTTGGATCTCTCCACTCGATCCTTTCCCGTCGTCCACCATCGACGCGTTCGTCCATCGCGCGAGCCTCGAGTAAAAAGGCACGCGTCGGAAAATCCGTGGGCGGTAGAAAAACGCACGGAAAGGACGCCCCGTTCGTTCGCATAAAAGCTATAAAAGCTACGATCGAAGAAGGGAGCACGGGCCAGACTATCCGCAGTTCCCTCCGATGGAAGCGTTATTTTATTCCGCGGCGGCCTTTCTTCCACGGGAATGGCGGAAAATCGCCGACGCCCGGACGGATCAGCTCTGGGCGTGGATCAAAGTCCGACTCGGGTAGTCGCTTTCACCGCGATCTCCTTCTATAATTGCGCACCAAGTGTTTCCTCCGTGATTGAATAATTTGTATCCGAGAATGGAATAGCCGGGTAAAGGACTGACGAGAATCGGGCTCGTTTACGCGGACAGGATCGAAACACGCAAGATATCTCGCGACAGGGAACGGATATTGGAATGGCAGAACTATGGTATCCGCTACACTATGTGACACGGACGGATCTATGAAATAAATTCCGGCTTGGCCGGTATTTAAATTTCGTGAGCGCGAATGCACCGGCAGGAAACGAAGCGTGACCGTCCTCTTTATTCCTTTTCCCCCTGCACTCCGGGCATCCAGATTGGAATTTCTATATCGTCTCCTCGTCGTATTTGTCGCCGGATTCGCCGGCGCGTTCGAAACAAGCTGTTTTCTTCCCACGGATAAAGCGGAAATAAGCCTCGACGACAATTAAATAGCGGAAGGTACCGAGATTGCTCGAGGAGCAATCGGTATTTTTCACGGTTTTTCTTAAGGGGGCAAGGTTTAGGCCGGTTCCAGTCCGCTTTGTCGGAAGTTAGGGCACGTATCCCAGTTGAACTGCAACGAGACAACGATCCTGCCGGGAGATCAACTTGGAAGGAACAAAGGAACGCGATCGGCTCCGAACGCACCCTGGCATTCTCTACATTTCCCTTCCTTCCGATCCTCGAAAATTTACCGAACGTTCGAAATACCTCGCGAACGATCGCTCTCCGAAAACATCCTTCGTTTTCCACCAATGTCGGATATTAAAGATATCGATTACGATTCCGTGGATAGCCTTCGCGTAATTACCCAGCGGGTATCCGAGCGTTGGTTACGCTGTCACGCGAGCCGTGCACCGGTAAATAGCGCAATTTCGAGGTGCAGAGCGGCATAAACGCGCGATGGAATATTACCGGGGGCCTAAACAACGAGATGTACACCGGTGGCGGTGCACGAGCCTCTATTGGCAGTCATAGGGGGCGGATCGACGGCGCGGACGGTCAAGAGCGGGCACTTTCTCAACTTTACGAGCCTCCCACTCGACGTTTACGCTCGCACCCTCGTGGAAATGGCTGCAAGGCTGCCGAGGCTCGCGCTCGATATTTTTACACCGATGATCCTCGAGGAGAAGTAGAACGGTTGATTACGAAAACATTCCTAATAGCTGGAAACGTCCGTTGTATTCTTATCTCTATATTCGCGCCGAGATTCATCCGTGTTTCCCGTTTCCACGGGGAAAACTCTCCTCAAAGCAGATTCAATTAAACGCGAAGCCAGCGCGCCGTGTTCGCGCGTCTTTTAGGGGACTTTTTGTCCCGGTTGCGATATATTAATTAAGTCGGAGAGTTGGCGCGTAATTTTCGTCGCGACGCTGGCGCCTCGCGTATAGGAATAGCGTTTTTAATTTACTCTCGTCACCGCGCTAAACCGTAAATTCGTTTTGCTCGCGTCCCTTTCGCCCGCTGCTTCTAGGCGTGCATAGATCGCGCCGAAACAGAGGATTAAATTCGATACGCGATTGGAACGTTTCGCGGATCGCTCCGGTGCGAGTGACATTCGCCTCTGCTGCTTAGAAATTCCGGCGAGCGAGCGAACCGAAGAAATTCCGATAATCGAAACGCGTGAAGAGTTATTTATCGTCGTGAGAAAGGATATCCGTCGGTTGTAACTGGGTAGAATCATCCGAGTGTCGATTACCAGAGAAATGCCCTCAGCAACTTTCCCTCGTTAGCTCGTTGTCCACGGACTCCGGGCGAAAATCGAGGCAACGAAATCTTTTCTCGGAAACTCGAGCGAACCTAATTAATCCAGTTTTATCGCCTGATCGCCGCTTTTCCTCTCTGCATGATGCAGTCGAGCAGCAACTCGGCTGTGAAAGCCAGATATTATCCAATCTTTTCGCGGACCAACTTGTTAAGCTTTCTCGGAATGAACTCGGTATCTCCCGTGATTTCCTCCGAAAAGCTTTCTTAACGCTCGGCGAATCTCCGCGACCTCTGTCTCGCGGCTGCTAGCACGTAGATCGGCAAAGGATTGATCGATGGAAAAAAATTGCGGTTGCGTGCGAGGAATACCGTGGACGCTCGACGACGGAATATCGTGAGAGATTTCGATCGCTCCACGCAGATGGCCTTTTCCTCGATTCCTCGTGGCCTCCACGGTTCCCTGTAACGCGACGTTTCGCGACGATTTACTGCGCCGTAGCCTCCGCGCCTTGTCTCGAGTTTCCGAATCTTTCCGCGGATTCTCCGCGTCTTCGTCTAAACTCTCCGCGATCGTCCCGACCTTCTCGCTCACGGCCAAGTTCCACGAACTATTAACGAGTAACGAAACCAGATGCATCGCGGTGCGCGTAATTAGTCCGGTCAGGAACGCGCCAATCTCCGAGGAAATTCGTTAAGCGTGGCTAAAACTTACCCGAGTATCGAAGTTCCGCAACAACGTTTCGAGTGGTACAGCCACCGCGAATACGTGCTCGAGTTAATGGTTTTCAAAACCTTCCACGCGTTCCGGTACAATGTCAAGCATTTATTACCCCGCTGCCGGCACGATAAATACCCGATAACGAAGCAAACTCGAAGAACGAGGAAAGTTAGCCGGAATAAGTAGTAGGAACGGGTATTGGTCAGACGGGGCGAAAGCGCTGACAAAGACGTCAAACAAAGAAGCCCGGGGACTCCGAGAAGAGCCGTATAAACATTTGTGGATCGAGACACGCTTTCTCCCTTATCTTGCGTCGTGATTTCACCGCGACTCCACGACCCCCATGAATAATCTCGCCCCGCATCATCGTCGGCGCGCAGTTTTCCTCGCGCGTCCGCCTCGTCGCTGATCCCGAGTTTTCCCTCTAGAAATATCCCCTTCCGGACTTCGTCTTCCGCTTGTTAACTTCTCGTCGGACGCTTCGAGTCAATTACCGGTGTCTTCGACGAAAATCACCAGGCCAACGAAACGATCACGGGAAACCGAGTCGAGATCAAAGCGAGATATTTTCCTGGAATATTTGTTACGCGCGGCGAGAGGAATCCAGGCTACTACCGATCGATTCGCAGTCCTCGTTCGCCATCCGCCTGAAACGAACGGGTTATTTACAAATTCACCGAGTGCAAATGAAACAGAAACAGCGTGTAACATCGGCCGGAGTCGGGCCATGTGCCTGCCCGGTGTTTGATTATTTTCCTGCTGGCCCAATTAACAGTCCTCATGCGATCCCGCGATTCTTCTACCAGAGGGAAAAGGGTCATCGGAAGTCGTCGAAACGTTTACGATCTCACGAGACGAACCTTTATTTGTCGTCGCTTTCCTATCGATCGAGCAACAACGATACACCCTTTCGCCTCCATTTCCCCTCCTCTCTAGCCAAAGAAAGAGGGAAAGAAACACGGGAAGAAATTTGCCACTTCGTCGAATCTCTTCATTGTTTCTCGCGCAAACGAGCGCGTATCGCGACGAGCTTCTTCGATAGCGAACGGGAGGAATCGCGCTCGATCGTTTATGTTTCGTTTCTACCTGGTGGAAAGGCCGTGTAACATTGCGCACTGACGGTATCGCGATTCTCAACGGTGGCAATTAATCGATTTTCAACGTGTTTTATCAAAACCAATTACGTAACCGGCGTGTAACCTGTCACGCATTATACACGAGCCGTTTTAAATGACGCGCTCAATTAATCATCGAAATATCCAGATAATGTGTCGCTGCAAAGATTTCCGCGGTAATTAACTGCTACGGGTCGCGACGGGTAACGTTCGATGGAGCAACAATGAATATATCGATTCGCTCTGATCGACGAGGAAATATACCCTGGCGTAAATTCGAGAAAAATGTTACCCCTTCTACCCTTTAGCACACTGCAACGTTTCAGGCTAACCAGTCTCGCGTTACTCGCGCTCGGCCCGAGTCCGCGGATCCGCGGATATTTTTCCGGTATCGAATTTCGATGATAATTAAAATGAAACGAAAACACGTTGCCCGGAAAAGGGAGATTCGATCGATTAGCCGGACTTTTTGCGCGCGGAAGAGCGAGTGTGTCGATTAAGCGGAACTTCCATGCCCGCGAGTAGCACAGCGCGTGATCGACTAGCTGCGAATCGATAGCCGAAGCTTAACGAAGCTAATGATAGTACAATCGCGCGGATAACACGTCCCGCGAAGTTTTTCATCGGATTGCATTATAGCGATACCGCGGAAGGGAAAAGGAGAAAAGAAGCAATTAAACGGTAAATTACGAATTTGATATTCCCGTTCGAGACGCCCTGGGCGTGTAACGTACGGGGAATTTTATTAAATACCAGCGTGAGCAGTGGGCGTTTCGCTGTTCCGGATGGCAATTCTCGTTGGTGTTTGCAGACCGAACAACTTTCAGCAACAGCTGCACCGATTCGTTGTAACTCGATTAAGCAGACGGTTCCTTTACGGTCTCGTGCGACTTCCTGTTTCCGCGGTTCGATTCCGTTTTCTTATGCAAAGGCACGAGTTCGATCTCGATGGTTCGTTGAATAACTAACCGGCGAATAAGGGCCATCATTTATCTTGGATACAAAGGTGGCCTGTTATCCCGGTGAAAAAATCCTCCGCCCGCCCGTTGCGGTTCACCGCGGTTGCGCTGTCAAACTTCCGAGTCCGATGTTTCATTAAAAATTTATGCGAAATACTTGCCGGAATCTACATTTTATGCAGCCGTATATTCCCTCGGCCATGTACCGTACCCCGAAATTACGAGAGATCCGGATAGCCTGCACCGTTCCGCATTAATGCACGAGCAACATGAACGCGCTGCACGCGTAACCAAGTTTTCGGTGGCTAAGTCAAGACAACGTGTACAGTCTGTCTAATCCGACCGTTATTCTACCGGATAAAGCATATGCTCGTCTAGTATTTCCGATTACCGCGTCTAATATTTCCGTCTGGGCTGCGCAAAGCGTCTGCCGAATCGGCGATTAACGATTCGTATCCCCTCGGTGGCCTGATTCTCTGGTCCTAAATGTCTTCGATTCACGAGGCGTCTTACCCCGTCAAAGGGAACAAAGACCGTTGTCTCGGGGTGTCGCGATCGAAACTCTGCACCGAGAAGATTTACAGAAGGTTTACAGTCACCGATCCGGGACTTTATTAAACCGTTTCTCCTAGTCAGGAGACGCGAAACGCGTTCGGGGAAAATACACACACGCACAATGGCTGCTGTTGGATTTTCCTTTATCTTCCTGGTTCCTCTATGGTTCCTCTATGGTTCCTCTATCTTCCTGAGAGATTACGCTTCAACCTCGAAAGACAGCAGCGCTCTAGCCAAGCACGGCGTGAAATTGTCAGGTGATTACCGTGGCTCTAGACCGGTTTACCGTGTCGCTGTCGAATTAAACCGAACACTCCCGAGTTTAAACGATGATCCTGGAATCGAATCTTCTCCAGAAGCGGATCTATCTGCTTCGAATTTCGAGAACTTTAATCCTGCGCGATATCGGGGTAACATCGTCGGACCGCGGGCTGAGTTTCGAGTGGTTTCGGTTACGAAAGGAAGACGGCCGGTTGGAAACGTCGGATCAATTGCTTTCCTCGAAGCGGGACGTAAATTTCCATGAAGGTGTTGCAGCGATACGGCAGCATAAATTCGGTGAAATTTCGACACTGGAACAGCAATTGCACGTGTCTGGCGAACGCCGGCTTGCATTGTCTTCCGCGCATCTAGGCACGGCAAGGGTGAAGTATGCTTTTACCATTATACGGCTGACAAAAGGGGCTTGCCTATAGCTGCTTGCCGGAAATGCTCGAGTGTATTCCTTTTTCCGCGGCTCTTTAGCCTGGAAACGCTCGCCGCGATTTACGGCGGCACCCTTTCGATTAGATTAAGGGCATGCTTTGCACCGGCTAACCGAGGGATCGGTCTCGCAATGGACGGTTAAAGGATAAATCTTCCCATAGAAAGGATAGTCCAGGGACTTTGTTTTTCGCGAGGGTGCTTAACCGCGAACTCGAGAAATTGAATATTTTATCCGGCATCTCGGAATAGTTGCCCGACTCGCGGTATCACTTAACCCTGGCTTACCGGGGTTGATTCTCCGGTGATCCTGGCTTGGTCCAGGTTCAGCGTTACATCGGGCCCCGGAAATAGGGGATCAAAGAGCAGAAGCACGTAATACCGTCCATGCAATTATCGCGCACAATGAAGCGCTCTACTTTTCGAGTCACTTATTGTTCCCTTTATGCCGCATATTCGCGTTTCCATTCGCGCAATTCCTACGAAATCTCCGCGATCTCGAGTCTCGAAGCTTTCATAGCGCAAATCACGGTGAATTCCTGGAAAACAAAATGGCGACGCGCTATTATCACCGACAGCTGGAGTTAAGCCGAGGCTCTTACAGCTGATACCCGCTCTGACGTCATAATTATGCAGAAATCTAAAGCACGCGAAGTCATTATTACGTTGGAAGAACTCGTAGGAGTCGCTGGTCCTCTTATCCGTTCAAACCCCCGTTCTCGACTGCGTTTAAGGATACGAATCGTCTCGGCCCACGCGAAAGAAAAACGCATAAGCACGGAACATCGCGGCACGGTGTTTCCCTCGATTTCGGAGAAATTACAGGCGTAAAAGCGGACTGGTTCGCGGTTCGAGGAACGATGCAAGCAAGATAGAAAAAGTAATACGACGAAAATCCTCGAGCCCGGCTAACGAGGTCACGTAGCACCCCTACGACGCGTTACTCATTCTCTCTCTCTCTCTCTCTCTCTTTTCCTCTTTGCGCGTTGTAAATTTATCGATGACGCTTTTATGTAACGCGCAGAAAGGCGTAGGTAAGTCTCGTTAGACCTCGGACCATGGTAAGCGTGATTTCAAGAAATCGTCCTTTCCAGCCGCTTGTTAAACTCTCACCGAGAATATCTCCATCTCGCCTACTTATTCCCAACAATTTCTTTATCCCCCGTTCCACTCTTGTCCCCGAAAAGGGGAGGACCAAGAGGACAAAAAGAAAGGGAAAGAAAGAGAGAGAAAAAGGAACTTAACTCAGGGCCGGACGAAAAACACGTGTCTCCAGCGTGCAATTTCCGCCGCGTTCCTCGAGATCCTTCCAGGCTGCATGCCTCCGCGAATCATTTCCCCATTTACCGCGGTGTTCCGCTCCATTTGCCAGCGACTTTCGCTAACGGTCCTTCTTTTCCAATTCCAGCATCCAGGGACTCGATAAGGGACGCGCCTGTGGACCGCCTGCGGCCGTTGGCCAGCGGAAAACTCGAGCAAAATGTGAAGAGAGGAGATTCCAACTCGAAACACAGGGGACCACGCAGAGATCGGCCAGAAGAACCGCGAAATCATGTTCAAGGCCCGGACCACCGTTTCTCCCTTCTCTCCGTTCCCATGGACCACCCCGTCCCCCTCGTCGATCCTCAGGGTTACTTCCGGTATCGCCTCGACCACGCGTTACACCAGCATCAGCAGCGTGATCGACGAGATGATGCCGAAAGAGGAGGAGGAGCAGATGAACGTGGAAGAGGAGTACACGCCGTACGGCGATCGACCGGAAACTTACATCGTGCCGATAGTCTTCCTGCTGATTCTCCTGATCGGACTGACCGGAAACGGCGTCCTCGCGCTCACCATACTGCGGCACAGTAACATGTGGAACGTTCCCAATATTTATGTCTTCTCGTTGGCGCTCGGAGATCTCTTGGCACGTGTTCATTCTTATTCTACGCGAACTTGCCGCGCCGAATTCACGGTTCCCCGATCCGAACAACTACCAGCAACTTCTTCGCGAAACTTTTTCCGCGGTTTCTTCTCCCTTTTCTCCCGAACACCGCGTCTTTCCGATGTGCACTCTCGAATGTTTCGTGTTTTCTTCGCGAGACGGCCACTGGAAGATTCGTCTTCTGAGTCGCACTTAACGCGATCGTTACTACTCAGACCTACCGTGCATTATACCTGGACGATTCTCGTTATGCCATCGAGGCTCTCTCCTGTCCGGATTCGAGAAAAAAGAGCGCAATTAAAAGTCTTAACGAGCTTCGCCGCGATTCGGAATTTTCCTCGGTTTGTTTGAAATTCTCGTTCGAGAAGGATCGCTGTTGGAAATAAAATTCTCTTCGCCTTTCTGAAACTAGCCGTTGAATTTTTCTATGCAGGTGATCGTGACGTGCGTACCGTTCACCTTCACGGTGTACATTTTGGACTCGTGGCCGTTCGGCCTGGTGTTCTGCAAGGTCTCCGAGTGCGTCAAAGACATCTCCATCGGCGTCTCCGTCTTCACTTTAACGGCCCTCTCAGCGGACAGATTCTTCGCCATCGTGGATCCGATGAGAAAGCTCCACGCCACCGGTACGAGCTTCGATTTCCCATTTTCCCCGTCATCTACTTCCGCAGCAGAAGTCTCCGCCGGAATCTAAAATGTTCGAGGACTTAAATAGAAGCTAAAAGCTTTCACACGTTCCTTTAACTCGATTTTATCGGTTAGAAGTAACGGCATAAGGGTAATTAAAGTTAATGAACGTTGTCCGGTCGATTTTACTTTGCGAGCCGTGTTCCAGCAACGCTCCTCCTTTCCTATGAAACGCTCCTAGCGTCGCGGCGCAATACGCTTCGAACGATGGAACGCGTGTAATAGCTTCGCCGAAGGAATCTTTACATCGGAACGTCAAACGAATTCCGCTTTCTTTCGGGGAGAAAGCTCGCAGCGAGGAAGCATATTCCGCTCGCAGCACGCTATAAATACAAACGTCCCGACGAACGAAGGCGTCATCGACGACGTAACCCGTCCTGATTACTCCGGTTTTATTGTTCAAGGTACGGGAAGACGAGCGACGCGTTTCGCGGTGATCGTCGCCGCGTTGATTTGGCTATTGGCCATCATGTGCTCCATCCCGGGTTCCTTCTCTTACATCAGGGTTTTCAAAGTGAACAGCAACGTGAGCTTCCAAGTGAGTTCGGCCAGCTATTCCGAAGGCAATTAGCCTCGTCGTTCGACCAAACCGTTCTCCCAGGGATCCATTTATTTTTCCCGCTCCCTTTGCCAACCCCGACGTCCTTCCGCTTCCACTTCGCTGTCCTAAGTAAATTACACTCGTTTAATTGATCTTCGGAGAAGGTTTTCACCGTTTTGGTTACCGTGTTTCAAGGCGTGCTACCCATACCCTGCGGAATTCGGGCCGAATTACCCAAAGACCGTCCTGGTCTGTCGGTTCTTCATATACTACGCCGTGCCGCTCAGCATCATCGCTTTCTTCTACATCCTCATGGCCAGACACCTGATGCGCAGCACCAGAAACATTCCCGGCGAGATGCAGTGCCAGGTGAGCCCAGCAGAGTTTTCCGTTCAGTCGGTTAAAATCGGTTCAAGCGCGGGGAGGAAAGTTTTTAAATTACACACGTCTGCGCGACTCCGCGGAGAGTTCGATGGATCGATTATCGGCTCGTCTGCGCGTACGCGGAGAAACTCGTTGATTATCGTCGATGATCTCCCTTTGCCGGGTATTTCCAGTTTGACTTGCGACCAAAGACTCGTTTAAACTTTCGCGAAAATATTCGATCAAAGGAGCAAAGTTACATCGGTGTCCGAGAAAAGTTCTCGGTCATGGCGGGAAACTCGTTTAACGAGACAAGTAAAGCGAACGTTTATCTTAGTTGTTTTTTCTTCTCTCCCAGAAAACGGCGCACTCGTAGTGACCGTGGACGCTGGTTTGGTTGCAGGTGAAGCAGGTGAAGGCACGGAAGAAAGTGGCAAAAATGGTGATGGCGTTCGTGATCGTATTTGCCGTGTGCTTTTTCCCTCAGCACGTGTTCATGTTATGGTTTTACATCCACCCTACCGCGCAAAGGGATTACAACGCGTTCTGGCATTGTTTTCGGATCCTCAGCTTTTGCCTGGCGTTCACCAACAGTTGCATTAACCCCATCGCTCTGTACTGCGTGAGCAGCACATTCAGGAAATATTTCGACAGGTGTGTTCGTCGGAAAAGCACGAGCCTTTTGTGCAAAGCGGAAAGCAAAAAATATACACGAATTTTTGTCGCGCACCGCGAGAATGGTCGCCAAACGTGTTCTGTCGTGTTCCGCGCGAAATCTATTTTGATTTTCCCGACCGAATATTCTCCACTTCAGGCAAATTATCGCGTTCGATTGAAATGAAATATCCGAGAAAAACATGGCAATCGAATCGACCACTGGTGGCCACAGGCTAACCCCTCGTTCGACCTATTTCCGCAAATCCAACGGACTCGATAAAAATTCATCGATCAACGGATACTCGTTTCGTCGCTGCGCGTAACAACGATTAATTTGCAACATATTCCGCGATTCTCTTTGAAAATCAATCCGGCTGAGCCCACGAAAAGTCAGCGCGAATCGCTGGTCGCTATGAATATTTATCGCCTGGATGGAATGGAACTCGTGGGTCTGCGAACAAACACTTCGAGAACTTAACACCGTATTCGTATTCTATACGTATCCGAGTATCGAAGACTCGATCGCGTATGTATTTCCCGGTAACAACGGTCTCGGTATCACGCTCGTGCAACGTTACATTCCGCATTTATCACCGGAGATGCTGGAAGTTGGCGATTAGACGTGATCGTTTAACGGGGAAACCGAAGCGAGTTAACCGCCAACGCGCGTTTCTCCTTTCTTATTAACGTTAAGCAGACGGGACTAGCGTTATCGCGGACAACTAGTAGACCACAGTGGTTAAACTACCGGGAACTTGTGCTGCTGCAGGTATCTGCTTTGTTGCGTGCCGAGGCGGATCCGCAGGCGACACCGGCGCTCCTCGGACCTGAGCTCGCGGGGACGCGGTCAAAGTTTCTCGCTGATGAGCTCCAGGAGGTACGACTCTCGGCGAGGACAACGGAGCGTCATGCATCTGTCCATGCTGGGAAACGACGGGAGAACGAGCGTGCCGATCAAAGAACAGGAAACGACTATCAGCTTGACCGCGTGCCCGAACGGCGTGGAGGATAGCGTGAGGAGCCATCGCGATTCCACCACCGAACAACCGATCAGTCGCGAGTGCTCCTTGAAATCCAAGGACTGAAATCATTCAGCGTCTTTCCACGCGAACGTCGATCGCGCGTGGCTTTCCTTGAATCGTTTAAACGGAGACCAATCGTGTCGGTGGACCAGAGATATTTTAAGTTAAGCGTCAGGTTTCGTCTCCGAGTCGGTTCTCGCAGAGGGAAGTAACCATCGTCCGTCTCTCCCGTCTTTCGCGAATCTTCGTCCAATTGTCGTTGTTTAATCTCGAATGCACCAACGTTGTGGAAACGTCGTGGAAACTAGCGGTAGGCAGACGAGCAATCTCTGAATTGCGCCATGGTTCGCGGGCACAAAGACTGCGACTGATGTACATTTAGAGCGCACTGGATTTTCTGAATAAAATACAGACGTATAATCTCCACGGTCTTCTACGCTTCTCCTTAATCTCCTCCATTCTTTCCTCCGACATTTTTCTCTCCGATAGAGAGAAATAGAAGGTCGCGGAGCGAAATGAAAGGGAACGAGGCGCGATCGATCCTCTAATTCGATTTGCAAACCCCCGCGTACCGTCTCGCGCCATTTTCTAGCGTTATTGGGAAATGCTGGACTTTATCGCGGCAGCTGGACAAAGCTTGTTTTAAAACGCGATATAAATCCAACTTCAAGACATCACGGGGCATCGAGCATCGAGCGGTCTCTGGACAGCGGCGAATCGTTCCCTCAGGGACTCTCGCGGACGCTCCGCACGCTCTGAGCGCTCGAGGCAAGAATCCAGCTCGAAAGTCGCCGCGACTTCTGACCTTCTACATCGTAATCACTTTCCGGTTCTACGATCGTCCAGGGACCAAAGAGAAATGTCTGCTAGACATGTATTCAAACGACTACGACGACGGCACACTTATGAATTCCTATATTAGATGGAGCAAGAGGTACCAACCTTCGCTTTTCTCCTTCTCGCTCCCCGTTCCGCCATTTTCCATCGCGTTCTTCTGTTTCCGCGAGACAGAGGCTCGGAGGAATCGATTTTATCCGCGAATCTCGTTGCCCGCAGACTGGCCGAGCTGCATCAACGAACCCTGCGAATGTGTCAAGAGAACGAGTACATGCATCGCGACGACGAAGGTCCGTACTCGAATCCAACTAATTCCCAACTTCCGCTTATACGTAACGAGGTTAATGTCCGGTTCCAGCGCGATACTCGTTATTACGTTACCACCGTCCCGTGATCGGGTTATTCCCGGCGCTGCTCCAACGATGGATCATTCGATGGTTCCAGTTAAATTCCGCAACGCTTCATCGGCCGCGTTAAACGCGGAATCAAATCGACGAAACGCCGCGCATTCGCCATTCCCCGAATCAATGAAAATATCTCGTTTCGCGCACGGTTGACTCCACGATCATTCGTTTTATTTCTCGTTCCGCGCCCTCCGCCGCCCCCCCCCCNCCCCCCCATCCGGCGTATCGTCCTGCGACGTATGCTAATACGAACCGTCCCGCGGGAAAATGAAATTCTACGAGGCTCGCGGCGCCCGTTTCCTTCGCGCGTATTCCCGTTTCGAGCGTTTCGAGTTTCGTCCGAGGCAGAGAGAGAGAGAGAGAGAAAGAGAGAGAGAGAGAGAAAGTCCTCGGCAGGGAGATACGCGATCGAACGTTCGTTTTACTTTTGATAAACGGAAACGTCGTAACGGTTTAATCCTCGAGCAGACAAACGATCTCGACAGAGAGCGAGGAGGTGAAAGCCGAGCAGGAAAGCTGCTGGAAATGCAGAGGAGACGCCGCAGACGAGAAAGCGTCCTCGTTCCCTCACATTCAAGACCTCTGTCCCGCTGACAGGAGAAGGATAGCTTTGCTGGTTAAGCAGTTAATTAAGTAAATTCCCACCCCGTTCATTCTGCCTCACCGTGCATCCGTAATTAATACCGGAAGAAGCCGCGTTTTCAGACACCCTGCCGCCATCGGCTCGCGTTGAACCAGCGACACGCTGGTACATCTCAATTTCCGTTAAGCCACGGCATAATCCGAGACGAAGGTGGTGAAAATGTCGAACGATAATGAATCTCCATTACGGCATCGTTCGGCTACTTTGTCACCCCGTTTTCTATTTCTTCCACCCCGTCGCGTCCATTTCTTCCCATTTCGTCGCATTTCGTCGTCGACCATCGGGATGAACGCGCGTTTGTCGCGTATATCTCGAATAAATTAAAGCGTTCGCACGGCCGCTTCGAAAAGCTGGTAATACCGTTTGACCAGTGCAGAGAGATTTATCGGAGAAACTGATTAGAGCCAGCTATGCCTATTAAAAGTTTCGAGCGTGGAATTCGCGTGCAGCGTGTGGACGAGTCGAGATAACCCTTGGGAACGATCGCGTTATTCCGACAGTAAGCTAACAGCCATTGGTCCAGATTTTTCCCCCACGATCTGCATATTGCCGTACGAACCTCGATCTCAATTAAGATAATGGCGACTACGCTACACGACTCTCGCTCCGTCTGCGATAATAAATTACCGATCGGGAATTACGCAATTAACGCGGGCGAATTAAACGAACGTTTCGCCTGGAATTTTACACGCGACCCCGTAACTTTGTCGGGAACAGGGCAAAAAATCCGGCCAACCAGTCCTCCGGTTTCTCGCGGCAAAAGTAAATCGACCATAGCCGAGTTTTCCTTTGGCGTAAACGCGTAATAATTCCCATTGCCGCACGGACTGTTTGCAATCTCGCGAGAACAGACGACCGAGAACGGTTTTTGTCGCGCAGATGCACCAAGGAGCTGCGTGACACCAAGGCTGAGCTGACCGTCAGCGAATCCGAAAAGCAGGCGATGAGAAATCAGTACGAGAAATCACTGGACCGTCGTGAAACCGAGAAGAAGCAATTAGAATTCCAAGTAACGCTTTGCTTTCAAGTTATTCCAGCGATTTCCTCCGCATCTCTGCCCTTCCACTTTCTGTTCCCCGCACCTTTCTCACAACGCGATAAAAGAGCGCGGCGATTTAAAGCAAAATCCATCGAGATAGGAAGGCTAAAGCGGGAAAAGAAGGCGTCGATTGTGATAAACGGCGATGAGGAGAATAAGCTTCACTCATGACGGTAATATGTATCGTCGGATGGTAAAAATAGTGGTTAGACGTGGATCGAGTGATCGCGAATCTAGACGTCGCTAGATTAGGTTGGTCGACTCTAAATCAAAGTTAACCTCTTTGCTTTTACGAAGCTAAGACGTGTCGACGTGTTCTATACGTCTTTCCTTTCGGGAAAGGATCTCGTATCGCTTAAAACTCTGTGTTATCGAGCCAACGGTGTACTTAGGTTCCAGATCGTTGACGCCTTGGGCAGAAACTTGCCCCACGCTCTTTAAATTCGATGCTTAGACAGGAACCGGCGTTAAAATTCAATGGAAAAAGTTAGCCGGAAGTCATATCGCGTTTCGCCCTTAGCTGGACCAAACGCGGATCGAGGCGAAGGACTTGAAGACTCGGATTTCACATGTGCTGGAGTTGTTGACGCGACAGGTCGCCGCTCAGGAGAAACAATTCTTCGAGCTGACGGAGACGGTGAAAGACTTGGTGAGGGAGAAATGCCGATTGCAGAACGCCCTCGTGGAGAAGCAGTCGGAAAGCGACGCCCTTCAGGGCAAATTTCAAAGGACGAAGGATTTGCTGGCTGCAGAAAGATTGGAACGTAATAAAGACGTCGCGAGACGGGCTCATCAAGCTTGTCAAACCGACGAGTCCGAGACAACGGAGTAAGAACAGTTTATTAACCGATTAAAGGTCGTAGCAGACCGGATTTAATACTTCGGGGTAAACGGGCTGGAGGGAGGCAGAGTTGAATTCCTCCGTTTAAAGAAAGAGGGTATTGCGAGGGAGATTCCTGCGAGGGAAATTCATTTACGGGGTTATAGTAAGGGAAAATAAAGCTATACGGCGACTTTATGCGACAAATTGCGAGTTTGTTTGCTGCAAATAAAACGAGTCTCTGACCTGCTTCGTTTCTCGGGGTTGTTTTGGCTTTTCATTGTAAATTGCATTTTAATAGGAGCGTCCAAGAGGAATTGGACAAGGACTCCATCTCGTGTCGACAGCAGAATCTACGTATCAAGAGCAAGTACGACCTGGAGAAACCATCCTGCGAGGGTACGTTGTTGAGGGAGCTGTTCTTTAGGAAACCGGGCGTCGAGGAAACCGGAAGCTTCGGTATCATTCCGGATCTCTCGGATGTTGACTTGCAAATCAGCCCTTCCAGCCGCGTCATCTTTCATTGACCTTGTATCCAAACCTGAAACATATATTCTTCGTTAAAAAATTTTTGACCGACGTTCGAAACGATATTCGTATTTTTTCCCCTCTTTTCGAAGCAAGGTAAAACGTTCGTGTCGTTGATAGGTAAAACTAGCATTCACTGACTGATGGTAACTAGATGTAAGTTCCGAATCGATAACACAGAAGATACACGGCTAGGTTAGGGACCGTGGTAAACTCGAAGCAGGTGTGAAAAGATTTTCTTCCGTGTTAGTCGAAGAAAATAATTATTGCGTGTAAAACTGACGGTTGCTTACGAGCATTTATATAGATGCGAAATAAACTATTTGCTCAGAAAATTGCGTATTCTTTATTACTTTTTAAATAGAATTACACTGTGCGATAAATTTTCTGTAATATCGATAAGTGATCCTACCAATGGGTATTGCAGATTACAATTTTGGTTGAACAGTGCTATTAGTATCATCGAGTGGCAAATTTGTTAACGCTACAAAACGTTCGTATTCAATGAGCGATTGATAAATAGCGAAGGAAATTTATCAATTATTACTAAATATCGTGGTAAATGGGATACGAGATTGAAATAAAATTTCCAAAGACAAAATTTTGCTGAATTTGCACTTCTTTGTTGGTCTGTTTTATTACATCTGAATTACTTTATTGAAACGATTAATCGACATGTACCTGTTACATTTTCCAAATGTTGCACTTTTTCTGAGGATTCATCGGGCTGCCCAAAGGACAGGAAAATGTGTACGCGAAATCCTGATTGTTCGAAAGGGCGCCGATAGATCTCAATCGTGCAATGCTGTGCGCGTCTAATTTGGCTTTTGTCACTGAAGACTCGAAATTTTCGTTTGCACACCATAACTTGAAAACAGAAAAGAAGAAATAAAATGAAAACACAACCGAACCGAATATTAGAATCATAGGGAGCCGACTTCGTAAGAAGATTTTATTTCTAATGAAATGCATACATTGGCAGACGACAGAAAGAAAATTTGATCATTGTCGAACATTTCTAGTCCAGGTAACGCTGATTCCGGTCTCCCATTTATCCTCTCCCTTCGTTTGTACGCTTTAAACGCGGTTTTTAATCCCATGGTGTCTGGCATATTCTCGTCAAAAGTAAGATTGCCATAATTCTGCGAATTAATTTGCGTGTATATTTCATAAAGCGTATATCTTGCAACGAAAATTCGTCGAAGATAAAACGAATCGTTACCATGATTTTTGGACCAGATGGTGTTCTGTTCAAAGTGTAATTATCATACTGATCGATGAAACATCGCGCACTTTCATAGTATCCTTTTGTCATCGCTTCTGACCAGGTTACCGTTTTGCCGTGTTCGTCGTGAAGGTGTCCTGAAAATATTTTCAAGTTAGCAAGATACAAGACACGCATCTCGAAAAATCATTACTCACTTAGCTCGTCAAATGGATGATACATTTCATGAGCCAGAAGTTGTCCAGTCAATGCATAGTTGACCGTGCTGGAAGAAAAATGATCGCGATTAAACATCCAATTTTCGAATAGAAATTTACTCAGGAATTTCGATACGCACTTTGGTTGATTTTTGCTGAAGAATGGCTTCTGTAAATTGGCCAGTGGTACAACTAAATAATTATACAAAAAGAAGAAACTTCGTAAGTATGTCGCAAATACTCGAATCGTGAAAATCGAGGCAACTTACTAATCGAATTCGATTCGGTCAAATAAAACGCGTTCACGGTCAAAGGATTAATTAGCCATCTAAATATAACAAAAATAAAAAAATAAAAACGAACGTTCAATCGCGATGTAATTACAATCGTGATTAATCGTAATGCAACTATTT
The DNA here is from genome assembly GCA_002201625.1 of Euglossa dilemma. Classification (NCBI taxonomy): domain Eukaryota; kingdom Metazoa; phylum Arthropoda; class Insecta; order Hymenoptera; family Apidae; genus Euglossa; species Euglossa dilemma. The sequence continues at coordinate 2,256,751 of NIJG01000273.1, read as the reverse complement.
ACGATTTCGCTACGTCGTCGTGCTTCAAAAGCCTCAATTCCTTTAATTTATAATACTTTAAAAATTTCAAAGCATTTTCAAAGTACCTCGACCCCATTGTCACCTGCGAATAAAAATTAAATTGCATTTCATCTTCAACTCTCCTGTAATCAAAGAACCAAACGTACCTCTCCAAAATAATTCTCCATAATTGTCGCGTTGTTGTACCAATCCGGATAACCGATATTTTTCTTTATCAGTCTAATTCGTCTCAAAGCCAGGTCTTTTATCGTCTCGTTCGCCCAATTCGATTCCCCGATATCGACCTCCGCTTCCTTTCTCATATCGTCCAACGCGTCCAACGTCTGGTACACCGAAAATGAAAATTTTTCATTCGTTCCATTGACCCATACGAAATTCTAACACGTTTCACTCTTTCCTACGAACTGTACGAAAATTTTACCTTGTTCACAGCGTCCTTCGAGAAATATCTCTTCGAGTATTCGTACGCGATCACGTCCTGTATCTTGGCCTCTGCGATGCACAAGTCCGATCTACGAATAATCGGGAAATAATCGGGAAATAATCGCGCCACCGGCGGCCAGGTAATTCGAACTAATCGAAATTAAATCGCCGCCACGTGCTGCAACATTCGTGCACGCCATCGTCCAAATTCAACCCTATCTCCACCTTCCTTTCTTCCAAATCTACGTGAAATTCGACCATAGATGCCAGTCGAGTGTTTAGCGCTCTTCGGATGCCACGTCGTTCGTGTTAGCTTATAATTTTCACCTCCAACGATCTCAAACTCGTTCCAAACCGAACGTGGCAAGATGTTTGCCATTGAAATTCGTTAAAAATACGAACCTGTCCTCTGGCACCTCTGTGTCCGAGTCCACCATTTTCTCGTGCAACTGCCTCATTTCGTCGGTGGTCCTCGTGATCATCGACGAGACGAAGCTCCAATGAAGGTAATTCGCTGCGCCACGATTATCCATAGTGTAAAACAAGTATCTAGAGCGAACATCATCCTTCTTACCTATTGTTCTGCTCGAACTTCCGTCGAGTAGGGGAATTAATTTCCGGATATACCCAGGGGAGGCGAGTTTCAAGGTCGTGTCTTTCGGAATATCGATGCCTGCCTCTTTAAACACACCGATTATCTTGTCCGTCCAATTTATCTGCAAACCCTTTCGTTATTCAAAGACACGCGCATTCGAAATCGATGAAAAGAGAATTTCTCTCACAGCGGATCTTTCCGTAAGCGGTCGCAGATTATCGTACCAAGTTTGGAAGTCTTTTATGGTCGTGTTGACGTAATCATCAGCTAGACTCGTTATCTGCGAATGACAATCCTAGACAGACACGCGGGATTCGTGAGAAGGGTGTACTCTCTGAAAATTTATCAAACCTTCGACAATTTCCACTGAAAAGTAAGTATATCCGAGATGTCTTCTTCCACCTGATCCCAAGTCGCGTTCGAACCGCCGCTCTCGGCGATCCTCGAGGCAATTTTCGAAATGAAATTTCGATATTTTTGGATGTCCTGCAAGTGGTTTTCGCGGTCGTCTGTCCCGCTGTTTTCCTCGTGGAAAAATGTCGCCAGCAGCCAGGAGTACGGCGGCATGTCAGGAACGTCGAGCTGAAAGGGCGAAATAGAATTTGGAAAATCGTGACGCGTCGGAGAATCGATTACTCACCACCGCGGTCAGCTCTTTCGAATTATGACCGTATGTCGTGACCCGAACATCGTGCAACAAATTGGATCCACTTAAATGAGCGTAATAATCATCGATATTCTGCCATTTCCGCTCGTTCCACGCGTTTCGCTGCATTGTTATCGGCCATCCGCCGATTTCGTTCAATATCGAGACTAATGGTCTCATGCCACGTTCGTTCATGTCTTCTGCAAACAGATGGAAACGATCGAGACGATGAAACTCCCTACTTTCTGCCCGATAGCAGAATCCTCGGGCTTTTCTGTCTTCGAGCCGCGGTTTCCCGGAATTTTTGCTCAAACCTCGGCATTCCCTACCGTGAATTTCCTCGTTTCTTCCATTTTATTAATACTTTGACTAACTACCTTTGTCCATGCAGACTCTGTACCAGCGCTTGGCTATTTTCACCGGAGGAATTTCATCGCCTCGCAGTTCCAACTTTAACATCTCTGCAATATCGTTTTCGTTAGTTCAGAGAAAAGTTGGCGGAACGGCTGAAACTTACCCTCGACTTTCCGTTTGTTCTCGCTATCAGAGGCCGCTCGCATTCGCCCGGAATTCCCTGCAGCTGCAAGTGAATCTGTTCTCGGCCAATTGCCGCATGCATATTCATAGAAGTCCATGCACGGATCCACAGAAGCGTTCATGTTCGTTAGTATCACCCTAGCTGTTTCATAGGATCGTAAAAGAAAAAGTTTCTTTTCTATTCCCGCGAAATTTTCAACGAAACTTTACCGAATTCCTCGCATTCCTCTGTCAAGCAGACGGAACGTTGGTCGTTTCGAATCCCGATCGCTCCGGTCTCCGCGAGAATCACCGAACAAAATCTGCGCAACAATCGAGAATAATTTCGTGGGCATTAGTCCAAGTGAGTATTATTCGAGCGACGAACAAAGGGAACACGCGTAGCGGGAAGAAAACGCGCTCGATACGGAAAGAAGAATAGAGGAGAAACGAAATTACACGTACAGAATAATTCGAGGCAACATTGTCCGCGGTACTCTGTCGTTAATGCTCGCAGCGATACTAATTACCGAATCTGAATTTCAAGTGGGCATTTCGGAGCCAAATAACCGATAATAATTTTATATCATGGAGGCGTTACACGATATCGCTGTTAATCGCTCGTCCGAATGATTTTGCCATGGACATTTCGAGCACGTTGCTCGCGTTCATTATAAACGAATTCCGAAAACTGTTTTCGCGCGATGCGATCGCGTAGTTAAATCATCGCAGGCGAAACCTATTGCATTTCGAGTTCTATCTGTCAATCTATTCGCTACACTGTCTGCCACTAGCACTGCTACCCGCTATTCTCGCGCGGAAAGTCATCCGAGTGATATTTAGTTTCCCTGACAGCTTTTAATCGTAGCTTCGATTGTCGTTATCGCGAATTGCTGATTAGGACTAACAGTATCTGTGTTTCCTGACCGGTGACCCGGACATTTCTGCGAATGCAGCGGCCGCGATCCTCCGCGAGGCCGTTTTGCACGATAACGTTCAATTCTCGTGGAAAATAATAAAGACGCATTGTCCAATTACGAGGCAACATTGGTTCCGTTATCCCGATGACGTCGCCGCGGATAATTATCGTTGAACGGGGTACGTTGGTCGCAGAACTCGTCGTGGCAGCTGTCAAACAGTTCGTTCGTTAAATCAACGAAAGTTCGCGCACCGATGGGCAAGGACACGATAACGGTGGAGCGAGATTTTTTCCGCTTTTCCGCCAAGCAACGACCGGTTGATGGACGCTAAAAAAAAGAGAGAGAGAGAGAGAGAGAGAGAGAGAAAAGGAAAGAGAAGGCGGCGAGTCGATGGGAAGCAAAGCACAGAATATCAAGTTGACGTCAGCCGAGCGATTCAGCCGACTGCTTTGAAACTGTTGCATTTATTTACATCAGTGATTGCAAAGAAATAATATACATACGAAGCATCGTTGTAAACGTTCTGATTTTTCGGTCTCTCGTGTGTTTTCGTCTTTCGTTTCGATACGCGTGACGTCCGGTGTTTACGCCACACTCCGGCACCCTCGTCTCTTTCCTCCAACCTGATATCGCATCGTCGGAGAACCGCGCAACCTTAAGCTAATTTAGTCGCTTAGTATACATTTTCATTTCGTCTTTCGTTTTCTTATTTTTACCACCAGCTTTCTCCTGCCCCGCGCCGAGGATTACCTTCGAACGCTGACGATAAACGGCGATTAATTCGCTAGTAGACAGAGCACGCACTCGGTACGTGGTAAGGCGTAATTGGAGGATCGTTGATACAACCTTCTGGCGACTTACGAGCAGGTCGCCGATCGTTTTCCTACGCGTCGGTTTACAAATCAAATTGACGCTTCTCGAAAAATCGGTAACGAGAGATCCTTGACCTCCCTTTCGTCGGTAAAAGGATAGAAAGAAATTCGGAAACGAAATCAAAAGGGGACAGAATATGGAAAAAAAAATAGAACCCGTTCTTTTACCGAAACAATCCGGAGAGGAAAGAAGAAACGTGGAATGAGAAATTCGTTTGAAAAAATTGAAGGATCTGCGAGGGAAAGACGCTTCGGGTCTGTATGCACGATCGTTATCGGAACATTAGAAGAGGGTCGAAGAGGTTTCGACCTGTCTCGCGCGAAATCGGAATCGTGAGCAATTCGAACGCGACACGGAAGCGGAAAATTTCCTTTGCTATTCGAGAACAACGATGCGAACTAGCCGGCGCAAGCTGGATCGAGCTGGCCGCTTCGTCTTTATTACCGACTTCATCGGTTCGCCGGTGATTTCCCGGCGAATTACTTACTATAGAAATGCCGTAATATTTACAACAGGGCGACGTTAACGCGTGGTCGCGATTCGCGAGAATTCCATGAGACATCGGTGGATACTACGATTACCTTCCTTCTTCGATGATCTAGGGCTATTTAATTTAATCGTTATTCTTTCAAGCGACGACCGCGTGACCGATCGCACGCGCAGCGACCAATGAAACGAACGTTTATACAGCTGCACGCGATAGTTGTCGCGTACACGTGTTCGTATCGCCAAAGTTTCGAGCGGTTCGAGCAATCAGGAGAAATTGATTAAGTCTAATTACCGTTCCATTGCACGTACCTCGTTAAATATACGACAGTGCCAACGATACGCGTAATCGCGTGACAAATCATTGACGTATCGTCTAATTAAATCGCGAGCAACCCCCGTGGATCCGGGTAACACGGCAAAGCGCGAATGAGCAAACGTTCGATTTTATATCCGTCGTCGAGGTTACAGCCAAGTATATCTTACAGCGAGAGGACCATGAATCGTTAGAGGCGCTTCTTTCGTTAAAATCTTACAAGTAATCGAAACTATCGCGGACCCAACAGCTGGGTCGCTGGTAGTCTACCGTTTCGAGATCTCGATCCGCTCTGACCCATTCTCGAAACCTGTCGCGTCCTCGTTCTCTCCTCGAGCAGCTAACCGAACGTTACTAGCTAAAGTGTCCTTTATCGTTAGACGTATCCGAAGAACGCGGAGCTATCTCAAAGACAAGAATCTGGATATCGCGTAGCGACGAGACGTCGATCTCGGAGACGAACGCTTGGTATAATCTCGAAAAAAAACCCGAGCTTGGATCTCGATACGCGAGGTGTGGATCGCGATCTCGGTGGTTCGAGCGGAAAGTTTGGCGGATAGAGAACTCTACGGACTCGCTAAAGGTTTGCCTAAGTACGTGAGACGTTAGTTGAACGCTATCGAAAGGAGAGGAAGGATTTAGTTTTGACAACTGTGTTATTTACACGAGACTCATCCGTCAGCACGCATTCGCAGTTCCTCCGTTCCATGCACTCGCACACTGTCGCGTTCGGAATACGATCGAAATTTAAATCCACTGTCAGCGAATTATCCTGGAACCACCGCAAAGCATCCTCTTGAAGGCTTGCCTGAACTCTGGTGAAAATACAGTGTATATCACAGGGTTCAGGGTGCTGTTGAAGTAGCCCAGCCACAGGAAGACGCTTGCTATCAGATCCGATGGCTCGCAGACCTCGCAGGTGGCGCGGAGCAACGCGATCAAGAAGAAAGGCAACCAACACACCACGAACGCCCCGGTGATTATCGCCAACGTTTTCGCGGCCTTCCTCTCGCGTTTCGACTCGATCGTCTCGCGCGTTCTTTTGCTCGACGAGGTCGAGTGGCTGCTCGAAGGGTTGGTGACGGTGGTGGTGGTAGTGGTGGTGGTGGTGGATATCGCCGACGGCGTCACGGTGGTCGACTGCGTCGCGTTCGCCCCGTTGTACGACGAGGACTTCTCCGGCGAGATGGAGGAATGGTCCGGCGTCGATCTCGTTATGGTGAACGCCGTCGACTCCTCCCTCGGTCTGAAACGTAGCTAACGTCGATCACATGCCAACTAAACATCCCTCCTGCCTTCCTATTCCCCGTAACAAATATCCCTGGATATATTCAACGAGATTCCCGGCTGCGAACGGGATTTTAGACCCACTCGCGTAATGCAAGGTAACGAGCTGTTAGCCGGTTGCGAGTATGCTCAACGATTCAGCAAGGTAATTAGCCCGAGGTGCAGAGGTAATGGCCTCGTGGAAATCACGAATGAAGAAGGATAAGTTAAGGTACGCCGCTAACGAGCCTTGCAACCGTGTATCTATTCAGAGTCGTGGGGAGAAGCGGAACCTTCTTGTGACGAGTCTAAGGATGCCTTTTCTTTCACGAGGTGGCTGCACGATAGTCCCCGGTCTCTTTCTGATCCGCTTTCGTGCCGCTTGAAATATCCTCCAGTACAGGAATAGAATAACCAGCAGGGGCAGGTAGAACGTGGCGCACGTGGCGAAGATCTGCAAAGTATTCCAAGAAATTCCAACTTTAAACCTTCCTCTAAACCAGCCCCTTCGAAACGTTACCCCGAGACCGCGACGTGGCCGATCGAGCAGCGGTTTCGCAACGGTTTCACAGCCGGAGGATGGATCATCATCGCCGATTTCCTCGCCGGGCCGGTCTCGTCCACGCGACAGATGTAATTTCGAAATGACTCGCGGAAGATTCTGATTTGTCCGGCGACTCTTACCTGGTATGCCGGGTCCTGCGACACCAGGCACGTTCCGTTCGCTATACGGTCCAAATAATCAGGATCCTTCCAGCCGAGTTGAGGCGCCAACGAGATTCCTAAGGACACCACCCAGACGGCGACGATCAACATACCGATCCGCCGTGGATTCCTCGCCTGCAAGTAAAGAAATTCTTTCACCGGTTATCACACTGGAGAATTGCCGAGTCTCCTACCACCGGCATTCCTGCCTGTCCGAAAATACTTTTATAACGCCGATCCTCCGGACGATATTCGGTGCGGAAATCGCGAATAGGGAACGTCTGAAGGATCGAAATAGAACGTCCTGTCGCGGTCTGTCCGAGGCTTACCGGATCGCGAGAGTATCGCTGCGATGCTGAGTCTCGGATCCCGTGGCTCAGCTATCTCGGACATGCGGGCATCGCTAGCGGGATGTCAAGGGACTTAGGTACGATTAATTATCGACTATCGGTAATGGAACGTCGGATTGATCGCTGGTACGGAATTGCGCTCCAAGTTTCCGCGTACCCTTGTACGTTAATCTCGGACGAAATTAAATTTCGTGGCGGACTCTAATTTCGATCGAACGGCAGGCAACCGGGTTCCGCGTGTGCGAAGCTCGCCCGAATTCCTAATTTCCCCGGCAATTTTACTAAGGAGGAAAGCGCGTTATCTCGCGGTGTGTCTGCCGATCCGAGGGGATCCCTCGGAGGAAAAACGGAGGAAACTACTCGACGGTTGCACGCGCAATAACCATGCTAATTGCATCTTCCACTTTAACGATCTGCAGTGGTACTAGAAGGGGAGCAGGAGACCGGAGCCGGATTATCTAGTCGTACCGAGGGATCAATATACGGCCGTTTTCACCAGCCTGTCTCTAATCTCCTCCTCGATACTGTCGTCCCTTCGAGGTCCATAGACACGCGATCGTGACGTAAGTTCGCCATTCGTTACCGTTCTAGTCTCCCTCCACTACCTGCCGACCGCGACAGTGTTAATTAACCTGTATATAATTGAGATCGGTGACTGCCCAATATCTGTCGATCGCGATAGCCACCAGATGCAATATCGAGGCAGTGCAGCAGAGAACGTCGCTGCTGGTCCACATGTCGCAAAGCTCAGGCCCGAGCGACCATCCCGAGTTTATCTGTAATAAACAGAATTATCTGTTAGAGGGTATGCGTCGCTGTGTCGTCGTCGTGTCATCGTCGTGTCGCCGTCGTGTCGTTCGATCGATCAGCGCAGGGATCCGAAGGGTGTCTTTAGCCCGCTGCTACACACTGCTACCTTTCGCACCAACGGTCTCGCGTTTCAGGTACAAGCGGATCCATTGCTCCGAGATATCGCGTCACTATGCCAGCTGAATCCACCTGACTTTCGATTTTTACAATCGGACGAAATTCTCCGATTTCCCAGACAGATTCGTTCGATGAAAATAACTCGCGGAATTGATATTTCCTTTTTATCGTCGAGACGAAAAACGTTCGAGCTCCGAGATGCCGCGCTGTTAACCGTTTCGCGTATATTAACTGGTTTCTCGAATATTATTTGGACGGAGAATAAAGCCGTTAGCGAAACGTCATTTCAGTTTCACTGAGCATCATTTTGCTGCATTTGACGAGAAAGTCTAATTACAACGGTTTCTATAGGAGAAAATATAGCAATGAAAACAGAGAAACGAAGGATCTCACGAGCTGAAATTGTAATATCAGCTTCTACGACGGAAGCTATAGTAATAACAGACGACATAATGAAAATTACTGTAGTGGTGGACCCTCGACGTTGGAAATTCTCGGTAACTACTACAAACTCGAAGTAGCAGCCAGCCATCGTGCCTTCAACGGGATTCTGTCGACATGAAAATTCTCGTACTCCTCTCTGTGACAAGCGCAAACTACATGGCACACTCATTTCCAATTTGCCACACGTGCAAACAGTGAAACCGTCGATGTAAATAACACGCGTCTCGCTACAAACACGAGAACTTTTCTAAATTCCATTGTATTTGGTGCCCTGCCGTTGTGTAAAAGTGCAGAATAATGTACGCGTGTTTTTCTTCGCTTTCCATTCGACGAGGGAAAAAGGGGAATGCACTATTGCAAACACCGGTTTAATGGAAGTTATCCGTTCCATTGACATAGCTTCTGATCGAAAAGAAATTCCCCAAATAAAACATCGAAACGGGTAATCGCGATACCGGCAAGGCGAATTCGCGACAGCGGAACGTCTCGAACAAAATAATCGTAGATATCGCTAGGCGGAAAGCTCGAAATCGGATGAATTTTATTCCCAGTAAAGGTTAAATCGTAACAAGAGATGATCGGAGTCACTGAAACGCGCCGAAGGACCTCGACTTTGTTCGTAAAAAAGTCCTCGAAAGATTGGAACTCTGGTTGACCAAAGCTGCTGGGAAAATACAGGAGATCGTACTACAGGAGCTACTTGGTCTTTTATCTAAATATCTCGATCGGTTTTCGAGATATAAGAACCGGAATAGCTCACGGTGGATACTTAGGACGGCGCAGGGTCTGTTGAATGGGTCTGCAAGCTCCGTGACCCATATCTTCTCCAGGAAATGCGTACTTCCGAGTAGCGATAGTAAAAAAGCGCTGACTCGACGTCTGTCACTGGCCAGTATACTTGTCGCAAGCTCGGGATAGGTTAGTAACGTGCGAGAGGTCCGAGCTTGCGACGAGAACAAGGAGAGCAAAGGATTGAAAATCCCCTTCCGCTTCGGGCGATGATATTTCGAGAACCGGAAGTCGCATGACGATGAATAAAAAAGCAGTTTAAAGCAGAAGGTCTCGCGATTCTATTCGCCTTTCACTCGTTCGCCGAAAGTTTCTGCCGTTGCAGTTATAATGGCTCAAAGTTCCGCCAATTTCAACTAGATACGGTTGAAACTCCGAGCAAATTTCGTAACAGATATATCCTTTTTGGCGACCATTCTTTTTACAGAGACGTTTCCAACAGTCTGCCGGAACTTCCGAGTGGATGTAGAATTTTTTCCTCCACTCGTTTAAAACACGCTGGCCCTTTGCCTAATTTATTTCGATTTTTTTTTCCTCCGAGCTCGAGACCTTGTTTTCGACTCGTTTCGTCGTGGGAAACGTTTGGAATTCTTCGCTGGAAACCAAGGGACCGTAACACCGGAATATAGAGGTCCGAAGTTACGAGGGCTGCCGCTGCGGGGGGCAAGGAACAACGGGGTTAATAAACGGAAGGCGCCTAACTTTATGAAGGCTCCTTTGAAAGGGTAGAAAAACGTTTCTTTGCCGATCTTTCCTTGTATTCCTCCATCGAGGATCGCGCAAACGCATGCGGACAAAGATTTGTCATTTCAACGTTCCATTACTCTCGCTTCCTCCTTTAATAAAATTCTCCCTGCTATAATGAAATCGAGGATATTACTTAGATAATTAAACGTTAACGTTGCACGTGGAGAAGAGAGATATATCATAAACGATTATCCACCGGAATAAAAGGAGAAAAGTGTGTAACGATTTTTCTCGTGGCGCGTTTTCTTCCAACGACTCGCACGGTCTCGTTCAACGCAGGAAGTTCGAGTAAAGGATTAATAAAACGAGATCACCGCGAAATTAATGTCAATCGAAACCCTGCCTCGATGAATTCCCGTTGGTGAAATTTCGTTATTTTACGGTACGAATACTTCGAATCCGGTTCATTAAAAGTGCGTGACTCGTTAATTACGAACGTCCAGCGACTCGCTCGTCGGCGTAATTACCCAGGCAATTCGCGATACGTATTTATCCGTTGGAAAATTTATCGCTCGCGTAGCGAAGTACGAGAAGTCTCAAGGACTGTTCGGTATCATTTCCGATAATTTATTCACCGATAACGAATAATAAACGTAGCGATCGCGCGAAAGACGACCAGATAGAGTTTATCCGGCTTTTACTCCGAGCCTCCGGGCCGCGTGGAAATTTCAAGTCACGAGAGGGAGAGAAGGGAAAAAGGGAGGGAGGGAGAGAGAGAGAGAGAGAGAGATGGCGAGTTAGAGCTAGTAGTACACTAGGAGCGACGATTGATTTAAAAGGTTGTCCCATTTTTCGAGTCCCTGAAGAGCGCTCGGCGGCGCTTACCGTGCGCGTTTCTAAATAAAGCTTCTTCTGCTTCTGTCAAAGTTGCAGAAGACAGTTTCCTTGCTTTGATAATGTCGGCACTTTTCCCACCCTCGCTCGCTGCTCCTTCCCGAGCACTTACGTAACGGAACGAGGCCACCGCTCTTTAATTTCCATTCAATTTGGCCGGGTCTTAAACCGCCTCGAAACACGTTTACGATCATTCCTCCGCGATTACGTAACCCAGATGCCGGTGGATAAAAGCTACGCAAACTACACCCGGTCAGTGGATTGACCGGGGGGGTTGAAAAATTCGTTTCGAGGCGAACGCGGTCTTCTTAAACGACCAACCACGAACGGAATTCGACCAGCGACGGAGAAAAGCCCGGAGAGAGCGGCGCGATAGAGGATTTGTCTTGACAACGGGATTGAATGGCCAGGACCATCGTGTTTTTTGCCACGAAGATCCATTACACGATGAGGCAAGACGATCGGCATCCGTGAACGTAATCGCAACGGCGTGCTCGTGCATCAATGTGTTGAACACAAGCTATCTGAATACCAAGAGACTGGGCATCGAGCGGCAGACGGGTTGGAAAGCGTTTGTTCCCGTACAATAGAATCTCCGGCTCGGCTGCCACAACGGGCCGGCCTCGTAAATCATCTGTTCGTGTCAGTGCGCAACATATTCCTAAGGAGATTAGGATCGATACACCGGTATCAGAATTCCATGCGGCCGGTCATGCCGTTGGACATTCCAATTTTTCCATTTTCCACAGCTCCTCTAATTACCAGACGTCATCCGGACTCGCCCATCGCCCGGCAAAATCCTCGTTTCGATACTCCAAACACAAAACCAGAAGTTTTCTGCTCAATGACCGCGAATTCCACTCGATACCTCCATTCCTCCATTCCCGTGGTTAATCAATCCCGATAAAAGCTTTATCGCATCGCGTTCTATCGAGCAACGGTTTCGAGATTCCACCGCGCGTCGATCGAATTCGTAAGAATTAATCGTGAAACGGATTAGGTTGCTATAGAACTTCTGCAAAACAGCGCGAGCCGAACGCGATCGGTGGAAATTAGCCACAGGGTTGGTTAATCGCGATAATTGAAACGCGGGTCGATTCGGATCGAAATCGGGGCGAAATTAATGCCGCGATTTCGCGCAACAAGTGGCAAAACTGTCATAGCGGCTGGCTCGAAATGAAGAGGTCGAAACAGATGGAACGCGGCACGGGCCAACTGTCAAACTTTCCAAACACCGATCTTCGCGTTAAGCGAATGCCGAGAAGTTCCAATTTTCAGACTGAGAACGTCGCTCTGCGACTATCGAGTCGTATTTTACATGGCGCGAGTTAAAACCAGCCGAACGAACGGGACTCGATATTCCGTGACAACTGCGAACCGAGCGTCGATACAGGCGGTGGATTTCCAAATGACTGGAGAGACACTCTGGCAGAGAAAAGCCTAGTCTGGAGATCGATGAAGGAGCGATAAATCATAGAACTCGGATCGAAGCGGAGTTTGCGTGGAGATAGAGCGGGAAGGAAGGCTGCTGGCCGAGTAATTAATATCGGAGCCCGGAGCGAGGGAAACGCGGTGGTCCAAGGGACGTCGTGGAAAGAAGGTCTTAAGTATTAGGTGAAATGGCTGAAGTGAACTCAATTTCCACTTACATTCGGGGTGCCGGTTATCTCGGATAAACGGAATCAGGCCAGGCTGGTTGAATCGAGAGTGGCCGGTTAAATGAGACGGCTGGGCATAGAACTGAAAGTTGCGACAGGGGAGCTGCCGGGCAGGGTGGGAAATTAATGGCACTTCACAAAGGATACAATTCATGTGAGAACATTCTTGCTGGCGTCGTCCCTGAGAACCCCTCAACAGAATATCGCCTTTTCCTTGGCTCCCTAAAAAATTCAACTACGAGCCTTGGAAAAACAGACGGTCCTTTGTCCACCGGCTTCACTTTCCATTTTTAATCACCGCCCGTTACTCTAGTTGTCGTCCCAGAGACACGGATAAAGTCTCTCCTCCGGATCTCGAGAAACAAGGATTACTTGCCGAAGGAATTTGCACTGCGTTTTCAAAGGACCAACCGCGAGCCAGGGAATTTCCTCCGGCAATTAGCCTCCTCTCATATCTCGGGGAAAAATTTCCCGCGAAATCGGAGCGAGGTCGGTTCGAACAATCCTCCGCATCCAGTCGGTCGAAGGTTCGTCGAAGGTTCGTCGAAGGTTCACGGAAGGTTCGCGGAAGGAAGAGCGATAAGAGAGGGATACAGGGAGAGAGTGACGCACGCCTGCTTAAAAGTCCATTCATGGTATTGGAATCCCAGCTCGGAAAGCCAATCGACTTTTGTCTTTGCCACCGACTCCTATCCCTCTTCGCCTTTTCCCCTTTCTCCAGTCTCTCCAGTCTCTCCAGTCTCTACGTTCTCTGGTCAACGATTTCTTCCGGGGCATCTATCGGCAGTTGCACGGAAGATCTATTCGTTCCACGAGCAATCGTTCGCTTATTAGAAGGAATTTTATCTCGAAACGAATTCTATCCGGTTTCTATCTCGCGGTTGTTTCTCGGTTTTATCATCTCGCTGGGAGCGTCGCGAGGCAGCGTACGGGAAACGAGGAGAAACGTTCGGCAGAGGGTGGAATGATTCAGAAAAACGCGATCTGCCGGCGAGATGGAATGGAACGAGAGTGTATTCGGGGCCGAGATCAGCAGAAATGGAACGGGTGAACAATAACGAACGGTACAGAGGCGTGCCGAGATAGGGACCGTGCTATAGAAAGAAACTGCATCCTTTTTACCATGCGCATCGGGCGATTCTTTCGTGTGAAGAAGGCCGGAAGTAGCAGAATGCATCCGCATTTAGGACACGTTTAACAAAACCGTCCTACGCTGCCTTTCACGCGGCGAAATTCCTTCCAGAGGGACGAATAAAACGATTATTTTTCGGGGGAACAACGGACTTTCCGCGACCTCGTTACCCCATCTCTTCTGACTCGGGGTTCAACGTTTACCCGAGTTTCAAGAGTAAGGAATAATTCGGATTGTACACGCCTTTTCTTCTCTTCTTTTCCCTTCCTCGCCGTCGCTTTTTCGCCGTTCGTCAAAGGGATACAAGGGAGCAAAGTCTACTCGAAACTCGTTCAACCCCTGATTCGCCTTTTCACGCGCCGCATCCACCCCACTTCCGCGTTTCAAGCGCATTCGAGCTAGAACACGACTGAATTATCAGCCGCACAGCGGGTAAATAATTTCCTCAGACACTGCGAAGCTTCGGGGTCTCGTTTCTCGCGTAAACGCCGAGGCACAAAGCGTATCAGCCCGGGGTGGATTCGATAAACGGAGAATGTCGCGATAAATACGACTCGAGCGTTATTTTATCCCCAACTTCGTTTGCCCTATCGGATTTTCTTTCCCGTACACGCGTGCAATCAGCCGATGAACACACCACTCCAACATATTTCTTCGCTCAACTTCGATCAATAATCTTTCACTTCCGCCCGAGGCCGATCAAACTTCCTCGCCCGTCCTACGCAATCGCGAGCCGTCTTAACGATCCGTTCTTAAAAATAATCGACCATTCGTGCTTTGCTTTCCGGTTCCAACAAATTCCCATTCTCTCCTTCGAACGCGACAGACGTCCGACGCGACATCCGAAATTAGACAGAAGACGATCGTAAATTCCAGACACCTCGAAATTTATTCCAAATCCCGGGTATCGTTCCGAGTTCGTCCTTAACGACGCCGATTCGAACGACTTCGAGGTTTTAATCCGAGCGTTCGGTTCTATCGCACATAGGGCCAAGTCGAGATAAATTTCGGAAACGAGGGAAACACCGGCATCTCTGGGCGATATTTCCAAAAGTTTGCGTCACGTTCCGACCACGAGACTCGCCGGAGTTCGGCCGGTTGCATCGGGACAAACGATTCCACGGAAACGAGCAATTTCCCAGAAAAAGCGACGAGCGTAGGTCGCATAAGGAAGAGGACGGTGAGGCGCGACGAAGCGGAAGAACGTCTAGCAATCGGACCTTCCGATAACCCGAAGCCCGAGCCGGAAGACGCATCGAGGATAGAAACGTCAGAAAGGGAAGGTAAAGGATGGTCGGCTGAAAAATAAGCAAGGCGAGCCAGACTCTTTGTCGCGGTGGCCATCGGGGGGAAGAATAAATCGAGATCGCGGGACTATTTATAAGAATTCGCGCATTCGCCTTTCGCTTCTCGCGAGGAGGATGCGGGAAGCGGAAAGGAGAAGCGATAAGTCACGCGTCTACTTTTCCACCGACTTCGATTTTTAGCCAACGCGTCACCATCAATATTACAACGATAGCCACCGATACGGTAGCTGGGAAGCGTCTGAACTCGTAGGACGAACACACGCGTCTCGAGGCTAAAGTTATCGTACGAACGTTAGCAGATAATCTCCGGGAACGTCTCCAGAAAGGATGACTCTCAAGGATGACTCTCGTTGACAGACGACCTGGGATTCTTAACGTTTTTAAACTTCATATCCCGCGAATCCGTTTGTTCGTCAATCGTCGAAATAAATAGGAATCGAGCGAATCGGAAAAGGATATCGGGATGCGGAGTTTTCACGAGAATTCGTTGGCTAGGAAGATTCAGGGACAGGAGGAAGAAGCGTTGCTGAATAAAAAGAATACACGCGTTGAAACAGAACACCTGGACAGGATTTGATAGACGCTTGGAAAGGAGTAACCGGAGCACAATGGCGAGATGGGAACACGGATCTAGCTGTTGGTACGGAACGACCGGAAGGTCCAAACCTTCTCATCTCCTACCGAAGCTTCTCTATTGTGGAGAGGGCGCCGAGACGTCAGAAGGTATCGCCGTTCGTAAGAATTCTCTCGACTGCGTCGAGCCTCGGAGTATTTGTCGAGAGCTTGCGAAGAATGGAAAACTTATCCCCGGGGAACGATGAAGCGAGTTCCCGACACCTCGCGACGAGATCTCTCGACGAGATCTCGCCAAGGTGCATCGCCGATCCGTCACCAAACCTTTCTCTCCTTCGCGATTACGCCCGAGTCTATCGCGTTAACCGATACCCGGGCGAATTCGAGAGATCGCGCCTCGTTTTCCGACGAATTTCCTTTCTCGCCGAGCGATACGAAGCGCGGTCGAACCATCCGTTGATCTTGGAACCCGGACACCTGCAACGGAGGGAAATCGTAATATCGTAACTCGAGAAAGGTTCTATTTTCTTGGAATATCTTCGGGTTCCAAGCGCGGAGAAAATCGCGCATTTTCTTTGCCAGAGATATCGCGAACTTTTTCCCCTGGATCCTTAGTATTCCTGGTTCTCCCTAGTTTTATAAATCTCCAGCTGCATCTTCCGCCTGTTATCGAGTGCCGTGCAATTCTCTCGACTCGTGGAATGAC
Source organism: Euglossa dilemma (assembly GCA_002201625.1). NCBI lineage: Eukaryota > Metazoa > Arthropoda > Insecta > Hymenoptera > Apidae > Euglossa > Euglossa dilemma. The sequence goes on along the minus strand of NIJG01000273.1, from coordinate 2,240,517 downwards.
ACACGATCCGGTACACGATCCGGCTGCGCGATCGATAGAAAATCACGAGCACGGAAAAGAGACAGACAGAGAGAGAGAGAGAGAAAGAGAGAAAGAGAGAGAGAGTGGCAAAGGAGAGCGTAACGAATCCGGAGGGGCAAAATCGGGACAACGAGTTCGACGCGGAAGGTTTACGTGCTCGGGGAAAAAGAATGGCGACTCGGAAGAAGGAAAGCAAGCAAACGGCGTGCGGAGAGCTTTCAAAGGATCCGACGCTTATCCGTGAATCCGGCTGGAAGCCTTCTAGGGATGCGATTGAAATTGAAAGGTCCTGCAGTCTTGGCAGGGCCCGATACAGACGCACGTGAAACTTTTACGACCAGAATCGAGGCCACTCCGGCTGATCGTCTCCCGTTTGATCCTTGGCATCCTGCGCGAAATTTCTTCCCTGTCTTCGTCCCTGACGCGACCACTGATCACCGCGTTCTCGAAATAATCCACTGATAGATCCTCGAAAACCTCTGTCCGGCCAACTCCTCCGACGAGTTCAAAGGGCACGAGATAATAACTAGCTTCGAAAGTAATTTCACCTCCCGGTATCCGTACGTGCCTTTGACGCGCGAGTCCTCGAGGCGTATTTCCCAAAATGAGAAATAGCGGGGGAATATTTTCTTCGGCACAGCCGCTTCCTTAAAATTCGAGGCCTCGATCGCGACGATAAACCAAGCGTAGTAATGTAGAGGAGTAATTTTTAGCCGCGTTCTTAAATATTCTATTAGGACAAAGTAATCTCGCGAGTCCTTCGATCCAGCTAGAATCCAGCCGGTGATTTTTCATCCTGCAAGCACGTTCCACCCCTAAATATTTCAGCGTTAACCTTCGCGCATGAGCGTTTATTAACCAACGAAAGGTATCACCAACGCGAATCCCGTTCTCGGAATTTTTCCACCGGCCGCGCGCGGGCTCGTTCTTCCTCGAAATTTCATGAGCAAACGAAATTGTTTCCGCTGCAATTTACGACACCGGCAAACCCGAGGGTATCCCGGAATTCTGCGTCGACCGTGTTCCCGAACAATTTCCCGGATCTAACGGGCTCTGTCCATCGCGCAAAGGCGAATCGGGGAGAAGCGACAGCGCAAAACCTCGGATCGATCCTGGCAACTCGCAGTTACATCGCTGTTCCCATATTTGTTTATTAACGCGAAATAGCAGTGCGGTAGGTTACGCACAGCTGCGTGTCGTTCGTTAAACCGATTCATTGGATCGCTCAGCGAGAGTTCCAGGCTGGGAAGTTGCACGAATCCACGATTGCAGCGCGGCGTTACCCGTGTTCCCCTTTAATTGTCGATTCGTTAAACGCTCGCGATCAAAGGCGAAAGAATACGCGATACGACGGGAATAACTGACGGAAATAACCGAGGGAAAATCGGAGGATATCCGGGAAAGTAATCGCTCGGTTTTCGTCATAGTTTTCCTCATAGTTTCTCGCGGAGATGGCAAAGGAACGCGGAGAATCGGAAATTTCTCACGCCGCTTCGCGTAAATTTCGCCGATTCTACTCCCGCGAATCGGATTCGAAACGTCCTTCCGGATATAGGATAATTGTTTATACAGCAAGTTTCTTGCGGGCGATAAATCAACGGGAAAGCTCGATATAGCCCGTATTTTATTATCGCATTTCTATTGCAATTTTTCACGAATTATCGCGCGTTTTATTGTCACGAGCGGTGGCCGCGAATTTCCCCGGGAATAAAACGCAGCCTGTCGCGACAGGCACGTATCGATAATTTACTCGAATCGCGATACCCCGGGTAATGACGTCGCAACCCGATCATTACGAGGAAACGTTCGATCCCCGCGTTGCAATTTAAATACAACCATCTCCGGCGGTGAAATCCGCCGGATCCCCGCGCGACCTGCAATTCCTCTATCGGCGGATGGAAAATCGAGACAATGGGGCTGGGAATGCGCCGCGGCGAAATTTCGCGGCAGCCGCGTTTCCAAATAACACGGAAGAAAACGAAAAGAAAAACGGGAAACACGGAGAGAAGAAACAAAAAGGAGGACCGAAAAGAAAAAGGGTGAAAAAAGATAGAGAGAGGGAGTGAGAGAGAGAGAGGGGGAGAGAGAGGAAAAAGGAAGGAAGGGGAAGCAGTCATTCTAGCCGCTTTTATGCGCAGAAGCATTCTTCAGCGAAAACGTTGGCACAATGTGTGCACTGGCACGCCCACCAAGAGCGGCTAAATCCTTCGACAAACAAACGGAACAGCTTGGTGCAGGAAGGTGAAGATGCTGGAAGTAAACGTTCCGGCTGGTATCGGGAGGAATGCTTTTTGACTTTCAGTCGAATTTAATACTCTATCCCGTGAACTATGCATGCGCCTCCGCGAAACGATAACCATTCGCAATCTCCGTTCGTTTTGCCACCGTGAAACCTTTGACGTTAACAACGATACGTCGCTCGGCGCGACGTCGGCGCCTCGGTGTTGACGGCTGGCGTGTCCCTTTCATCGGTGGAGCAAATGGGAGGAGACACGCGGAGCATTCAACTGCTGGTCGGATAAAGTTAATCCGAGTTTGCATCTCGGCGGAAGGAAGGAAAGGAACGCCGGTGATACCAATCAGTGTATTAATATCCTTCGAAATAGAGGATACAGCGGCCGCGGCCGGATCAGCCGACACACGCCGGTCTAGCGAAATGGAAACGGAAATGATGGTATGCCAGAGCGAAGGAAAATCGTAGACGAGGCGAGTTGCGACAAATAAGCTAACTCGACTTCCTACACGGGGTTAAGTTTATCCCTCAGCCAGGCTGCGTGAACCACCTTAACCCGGGGACACGTTAAAAGCAGTCGCAATATCGCGAGCTTTCGTATAAGTGCATTTACCATGAGCAGTACGGCAACGTGTCTCACCGGTCCCTCCTTTCCTCCTTTCGTCCCTTTACTTCTCCTAATTCCGCTTCCCCTTCATTTTTCAGATAGACAGCTTATCCCCGGAGACAAGCTAACGTCTCAGACGTTGGGGAAATAGGTCTCGTTGACGGTGAAAGGAGGGAACGTTTCTCTTTAAACGGAGAATTTTCTTAAAGGGCCATCTTTACGCGACGCCCGAGTCGCTCTTCACCGTGGAATCTCCTCGGAACCAGACGTTCCGCGTTTCGCAACCGGCAGACGACCTATTCGCCCGCGACGTACGCGCTCGTCGCGGCGTGCTTCGCGTTACCAACGCGATTTATTCCCGATATTCGATTAAATTTCCGCCAACCAGACGGTGTCCTCGCCTCGTCAAGGGAACATCGCGTGTTTCGCGAGCTCCCGCCGGAATTCCTCGCCCCGACGCCTCCTCTCGCGCTCGCGTCCTTCGTCGATCTTTATTCCAAATGTCAATCCGCCATGCCCGCCGCGTGTTTCCGGATACACACGGACACGCGTGGAAATAACTCGGCGATTTAAAATCGCGGATGATTAAATTAACGGATCCGCCAGTCCTTGAACCGATAAATTTCCCCGTGGCAAATCCCCGCGGCGAATGCCCGGCATTCCGTATACCCGCGGATAAAATTAATCTTTGTCGCGCAGCTGTGATTCGCGCGATTTGTAACGTTATTACGATAACATACGCGGCAATCTAGATCGTTCCGCGAAATCGAACGCGTTCCGGGTTAATGCCGCGAAATTTTCTATCGGTCGCCCGGATGAAAAGCATAATTCCGCGTGCTTTCATTCCCGTGATTCCATTCCGCTCTTTCGTTTCTCCCTATTACCGTTACCTTTATCCATCGGTTATCGAAGGGAAAAATAAAATGTCGCGCTGCGCCGGCACGAATCGGGATATAGGATAGAAATAACGTTTCACGGCGCAACGAATAACCACGTTACCGAGCGTTACGAGAGTAAAACACACGGGTTAAACGGTTCGGGGGAGAGGGGCACGAGGGAAATAAACAGGGTCACGAGAGGAATTCGAGAAACGAGGAAGATCGAAGTCCCGAGGAGCTGCAGGCCGAAGATGGAGATGTATAAAATTCTCTTACTTCGCGGGACGAGAAGGTAGGAGGAGAAAAAAGGGTTCGAGGAAAAGGACAAGACATCCGAGAGACAGAAGGGAAAAAGAGAAGTACAGGACGAGTGTAAGATAGGGGACGTAGGAAGGAAACGAAATGAATTTGTCCGGCGAAAAAGAGAGGGGAATTTGAAAAGATGAACCGAATAGGACGTGACAAAAAGGAACCGATGGGAGTTCTGAAACGTGGAATCTCTGTCGAAAGGCGAGTTATTCGACACGGGAGAATGAACGATATAATAAGTTCGGGGACTGTGAAATGAAATTTCGAAACGAGCGGAATATTATTGATACGCGTTCGTTTGTAAAATCTCGTGGAATCGACGGGAAAATCGGCAACCTTCTTATTTTACGAATATTCCGTCGATGTACCATGCATTATCTAATTTCACTGGTAAGTTTCCCATCTCGACGCGGAGAAACGAGTCGGGATAAGTAATTCCGAACAATCTTTACCGTAGAAATACTTGTCAGCTTGGAAATATGTTGCAGGAAAAGGGACAAAGAAAAATTCGACACGCATGTAACGCGTCTCTGTTCTCTATCGATCCTCCATGCATCGTAGATGTCGGATCGATAGACCGGCGAACCAATTGAATCTATGAAATCCGTAGAATCAGTCATGGATATCGATAAGAACGTTGCTCGACCATCGGATGAAAATCTATCGATTTTTGACCACCGGCTCTGCCGTTCTTCTTTTTAAACACCGTTTCAAGATCCTTATCCCGGAAAAACTATCCGTTCGATCGACGTTAGGAAGCCTGTCAAAGCGTACTTGTTCCTTTCAAAATGCAAACTGGCCCAGTTTCTTTGAGATTAAACGGACCGATAAGCGAAGTCGAATAAAGAAATCTCGATCGTCGATTCGAATTCGTGGAAGCAGGACGAAAGTAACGGGAAACAGAATATCGTTCGAAAACGCGATAAATCCGCGATAAATCCGCGATAAATCTGCGATAAATCTGAAATATTCTCTTCCTTCTTCTTTCACCCTGCCACCATACGTTCCAGGTTCGATATTTACCCGAAAGAATGGAAAAAAAAAAAACAGGCGTCCGCCCGACAACCTCGTTAAAAAGTTGAGAAGTCAGTAGTACAAGCGTAAAACCGCGACGGCGAACGGGCAAATCTTTTAAATGAACACAGTTACGCAGCGCGGACTGCTTAAAAATGTATTGGAAAAGTTAAGAAGCCGCGAGGAAGGGGAATTCGCGAAGCTGACAAGAAGGCGTGAAAGGGAAAAGTTGGAAACTAGTGGTAGAGCCGCATACATGCGGTGCCGCGTTGGCGCACCGCGCGACGCGCGTTCCCCGCGCCTCTTAATAAGTCACCGGCCGATTCTTCTCGTTTCTCGAAATTTAATACGACATTCCGAGGAAGCATTCGGTCGGCATTCTCTATAAAATTCGAGCTGAACGAGCCGCTTGAGCGATAAAACGGTGCGCACTCGGCGGTATGCGGCACAACGCATCGGGAATTCGCGGACAGCGAATTCCTCGTGTAACCGAACGAATTGTTGCACGGAAAAACGAACGGGCAACCGTTGGATGCTCGACACCCGGCCTGACCGACCAAGCTTTCCAATTACATTACCGCGGAGGCCGCGCCACGAGCGGCCATCAAGCGGAAAAACGACAAAACCGGTTGGATGGGAAGCGAAAGAAAGGGGAAAAGTGGCGGAAGANAGGTCGGCCGCCGCTTTTCCACGCCATGTGCTTTAAACGTGCCCGTATTCCCGCGGGCACGGAATAGAAAATTGAAGAAGTCCACGGCATCCTGGGGACGCAATTCCGTGACCTGTGCCGTGGCCGACGCGGCTGGAACAAATTGGCGAAAAGAAAGGCGAGCGCGTAAAAATGGCGAGCGACGCGGAGCGGAGCGGAACGGGGATAACGGGATTAACGGCGAGGCAAATATAAGGAGGGCCGGAATGAAAAGGCGGCGGAATGAAGATCGAATGGAGAACGAATGGAGAACGGTTTAAGACGGAGGAAGGCGGAGTCGGCGAGGTAGTTCGTTCTAATTAGCTGGTTCGAGAATTCGGTTGGTACGCGGAGAAACAGGAAATTGTTCCGACAGCGTTTCCACCTGCTGAAAAGCAGTTACAAATACTTGCACGCTGAACCTTTGACTAACTTCCCTGCGTTTGTAACAAGCCGCCGCCGTTGTCAAAGCTTTCCAAAAACATCTAATGCTCGCGTCTGTTCCTCGACTTGCGCCGCGCTGGTTTAACTCCGCGAAGAGATAGCGGCGTGTACCCGCGGAGAAGGCGTATCAGAGGTTCTCTGCTGGGTGCGTGCAGCTTTGCCAATGTCCCTTGGAAACTACAGGTCTCGAATTCGAAGCCCGGGGAGGGAGAGAATTGGAGGATTCGTCGCGGGGAATTACGCGGTATCAGAGCTGCGACTGTCATCGGTCTTCGTCGCGAGTTACCCGAGAACCTGGGGTTTTAAACGCTCGCGGAGGGCTGAGAATCGCTATTACCGTTGCCCAGCGTGCACGTAAGCACAGAGGAGAGGCAAGAATGCACGTCAGAATAGCGTGACGCGTTAAAGGTGTTGTTTGACGGTAAGAAGAGCGTGAATTTCAGCAACCGTCAGCTAAACGGGAGCTAAACGGGAGCCAAGCTAACATCGGTACGGCAGTAACAGCGGAGAAGTTGAATGTAAATCATCCCGGAGCGTTGGACGCGGTCTATAATTCTTAGACAATAACGCCGGGGAGTTTCTTTGCCTAATAAGAAGCTGCTCATTGCGCCGTCTACCCGAGGCAGCTGTACATCCGTCACGCGCATTACGGAACGAGGAATTTCTCGAAGATTGAGATCGAGCACCTTCATTGCCGAGGATTACAGGTCTCGGAATTTCTCCGATATGTCTTCCCTTTGACGGATAAACGGAGACGCCTGCTTTAACTACATTGCGCTATGCTTCGATAAATTTCCCAGTAATTTTCACGGAATAAAGAAATTCCGGAGCAATCCGGGAGGATGGGCGGAGGAGAGGTGAGAAAGACGAAACGTGCAGACGTGCACGATAGAGAAGTAACAATGGCCGAGGGAAAAAATTCGGCCATTCTCGGTTCTTAGCGGGAAGCATGAATATTCCGCGAAACCTAAGCTCCGCTATTTATCTCGAATACTTCGCGAATTTCTGTACGCCCGGCTGCCGTGTATTTCTACTATTTGCCAGCTAAAAACCGTCCTTTTTTAGTAACGCTAATGAAAGCACAATGTAAAGGCTTGCAGGTCCAGCTTGTACCGTAGAAACGCGTTACCGGAACGATGCAGACACGTTCGCAACTCCTCGCGGAACAGAGGTCTCTGATTCTCACAAAGCCCTCAAAATAGGCAGGCCCTCGGGTACGATGGAGTTTGGAAAAGAAAACAGAGCAGAGGTCCTCACGTTGCTCCGTGCCACGAATTCATTGAAATCAGAGCCGGCTATTATTCCATTCTCGTGCGAGTCTCGGGCAACCGCCAGGCCACGAGATTACGCATTTCGATTCACCTCGGACATTTTTCTACCACCGCCTATTTCGCCGGCGCGGTTAATTACGCCATTTCGGGACCCTGTCTCTCTCGATTCGAAGGTTTGCCCGAATTTTCTCGCCCGAGAATGGACCACTGAATTATCGGAAGCATCGTCGACGCGCAGGGACCGCGAGGTATCAATTTTTCCCCCGAGATCCGAGCAGCCATACGATCTTTCGATCCCCCCGATTAGAAGTTCTCATGACCGACTATAGATCGCGTTTCCTAATGACTTTAGGGTAACTTTAATCGTATCACGCGAGCCGTGGAACAATGAGAACGAGGGGGACGAGTAAAATATTCGAGAACGGTGTAAGCGATTGTGTAAGTTGCTTGATAATCGCCTTAGCAACTTCGAAACGGTAATTAATTCCCAAAGAACGGCGCAGTAACGAGTTTCTTACACAACGGGAGTCCGTTTTAATTATACATCATCGTCTGGAAGCACGACGGGCGCCTCGAGACCTCTAAGATTTCCTAGATCCATCGGAATACATTAAACCGAGACAATGCACAGCCTCTGCCGGGATATCGAGCGAACGAAATTGAAATCGAGCCTTTCCCTCCCACGAGTGCGAATATCATCGCGATTATCGTTTATCGTCGCGTAGATTCGTTGCCGAGTCTGAAGCTTCTTAAATCTTCCGCGACTTCCTCGACCGGTTCGCTTATCTCTGCCACTTTTTCCCACCGATCCATCACGGTTCCGCCACACCGATGTTCCTCGAGTCTATAAGGCAGTCGCGCCAACTCCTCGGTTAATTCCCCGTTAAGTCACGAAATTTAATCCCGAGCAAACTGTTTCGAGCTGGCTCGGCCACGAAGCGGGAACGATCGTCGATAGTCGGCTCGTTTCCCTTCGGAACGGATACGTTTCGTCGAAGCTTAGCGGCCGGGAACCCCATAACTGACCGCCATACTGGTTACCATTAATGAACACATCGTCCGCGCGTTGGAAAACGCGACCCTTGCTCCAGTCCGGCCACCAGTCCGCTATGTTTGCGTAACGAATCCGTTTAATAACGCGTAGCCTGTCGGGATACACGCGGTAACCGAATTTTCCGGGAATTTCTGAAAAATTCTCCACAGAAAATTCCCCTCTCCGCGGGGAAAGAGGGATCGGCGCGGTTCCCGATGTTTTTTCTCCGTTTCCGACGAGAAACAAAAACACCGTCGATCGTTGCCGGGATTAAAATTAAATTCCAGTTACACGCTTGCCACGGACCGACGGTTTACGGGATGCGTTTAGCCTTGGGAGAATTATTTCGTCGGATACCTCGTAAACTGCTCCGAGGGGCATGACCAGACAGGCGACCATGAGATCAGCCACGGCCAAACTGACGATTAAATAATTCGCCACTGACTGAAGGTTCCTCTCGAGCAGGATCGCCGCTATCACGAACAGGTTCCCTGGAACAGAAAATTCCGGTGGTGCTTGAGAGAGACGGTCGGCCATCGCGGAAAAAGGAATTACGCGCAGGTTCGGGGCAAAACGGTTTAAGCTCGGCGAATAATCGTCCCGGTGAAAGCTCGAAACGGCTGCTTTGCAACCGTTTCACAGTCCGTTACATCGGCGCAGCTCGAAACCGGCACGGGCTATCACGGTTGCTTATTCGCGCGATTATAACGCGACCTTTGAGGCAGCTCGCTGCAACTTTTAATCACAGATCCTGTTAGTCGCGTAAATAATTCATAAGCTGATTACCGGGGATTTCGGAAAAGCGGGAAATTGCCATTTCGCCGAAATTTCGCGGGAATTTCGCGAGGATTTCAAGGGAATTTCACGAGAATTTCAAGAGAATTCCGCGATAAATAGTTCTCGGGCGAGTTACCCTCGCGAATCACGGATCGCGCGAGCTGAGAATTATCCCCGGACCTTATCGACTTCATCGATCATCACCATCACCTTTGATTGCCAGTCGCGTGTTCGTACGCCGATTACACTTCGGATAATTATCCGAAGCGAGTGACAAAGGTATCGCAGGTAGGTTTCATTCGTCAGCGAGAGGAGGACGCTCGTCGACTCGCCGCTGCCATCCCGTAATTAGTCTTTCGACGCTGACGTCGCGTCGCTTTGAAGGCTTAGCAAACGTTTTGACAATCGCGTAATCAGTTTATTCGCCCGCAAGGGCGGCAGCGAGCGAGAGAGACGCTTCGGAATCCACCTCTCCCGTTAAAGCGACGTTTCGAAAAATTAATTTACAACGCGGCGCTGCGCGTCGGTTGCCGTTACGTCGATCAATCGACGCACCCGGCCAGCAACGCCGCGTTCCGAATACGTTCTCGCGGAAAATTCGCGAATTTACCGATCGCTAGGAAAACCCAGAGAATCGAGGGTGGATCTAAAGAATCCCGAGTAGTTCCTCGAAGGGACCGGATGAATCCTCACGCGACTCGAATCGCTTGCCGATCGTCCGATTCCTTGGAATCGATAGATCGATAGATAGTGTCGTCTCGGCACGGAGGTTCACGTACGAGAATTCGTTCGCGTTTATAATTTATCGCGGAGCGAAAGCCGATACCGGACGCATCAGTCGGCACGCGCGACCGCCACACGGTAAACTGGTTTCTACGTGGTTTGTACCGATGTTGAAATTAACGGTCGGTTACAGGCGTCACGGTCTCGTTACACGATTTTCTGCCCCATTTCGATCGTTCGCGTGGCTAATGGCGAGAGTCTCCCTCGCGTCGTGACGCCGTCATTTTATACAGCCGCGGCGTCTCGACGCGACGCCACGTTTAAATCCCGTTTACTACCGGGGATTCCCCGTTTCCATCGATGGCGGACATAAAGCATGCCTGGGATTATATCGGGCGGGAGAGATCGCGATCGGACGCGTCGCGTTCGACGCTTGGCAAGAGAGTAGCTCCATCGTATAGTTTTCCAACCCCTTTCCCTCGGTTTTGCACACTAAATCGAGCGTCCGGCAAACGTGCCCGACACCAGCGTTTTACTCCACTGCGAACTCGAGACTCGGCGTGAAGCGTTTAATACGAATAAATGAACGGTGCTTGGCGCGGTGCTTTCCGAATTAACGGACGCATTTCTCTTCGTTTGTTTATATACCCGCACGAGTGGTATTAAAACTGTTCGCTCGAGGATATGATTCCGGAGTAGACCGGAATCCCGGTTCGACTGTAATTACGAGTCACGTTTCTCCCTTCTCGATATTTTAATACATCCTTTAAAGCGCATGCTCGACGACCACGTAGACGAGCGGAGGGTTGCACGCTCGGCGAGAAATTTGCAAAAAAAGCATGGCCGGGGATCGTTGGGACATCGTGGGATCGCAGTTAAACTGACCCGAGATTATCAAGCTCGATGAAAAAATACGAACTCGAGGCCTTCGAGGTCTCTCCGAGAATCCACCCGAACGAACGTTGAAATCAAGATTTCGACCATTAGAGCAATCCGAGGATCCCAACAGCGACTTTATTTTCTCGCGATTTCGAAATTTCGCTTTCGCGAGTTGCTCAGACGCGTTTTGCGGTGGCGGATTTTTCTTTCGCGGCGTATGTCCTCGACGCCGTCGAGTTATTGATAAATAACCGGAGAAACACCTCGGGATACGCCTTCCATCTTTCATCCCATCGAGTTTCCTCGCAAGGACGGTGTGTCCTTCGCGACAGCGCCTTTTATTCGAGGCGAAATTATTCAACGACGTTACACAACCTGTTCGTTAGTAGCATTGAACCGTGGTCGTTAATCGAGGCACGATGTTTTATTATAAACGAATAGACGACACAGTTCCGGGCTGGAATACAAAATGCGTGACGTGAAAGCACAAGGTGCACGCACGCGTACGCTTAAGCTGGATGTTTCTGCTTCTGCTTTCAAGGCGAACTGCGCGGATGCAGATGGAATACGTAACGCGCGACACCATTCGTGGTCGGAAGTCCTTCTTCTTAAATAATTCGATTCCTCTCCACCGGAATACCTTCTCAGTCCACGCGGATACTCCTCGGAAATCATTTTTTACATCGCCTACAAATCGCGCGTCCTCGCGATTCGCGGTCGCAACTCGCGAAGCGCGCCTACGCTCCGCGGCCTGCTCTTCCTCCTCGCCTTTATCGCGATCCGGGAAATAAAATTCCGCGCGTGTCAGCACAAAAGGAATACTTCGACTCCTCGCAGATGGCGATCGTAAAACCGCGAGGAAACGGCGAAGAAATCGCGCGCTATTCGCATGATCGCCGGACGCGAGGATGAAACTGCGAGGAATACCAGCCGCAGGAGGTGCTCGTCCGGAACGAGTCGAAGTAAAATAAATATTACCCGATACGCCACAGCGCAACATCAAATAACCGTTAATTAACGCGGGAATAATTATTTTCGCTAACGATATGAGCTACGATATCAACTATTGGCAGCACAGGCTGATGTTTATTGAACGGTAACGCGCAGCTTATGGGTTTCGGCTAACTCGCCTCTGTGTACACGTCTACGGATTGCCAATTTAACGAGCAACTAAACGGGTATAAAGATTGGCTTAACGATCGATATATAATAAATAAACTGAAAATTCATTTTCCTAATCGGAAAAGCGTATAAATGCGCGCTGCCGTTTCGCTACACACAGCTCTTCGACTGTTTGCGAGTCGACGCGACTTTTCCAAGCGTTTCCTCTCGCTGTCAAGTTGCCACCGTAAACTTAAGCCGTCCCAAGACCTGTCTAGTTCGCACCGAGAGACATCTACCAATCGACTCCGTTAAACACCGAGATTTCCCGTAAACGACGAATAAATCCGCGACTGGATAAAAACGGGTACGCGGGGATAAAATCGAAAGAGGATAATCGCGCGTGCCGCAGTGCAACCGCGTTACACCGAGCATTCTGTTGGTTGTCAAACGTCCGTAAAATTACTCCGATTTCGATAGACACACGGATACTCGCGCGATATCCAACGGATCGTTAGTTAGCCAGTGAACCGTACTAATAACAGAATTTACAGCCAGATAACTCCGCGAAAGGGGAGAAAGCCAGTCGACGTATGAATATGTATGCCGGGGACACTGACAGCGTCCCTCTTAGTCAGGTTCCTTCTGATCGAGCTACTTTTCTGGCCAAGTTTAATCCCGCTTGACGTTTCTGACGCGCCGGACGAGCTTCGCGAATTAGCCCGGACGGAAAGTTGCCGCAACTCCGGCGTCGCGGCCCGATTCAATGGGCGCATTAGCGATGCCGGCGTTACCGCTCGCCGATTGTAAATAACGAAACTTGCCGAGCAAGTTTTGCGACGCGAACGAGCTTTAAGTTCATTTCGATAACTCGATCAACCCGGTGAAATTCGAATAAATTGTTTGCCACTGCCGGGTAGCGCGCGGTTTGCGAACCGTCGTTCGCTACTCTGTTTAACCAGGGATTACCCGCGTTTCGGACCTGGCAGCGGTGAAATTTCCTTTCTTCCGTTTCTACAGCGCGGAACCTCGTCGAGGAGGGGAGATAAATTCGAAATAATTAATAAATAACCACTGGCGATACGCGAAGATTTATTATTTACGCGAATAATCCCGGATTAAATTTCTCTCGGTGGCGAGGCAGAGAAATATGAAATGGAAATCGAAAGGTTCGACTGTCGGTAGTTTCGGGGTGAAAGAAATATTTCATCCAGCGAATATCAGCGGGTGTTCCTTTGTTAATCGGCTCGTACGGTTATGGAAATATCGAACGCAGTCTTTGAGCGATTTTTCGCGGCGATGCCGGGGAGAGGACCTGCCTCCACGAATCAGCGATACATTTACCAAAATGAATATCCAGGACCAAGCGGAACGGTGTGCGTTCGAGCGTTTACCGTGACTACGAGCCGGAAGCTTACTGTCATATTTATTTCCGGTCCCGAGCACGCTTACTGGCGCGTCCCGACTTCCCTGCCGAACGCGCTAGTCAGATCGCAGTGGCTGAATCCTCGCTGTTCTTCTCGACGATCCTTCAGCCATCTCTCCGACTAGAATAAACGTAGCGGAAAAAGGTCTCCTTCTCGTATCCCGCCGAATACGTACGCGAGTACCTCGGATACTTGCGAGACGGGACTCATTGGTTCCGCGAGGAGGTTTAAAGAATTTCCAGCTCGCCCACTCGCTCTAATTAAACCGCCCCTGCGTCCGACCCGCGACTCATATTTCCGAGAAACTTTTCCGACCTTTTCTTCCCGATAGTTCCCTTCCCCTGGGCTTTAGCCGTATCCCGAACGATACGAAAGAGGATCGTCCACTGTTCGCCTCGTTCGTTATCGTTATCGTTCGGACCGAGTTCAACTGCCAGGATATATAGCAGGACCGTGGTCAAAAATTTCTCCTCGATGCCGGAAATTGACGAGAAGCGGAGATCCGTTCGACTGGCAGTGAAATTTAGAGTCGGAAACGGGATAAGAAATGACAAAGGGCTGTCTGGTTCGGTAATCCGTGTCTGAGATGCGATAGCGTAGTTGCATCGTAGAAATAAAAGTTTAATGACACTATTATATACGCTGATAATAAGCGTTCGGCTCGAATTTCCATTATACTCGAGACTTATACTTTGAGTCTTTCTTTTTGGTTATCTCCGCTTTTCACCAGAATTTCAAACGGACGAAACGGTTTCGATAGGTCGTTGACTTCCGCGCGTTTGGAAAAGTAAATAAAAAAAGTAATCCCTTTGCAATTTCTCTTCCGAATCTGTTCCGAACTACTTTGAAACTTTAATCCCAACGTTATCGTTCTTTGAAACTGCGAGCGTATTTAAAAAAAGGATATTTGCAATTTCGGCTTCGATTTCCATTGCGCCGCTCTCTATTCATCGCCGAGGCTCGATTCGAAAACTTCAATGCGGTGGAAAGTTCTAAAAAATCGAAAGCTAAAAATACCGTTCAACCTTCCAAAAAAAAAAAAAAAAAAAATAGATTCGACAATTTTCAATTGCGTCGAAAATAACTGCAGCATTTTGAAAAGAATTAAAAAATCATAAAGGTACATATCCGAAACAAACTAGGAAAATAAAGGGGAACAAAATGGACGAAATGGAGGAATCACCGGTACCAATTTCGGAAAATCTATTAAGCGATAGAAAATTATCAAAGAACTTCAAAGTACTGACAGCGAAGCGAACAAACTCGTGAGAAAAGGTTCGAATAAAGATAAAAACGCGCGGAAAGTGCAAGGGGTTTCAAACGTAGAGGAAAGGTTAAAAATTAGGAACGTGGTAGATATCGTGACAGAGAAAGAACTCGGTGGCAATCGTACCAACACGCGTGAAAGATGAAAAGTGTCGCGCGGATGTTTAATACATACGGTAATCAGGGAATTAAATGAAAATATTGCGGGTATCGTAAATCATCGGGGCACCGAACGGACTTCAATCCTCCGGCGTTGAATGATAATACGCGAAGGGATAGCAAGCCGGTATGAGACGGCATAAAGGTTTACGATCCTTTTCTATACAGCTTAAATAGGCCATTCAGCGTCCTGGACGACTAAACTACCTTCTTTCTACTCGGCCATCGCGGACGTATAGAGGAGACGCGGTCGATATAGACAGCTCCTCTCCTCGCTATCCCCGACGTGAAAAAGACATCCTGCCTTCTCAGGACGCCTTCAATATATATGTACGTATTAAAGGAAAATCGCGATTTCGTCCATATCGGTCTCTGACTCGGCGAAATCGAATCCGTCCGCTGAAAGCAGGAAAATTCGAGGATTCGGGAATCGAGGAAGCAGAACGTCCTTTTATTGACACGCGCGATGAGTGACGTTGTAATTCTCGGAACCGACCGTTCGCGCCATTTCTTCCCATTATCCTCGCCGAAAGAACGGTCCGCGTTCTCTAGAGATTTCGCTGCCCGGGGAATTTCCTGGATCGCTTCTCGATCGAATTCGATCGATGAAAGCGAAAAGATTTTCCCGCGATTGTCAAGACTACTACTCGTGGTTTACGCGACATAACGGATATCGTGGAAAGAAATCCGACCAGACATCGATCGCGTTCTCCGATACTCGTCGTACGGCAATTCGCTAACGAAATGAATTAATTAGCAACTATTAGACGAGTGGTCCGTGCACACGACAGAGATCGCTGCTCGTTTCGGTATTCTCCGAAACGATCATCATCCTCGCGTCTGTTCCCGATGGTTATTATACGAAATTACCAATTATCGAACGAAACAACCCGCTGCTGTTTTATTTTTATAGTCCGTGGCAGGGAAAATTTCCGACATGCCTGGCCGGAAGCTGCGATCTCGCAAGTGCCGACAGTGTCGGTGCAGTAATTGGCTTTTCAAGGTATCGACCGTGACGCGCAAGTTCGAAGGCCATCGCCGGCTTAGGCCACGAATTGGGAAAAACTCGTTAGAATCAAAGGCCGCGGAAAATTTGCAGGGTCCGAAGGCCGACGGGATAGACGGCGCGGAACATCGACGATTGGCTGGAATTTTCACCAACTCTGCCGTGCCTCGAATTACCTATCGTTCCCTTTAATTTTTACTTTACTTGTCTCGCGAAAAATCGCGTCTCGATTTTCGCGCGTATAATCGAGATGTTATCGGGAGATCGCTGGTACGGGAGAAAAATGTAATCAGCGATCCTTTCAGCGTGATCCGTGTTTCGTTAGCCGGTCTCATCGTCGGAAACACGAGAGAGACTTCAACGACAGGCCGCTTTCCCTTTCGTAATTCCTATTTCCCTTCGAAGCAGCCAGAATTAAGTAATCTGCATAACATGTGCAGCCTGTCAAGCGCATTGTTCCCGTGTCATAAACGCGAAACGTTATCTAAAAACATTGACTCGTTAACGAAGAGTTATTTACGCGAACCCCGGAGCAGAGTGACACATGGCACGCCGAGGACAATTTAAGGGACTGGATTTAAGTGAAGAAGGAGAACGGAGAGGGACGGACCCTTACCCGAAGAGTTCGGGAGGGTGATTAATAACGCAAACGTCTCGAACTTAAATTCCACGCGTAATCCACGCAATCGAGCTATTCACCCCCGGCCGGAGAATTCACGAAGCTGTATCCCTTGGCCAACAACGAGAACGCCACGCGGAGCAATAAAGAGAAATAATAGGCCGGCGTCGGCCGGTTTTTTCGGGAACATTAAACACGCGTCCGCGATCCGAGGGAGACCTCATGAAATTCTAATCGAACCATTAACTCGGCCCGGCCTGATAACTCCGCTAACTCATTTCGTCGCCGTGGATCGTATATTCCACGGCGCGCTATTTTCCAAATCCTTCTCCCGATTCTGTCCACGTAAACGCGTGCGTGGTGGCGTCACGCGGTTACCCTCGTCATTCTCGATAATACATTACGCGCCGCGGAAACGTGTCAGCCTTAGATTAATCTCCCATTGTGTCCGTGTGTCGCTGCGCTTACGCCATCCGTGAAACTACACGGCGACGACCGGCGCCGCTACATCGCCGCTACACCGGCGCTACATCGGCCGACGCACAGAGGCAGAGGTTGCCGGCATAATAACCGGAAGGAGAACGATTAATTGATTAGACACCGGTATCCCGAGCGATTGCAGGTTGCCAGTGAATCGACCAGCACGCGTCATTCCGCTTCGCGAAACGAAACGCCGATATCACGCCGCCTCGATATCGAACGCGTCCCGGCCTCCCCGTTTCCACGACTTAAATCAATCGAAACGCTAACTCCGAGAGAGCTCTATCTCCCGCGAGGGTATATCCGAAAGCAATTACCGTTCCTCCAGTCTGGGTAAAACGCTCGCACTTCGGCGAAACGTCAAGATTCTCGGAATCGATATAAATTCGGCAGCAAGACGAGTCTGGTCGAATATCCTCGGCGCGTTTTAAAGCTTCGTTACGTTTACCGCGCACACGCGAGAAGCAGAGCCACGCTCGTTGGACCCTCGTTTCACGTCCGGCCACTTTTATTTTTCCAGCGAAAGTTCGTCGATAAGCGGGGCCGCGAAACAAATAAAACTTTGCTCGATCGCCT
This sequence comes from Euglossa dilemma, assembly GCA_002201625.1. Taxonomy (NCBI): domain Eukaryota; kingdom Metazoa; phylum Arthropoda; class Insecta; order Hymenoptera; family Apidae; genus Euglossa; species Euglossa dilemma. Next base: position 2,223,006 of record NIJG01000273.1, on the reverse strand, counting down.
CGACAATCTATCGAATTTCTTCGGTTCGGGAGGGGAGTAAAACTCACCAACAACGGTGACGAGTATCAGGAGACCGAGCACCAGAGCCCTGAGGATGATCGAGGGATCTGTGAACGCCGAGCCGTCCGTCGACGAGTTTCCAGACTGGTTCACGTGTTCCTCCATGACGCGCGAGATATATCCTCTGTCCTGGCAGTCTCTTCAGTGTCTCTCGGTTATCATCTCCTTAAATAATCTACCATGGTCCGCCGTCACCAGTAGATCGGTAGATACGAATCTTCCGTTCGCCGCACCCTCGCTCCGCGATTTCTCCGCTCCGAGTTAACCTCTGTTCCCGGAGATTTCGACACGAGCCTCCTCGGCAGACATCCTCGCTTCCCTTCCGCGACTTTCGCCGTGATCCATTTCGCGCTCGACCACGCCACCCTCCTCACCTCCGATCCGTCCCCTCCAATCGGAGCACCACGGGGCTGCAACAGGAAAATAAAGGAAATTTAATCGACCCAAGAACACTCGTTCCGTGTCCCATTTCAAAGGGGACCAATGGAAATCACGGGGATCTCTTTGACACCGCCCGGCAGAGATCCTATTTTTAACCGCGTTAGTCCTGGGGACGGGCTCTCTCTCCCTTTCGGCGAAAAGTATCGGAGGAATTGAACGAGAAGTATCACCTTCACCGTCGCACGCAAAACCAACGAAATTGGAGTAATCGATCCACAATTATTGGAATTGAAACGCTGACTGCCGGTGCAGACCGGGTTCGGTTATAAATGCGGGGCTGGAGAGAACGAGGCAGAGGGAGAGGAGATAGCAGAGAAAGAGAGAAAGAGAGAAAGAGAGAGAGAGAGAGAAAGGAGAGAGGGAGGGAAAAAAGAAAAAAAGGAACGAGAGGCAGAGAGGTGTGTCCAGGATGAACGAGCATCATAAAATTGCTTGCCGAGGTCACGTGCGCTATATTTAATTTTTCGATAGACACGTTTCATTAACTCGAGCTCGTGAACGATCTCCTGGCTCGCTGTCTAGATTCAATTGTCGCGCTGAATCGAATTGACGTTCCGTGAATTACCGTTTCATGGATTCTCGTTCGCGCGATGACACTTTTAAATACTTCATCAGATATCCATCGTCCATTTGGAAGTTGCGCGCACGCGGAAAAATACCAACGTGCGTACCGTGGCGAATTAACCGTCGGTTAAAGTGACATCGATGGCACTGCACAGCGCGGAACAAAACGATGGGCGGGAGAGATCGCGTCGCGCCGAGAAATTTCCACTCCTTCGAGACCATTAAAAAGTTAAGGGTGTCGGAGGAGGAAGAAGAAGAAGGAGCCAGAAGTACTCGTAAAGATGCGCCAGATAGGACAGCCACTTTCGCGGGTTATTAAATAAATTTTACAGTCGATTCGCAGGGAGCAGCCTCGCCTACCGCGTTGCAAAAAGAAGAAATCTGCCTTTTTACGCTTCCATTTTACATTAACACACTCGTCGATGCCGCCGTTCGCGATCGACGCGCGCGTTCGTCGAATCCATCGAGCCTAAAAATACAAGCGCACCGAAAACGGTAAGATCTACCGGAAGATTTACAGCTTAATATCGCGAATCGAACGCTTAATCGAGGAGGCGGGAAGAGGAACGCGGCGGATCGGACAGAGCGATCGTAAAACGCGCGAGTAATGCCGCAGTCGTGCCGGGGAAACAATTTTAACGCTATTCGCAATTACCGTCGCGTTCCGGGCCGCGTAATGACCGCGACGAAAAAGTAATTTCAATTAAAATCCGTTTGGACGAAATTCATCAAACGACCGCGCCCGTCGTTTCCCCGTATCAATTTCGCGGGAACAACGTCTAGAAGCTTTCTCCAACTTTCCCGACTCCGTCTCGTCCCATTAATGACCGCGACTCTCTTTTAACGACCGACGCCGTTTCAACGACCCTGACAGACCATGGATCATTTACACCAGCTCTTTCCCCTAGACCCCTACGACATACGACGACGCCTCGTGTACTTCCGTTCCACGCGTGCGTCCCCGAACACGCGCAACTTTCCGTGAAACGCCACCTAACAATGGTACCCTCGGTTCCCTTCGCGAGTCGAACCACCCAGCTTCCGGTTGTTCCACTAGCGAAGCCTTAATTGCGCCATTGTTTCGACGATGTCGTTAATCGAATAAAGTAACAACCCAAGCCTAGAAGCCGTGCATTAATTAGTTTATTTCGCGAGCTATCGGCTCGAGAGTCAC
>NIJG01000273.1:2166260-2220711 GCA_002201625.1 Euglossa dilemma | reverse complement strand
GCAAACGGAAACGAACGACGTCGCGCGAACTATGACTTTTCCGGAGCACGGGACGAAATTATAACAGGGGAGAAACAGCAGCCGTCGTTCTTTCGCGCGACTTTGTTATCGAAACATGGCAGCTGATCGATTACCCGGCCGCTTTTATCAATTTCGTCGATCATCCGTTCGAAAGTGGAACAACGGACGCATCGTTTCGCGATTAAAACGTCCATCTGGACGGAAAGCCGTCTCGAAACACGGAGATGGATCGTTCGGTGTATCGAGGCGCAATTAGGACGGAACGGAAGCCCTGGTCGTTCGCGGACCACCGGTTATGACGATTGGAAAATTGCTCGCCTCCGTTAGAGCGTTCAGGTTCGGTGGTATTAGAAATCGTTGCCGATTTTGGAAGAGGGCCGTGTCTAAGCGGGTTCGAGTGGCCTTCGAAAGCCGACTAAGAGCCGAGCCAGCCGCCGTAATCCGTGGATCTCGTAAGCTTCTGTAAGCGGAAAGTCCTGCGAAGAGGAGGGAAGTTAGTTACACGGGGCTAATGGAAGCCAGCGGCGGCGGCGGGGCTAAACAATATGGGCAGCGACACGCTAACAAAGTTGGCCAGGCCAAGAAACGTAATTAAGGCTGCAGAAGTTAAGTTAATTTGGAAATACCGAGTTACCCGAGCCGGCGGCTTCGGCCAGGAGACCGGAGAGGGCCTCGGCTCGAACTAACAGGCTTGTCTCTAAATCAATTCGATGTCACCATGTGCCTCATAGGCCCCGACCAAGTGTTTATGGGTGTGTCAGAAGCGTCCGGCGAATCGAATAGCGGTTTCCGTGGATTAAGAAACCACGGTTCCAAGTACGGATTCGCGTCGAGCTGCCATTTTCTTCGCTGTGGTTAAGTCGCCGTCATTTCGCTGACTACGTTATCCACCAAACGTTAATTTCGTCGATTTAAACTCGTCTGATCGATTATCGATTCGAGGCACGAGAAATTTCGCAATTTCGACTAGGTTCGACCGAGGCTTGGCGAGAGAAAAGATCTTTTCGCCCGGTCAAAAGTCGCGCGTCTTATAGCTCGTTCTTTATCTCCCCGAGATAGCAGCAGGTAAGGGTAGTTTATCTCGGTCGTAATAAATTAAAGAAGGAATAAATTCGCGTTCTCGTGGCCCTTTACATCGGACTTTGTTTCCCCGGCAAAACAATTCGTATCAGTAGTCTAAGTTTGCTCGGTATATCATGTTAAACGTTCTTCTTCTTTGGCCGGACTGCTTCTAATTAAGCAAAACGTCGGCCGCACGGCTGCGGGGTATAATATAGATTAATGTAAGAACAAGGTATCAGGCCAACGGAAAGTAATCGCGTTAATAGCCGCGAGCCTGGGATGTTCGTTATCCAAAGGAACTGGTCATAAACGATGAAACTTTATTTTCCACGCTCTTGAACAGCCGGAATAACAAATTCTCTCCCACCCGGTAGCCCTGTGCCCTACCGTCGAGGCTCAAGTTTTAATTAAACGAGAAACTACAAAATTGCGGCTCTACGTTACGCCTTAATCTGGATTTTGCGAAATTTTCCCGATTTAACCGGCTCCCGTTGGCCCCTCGTAATTTCGCGATAATTTCGAGTAATTACCGACTGACCGGTGCAAATTTTCCACGAGCTAGTATTATCGGGAGCGTGGAAAATCGCCTAACAATTTCAGGATGTAGGAGAGACGCGTAGGCGAAAATCCGGATAAAACTTCTACCTCGAATTCGTTTGATTCTCGCGCGATGAAATAAAATTTTCCACGTTTTCGAAAATCCTCGCGAATTCGGACGGTTTCTGCGTAAACAACGTAACTCGCGGAGAGACTGGAGATTAAAAACGGTCCGCCACGGATAATACCCGATACACCGGAGATCGCTTGCCGAGCTGGGGAAAGAAAATTCAGTTTGATATCGTTCGATTTGAATTATGAAACGCGGTTAAATCCGAGCCGCGGACCCATTGTCGTGAAACATTGCAGACGGCGGCCATATTGTCAGTGGCGCGTCGGTAAAGTGGCGCGAGTGAAACAAGAATGCAGCTCGCGAGAAATCGGAAGCGAACAATACCGGTTGCCCGTCCCATGAATAAAATATGAATCAACCGGCTGCGCTGTGTTTTTAGCGAATGAAAAGCGGATCGGTGGAAGGGCGGGTTTTCATTTCGTGTAACGGGGAACGCGTAATTTTTCATCCCGGCCAGAGAGGAAGAAACGCAATAAAGCGGCACGCACGCGCGCCCGATGCTTAAATTGGGCAATAATTCGCAGCTTTGGGCGAGAGTCGAAGGGAAATAAGAGGAAGATTCGGGACGAGTCGCGGTTCCACCGGCAACTTCGCGATTAGGATGTTTGCCGACCACCTGAATATTCATCATCGGAATTGGAAAGAGGGCAATTAAGGCCGACGGAGGATCGTTTGGCCGTGGGAGTAGGTAAGAATACGTAAGAATGGAGCTGGCAACGATCCGAAAGCCCGTGATTTTGTAGCGACGCACAGAGCTTTCTGTCGAAATGAAAAGGCACCACCGCGTCATCACGGAAATGGATTTTCGCCCTGTCGTCTTTCCACTCTTCCTTCCATCGCTGCGTGGTACTTTACAACGGAAATAATCCCTGTGTTCGTGTACCCGTTATATCTCGCGATCATCCGGGATCTTAAAACGCGGTACGACTAACGAATATCGAGGACCGTTATCGCGTATAATCTCGCGAGTAAATGGAACGAACCGCCAGGAATTCCTGTCCTTTTCCACGGAATCGTTCCCGGGGGCGGAATGAACCGGCTTCGTGGCACCGTGGAACCCTCAAAACCGTCCGTGTAACCGGTATAAGTCTAAATAACCGGTCGCAATACGTATCCGGCTAATTTGACCGCGTTTACACGTAAGACCGCAAAGTTTGTCGTTAAATCATAGGGCAGACGCTCGCTGTGGCACGGCAGCGCGGGACAACGCTCGTGGTTGTTAAGCGCATTCGCCAAGAACTTAGTTAAGCGTGCAACTTCGGTATCAAGAGAACGAGAGAGAGAGAGAGAGAGTACTCGCGACGCGGTCCGATCTTCGCAAGTCAGTCTGGATATTTGGATTAGGATATTGGGATAGTTTGGTTATTCCGTGTACCACTGATATCACAGTCCCGTCAAAGATTTACCACCTGCCGGAGCATTAATATTCGCTTTGAACCGGTGGCGCGAGTCGCGCGACTCGCGCGGCTTAAAATTTAATAACGACGACACCGGCAAGCCCCGCCGCTGTCTACTTCGCCGATAAATCACGCTTGATCGAGAACCGTTTCGTGGTTTAACGACGAATCTCCCGCCGACCCGGCAAGTTTTATGGATTCCAGCCGGGAAGGGGGAATTTCTAAAGTTCCGCTCGGTGTCGGAAGTGGTAAAGGCTGTCAGCGAAGGCGGGCGGCTGTTACCGGGGCTGAAGAATTTGTCGAAAAATTGGGTGCCGTTGCAGAAGCTCCCGGAAGCTTAATATCCCGGAGTAGCTTGCCGCTACTTTTCCGAGCATCGAGAAACGTCGCCGGGGATCGAAGCGACTTTAACCCGGGCGAAAAGGAAAATTCGAACGACCCGGTGATTCGGTAATCCTCCGCGCCGAGCGACGAGAACGCAGCTTCCGCTCGGTATTCGACTCGGAGAGGAAATACGAGGGGAGGACGATTTATCGTCACGCGGTTCCTTCGTCGCCTCTCTCCTCTTCCTTCTCCTCCCGTTTTCCTCGTCCCGAAACGTGTCTACTATTTTTTCCCCGCGGTTCTCGAAGGAGAAAAATCGCGCAGCGAGCGGAAACCCAGGTATTACTCGAATTTCCGCGATCGACCGGCAGTTTGTCGGTGAAAAATCGCCGGGTACCACGTACCAGGTATCGGTGGATTAAGGCACGATAAATCACACCGACTCGATTTGTTTCGTTATCTGCCGTTGACTCTCTTTCTCTCTCGTTTTTCTCCCCCTCCCTCCGCTCCTCTGCCGGTCGCCGCGCGACGATTAAGGAAACGCGACTAAAACGCAGCTGCAGATAAATCATCCGCTGTTGCACGCAGAAAGCGAACGCAAAAACGAGATGGGTACAAAGCGAGCAAATTTTTGAGCGATCCTTCCGAGGTTGGACGAATTCCAAACGCAAAGAAAGATTCATTGCGTCCACCATCGATGCGATTTCGCTCCATTTTCCCCACGAGAACACGCGGGAAAAGAGGCATCGTTGTTGCCCGCCGAGCAAATGGAAGCGAGCGTAAAGAGCAGATTTACGAGAAGTTTGAACACCCTGTTACATTTAAACATATTTTACGAGCATATCTGCACCCTCATTTTGCCCCATCGGTTTATCAGCGAATACATTTTCACGCACCTTTCCGTTCTGCTTCCGTCCAATACGCGCGCGAGAACGCGATTTATACGATTCAATTTACCCTCAACAGACCCGTAAAGCCGTGTTAATGCGATTATAATAATGCACCCTCGGTTGCAAAATTTATTCGTACACAAAGTAGCAGCTCACGAGTTGCGAGCTCTGCAAGCACCGTGTGCACGTGCGCGAGAGCTGTTCAGACAGGCACGAGGAAGTGACTTTGGCAAAGATAAGAAAGAAGAGAAGGAGATACGGGAAGGGGAAAACGGGAGAAATTACATCCTCGAGTAATGCATCCGATATGCAGGAGGAAATTGCAGCCCGGGCTTCACCGTTATGATAGAATATTCTTGCCATAAATTCCTTTTTACTACGTTCGATTACCACCCCTAACCACCGCACCCGAACCATCCAGGGTCCATCGCTGCAGACTCGCCTTTTGATTACGTTAATATAACACACACCTTTTCTACTTAAACTCAATCGCGATCGAGCACGGGGTAGGTCTAAAGCTCGTATCTCGATCCTCGGGGGGAGGAAATGGCGCGGAAAGGCAAGATGACAAAAGTGGTCAAGTACCCGTTAGCTCGTTCGATCGTTTCAACGATAAATACTTTACCGAAATTGAGTGGAATAAGAGAGAAAGAGAGGGAGAGAGAGAGAGAGAGAGAGAGAGAGGAAAAGAAAGCGACTGCCGGTAGAAAATTCAATCCTTCTTCCAGGCTGGAGGGTCCTCGAGCCTCGATGGGCCCAAGACCTGTACCGTTCCCTGCGAATCGATTATTAATTAACGTTAATGCAGCGCGTCTAAGCGTTACGTATACACACCTGGAATAAATTCAATCTCCGGCGACATTCTTTCATCCCTCTTCATCCCTCGTACGGAAAGCGACTCTAAGAGTCTGTGTTTACCCAACCATCGAGATTATGCGCATAAATTAAACGACACACGCCGGCATTACCCGACACTATCACACGTCGATGCAATAAGGGCGTTAACGCCGGTAATAGAGCAGCCTAAGTACACCGTGGCTGTAGCTTGGCAAGCGCAACGAAAATTGCCTTCATACAGTCTGACACAGGGGTGTACACGCAACCCTTGGAACCTTCAAACGTGGAACCTTCAAACGCGGAACCTTCAAACGAGACGAGAACCTTAGGGAAAGACTCGTCCGATGTTTGTTCCCGCGCGACAGCGCCCTAATCGCGATTCTCCCATAACGAGCGACGGGACTGAAGGACTAAAGGCTCGGTTCGATCCTGCTGCAGAGTTATGCGGATCTAGTTGGGGATAATTCAGAGGTTGGACGCGGTTTCATTCGGCTAGTCCACAGAGCAACAAGTAATACGCCACGAATTTCAATCTCCGCCCGATGGATACACGCGTCTGACAAATTTCCCTGATTTCTCCTGATTCCGACGCGAGTCGCGTTATTCCTATCGCGGAACGTTCTCCCTTCGTGGTTTTATTTCGCTTCGCCTTGTTTCCCCGTTATTCCGCTGGTCGGTCGATCGGTTCGCGTCGCTGGAGAATCGAGTGGAATAAGAAATACACAGGGATACTCCGATTACCATTTCAAATGACCAGTCGATGCTCAAAGTTTGAATACCGGGGGAGAACTTGTTGACGCGAAATGGAAACGAAGCTGTGATCTGTAAGCCGATAATAATTCACCGAGCACGAATTGGAAATGACGGAATCTTCGAGGGTATTGTTACGCAAAGCCGAAAGATTCGGAATAAATGAAAAGCGATCGGTAATTGGACGTCGGTATCGCGAGTCTTGTTCGCTTGTAATTTCCCCGTGGCAGAGAACGAAGAGGCCGAGGACCGAGAGGGAAGAAAGGGAGACACTGAATAATCAGAGATAATCGAATGATGCCGGATTACACGTAGGATCACGCAGCCGGCGTCTTCCCCGTCACACCAACGACATTAGCCCTTCTTGCTACTTCCAGAGGGTTAACTTCGTAAAGCCGGGGTGTTCGTGTTGCTGCGAGCGCGAATGAATGGATACGTCCGTACTTTCCGTCGCTTGAATCGTGACTGTACAAACAAAGATGCACGGGCTGATCTGCATTTAAATGATCAAAGTTCCCTGAATAGCCCGACTGCGCGAAGGGAAGCAGTCTTTAATTTAATGCGCCGGGTAAATACGATTCGCGAATTCCATCTTCTTTCGCCAAATTATCACTCGCCTCCGCTAAATTTTATAACCTCGTCGCACGGTCGTCGTAAACTCTCGCGGCAACTATCGCGACGCTTCGAGATAGCTTCGACGAATTTCTCGAAGCAGGGAAAAAATTCGCGGGACCGATTTACGATAAATTATAATACCGAGAACGTTGCGGCGTAACAAACGCTCGCCGTCAGGCGCAGGCGGTTTTTCCGGCAACGACCGATCCGTTGCCGGTGACGCCTGCTTTTCTCGGAAGAGACAAACTCGCTTTGCGAGAAGTTGCTCCGGAGTTTCGGTCAGTTTTTGCATAAACCGCGAGAACTTGCGCGAGAGATCGTGATTTATACAACGCGTGTCTTCTGGTAAGACGTCGGCTTAACCTCCGACCTCCGAAAAATCCAACTTTCCTAAATACCGCGGATGTCGCATCCAGGCAACTTTCCGCGCGATAATTAAAGTGGCGCGTGATTTACAAGCGAGTTTCTTTCAAAATCTGCCCGGAGTCTCGCGAGTTTCCACGGACAAAAGGCGATTCTCCTTTGGCGAGAGACACCGGCGACGCCGAGCTTCTCGAGCTTTCGCAGCAACGCCGTTCGGCCATGGCCGCGTCTCGCCGCCATTTACTCGGCCTACGCTTAACTCCGAGCCGTGGAATTTTTAATACCTGCTCGAGACCCTTAATCAAGAGAGCGACGCGCTCTATCCGGCCACCGGAACGTCTACGGCCAGGTGGAAATGGCCTGGATCCTGTCTAATGAAACCGGGCGAAAAAACGTTTGCTTTTTCTCGACGCCTCCGCCGCGGCGGCCGACTTCAGCGAGGAAAGCTCGTCTTTGCATTACCCGTGGCAACGATGAACTCGGCAGACACACGGACGAGCACGCAACACCGGTGCACCGAGGACGAGGGCGGTTGTTACCGGTACACGATGTAATTAAAAACTAGCAACGGTCGATGCTCGGCGAAACGAACTTGGTTCGCCGGGGTCTTCGCGTCGCACCCCTGGCTCGTTTAATAATTTCCTTTCCTTGTCCCGTGGAAATTTTATACGACAGTCTCCCGATAACCTAGTTCAACGCGGCCGGGAAGAGAATGGAAAGAGATCGACGCGAGTTTACCTTATCTGTCCGCGAAACAGGGCCGAGGGTGAAAGGGTTCGAGCTCGATCGAACGTTGAAAATGTTCCTCGAAGGAGATGTGCCGGTAGAATTTCTCCCGACATCGCCGTTCCGAATACACGGCCAGTTACATCCTGTCGGGATAATTCGATTAACAGCTCCCCCGATTCCGTCCAACGAATAGCGAAGACACTCGCTCGGTGATAAAGAATTCAGCTTCTTATCTCCGTGCCTCTTACCGGGCAAATATCTCGCGTAAAGGAACTAGCCCCTCCAGTGATTCCGTCCGAATATCTCGCGACAGTACAGGCACGTACTCGCTATAGAGTTTTTGCCCTGCTACGTGACGGAACTATGAAGCATCGCGTTGTATGCGCGGGAGCAGAAAAAACCGGCGAATATTTTATTTGCACGCTGACGTTCCCGACGTCTTCGGGGCCTGGCTGTTTCATAAGTAATCCGTGCACCTTTCATCCGCCTGTTGTACCCGGCAGACATGCCGCCGCGTCTGAAAGCTGCTCGAAAAAAGAAAAAAAAAGAACCAGCGTCCTGCTACGTAGCGAGCTTATTATACGATACGTCGTCGATGAAATTCGATATCGCGTTCCTTCTTTCTCCACGGTCTATCGAGCGTTTTAAACCCCGAAATAGGAAATTCCGCTTTCGTGGAAGCGAACAATCGTTTCCCTGGCGTTTCCTCTCGTTTCGCGGATTTTCCAACGACAAATCCTGGGTTGAACGGGTGTCAATTAGTCGGTCGTCGGTTCTGGAGCGAGGTGGAAAATTGGCAGGAATTTTCGAGACTTCGCGAAGGGACATCGTCGCGGGACGCTGGGAAGGATGAGAGCTCGTAAACCGCAACTGCAACGTTCGTTACGATTTCGAGGAAAACTGGAGACTTGGTCGAAGGGCGAAATGGCGTCGGCCATTTTCCGTGCGACCGCGGCGAATAATACGTCGCTAACGCGTCGACGAAAGCACGAGTCTCAGCCTGTCGAGGCGGTCGTCGTTACCGTCGTTATCGGCGTCCGCAGGCGGCAGGTATGATTCAATTTTCCCTCGGCGTTTCGGAATTTCGGCAAGCTCCGCGACTCCACGATAATATCTCGGTACATTCGCGGGTAACGGCTTCATTATTTTCTTTGTGGAAATATTGTTAATTAGCCCCGACAACAAAATTTCATTACCTCCTTCGGCAAATTTCGTTAATTAGTTCTGCCAACAAATTTCATTATTTCCCGCTGTGGATTTTGTTAATTATTTCCGGCAAGGAGAGGTTATTTTTTCTCTCCCCCTCCACCCTTCGGTAATTTTCGATAAAATCCCACGCTGGCCGATTTCTTCGGCCGAGCGACGTGTCTCGGACTTTTCTCCCCGATTCCCGCCCGGACGAGACGAATGAAGGTAATAAATTCCATTTTCTTCAATGGAACCATTCGTCGGAGGCTGTCGATCAACCAGCAATTTATACCTCTCTAGCCGACGTCGCGGTAAACCGTACTGGTTCCTGATTATTCCAGGCTTAATCCCTCGCAACCCCTTCTTAGACGATCCGGCTTCCCTCTTCGAGCTAACCCGCACACCCTCTCGAGCTTCTTTCCACGCAAAAATCACGGAAAACGGACACGTACTCTCCTCCGTTACGCGCTCGCGCGAATTCGAAACACACGGGCGAAACTATTCTTTCGTTGGCAAACAACGATCGTTTAAGCCACAGCAGGGGAAAAGCCGGTCAGGTTGAAAGGTATGGTCTTTCGCCTCGGCGAGCGTTGCTTTTCTTCCCATATCGGCAGACTGGCGTCGACACCAGCCAATACCCGGGCAGGAAAAAGCGTTGACTTCGTTACGGATGCTAATGAAAGGGGATCGCCGACAATTGAAGCGAATTTACTCTCAGTCGGAGAGCAACAGCGTGACGCGGCGGGGCGAAGTGAACGATGGGGTGAACGACGGGGCGAGCGGGACAAGAGGGAAATGGGTTTCGCGCATTGTACTGTAACTGCAAGGCGATGTTGTGGATTAATACTCCGAACCCTCCATTGTCCTCGGCTGGAACTGAAAATGGATCAGGATTTTCGGTTCGAGTCGCCTCGTTCCATTCCCGCGAGTTATCGAGGAAATTGCGAAATTACCGCGTTATCCGAATCTAATATCGAAGGCTGCCGTGATCGGCAATGGCCCTCTGAAGTGGTAGCTTTGGTCCCTTTTTCTACGCGCCGCTGCCAAAGTGGTCCATCAACCTTGGGAAATTATTATTCGACTCGCCGGGCAGGGGACGTGATCGAAATGCCGAGCAGTCCCGACACGCAGTTTCCCTCCTTCCGTTTCCAAACGCCGCAGGCAGATTCTCGGGGCACGCCGAAGCGAAAAACCTGGACGGCGGTTTGGAGGAAACTCGCGGGCTAATATCGAAAGGCACTATCGCGGACGGAATCCTTCGTCGCGTCTCCGACGTTCGGCATCGCGACGCGCCGTCCCCTATTCGTACTTTAAACTGATTCATATTCATACTTTATACCCCTATTCATGCCCCGGGCTAATTCATATTCATACTTTAAATTCCTATTCATACTTTCGACTAATGTTGACGGAGTATATCAACGTCAAAGGGGACAAAGGAGGGCAATTAAATTTCATAAATTCCCGCGCCGCGACCGACAGACAATGCGCCCCGGCAAGCGCGGCGTCCTGGAACGGCAAACGCGCGAGCATGTTTACGAATTTTCCGGCGGACAGCGAGAGAAACGGAAAAATGGTTTGTTAAGCAAGATGGAGCACGGACTGGCACTTCCGTCCCCGTGGCTCTAGCCGTGACAATGACACGTTGCCTGTGTCCCGAGTGTTTCGTTCCTCGGGAAAAGGTAAACTGGCAGCTGCAGCGAGGAGAATACGAGAGAAATTAAGTTGTCGTTTCCCTTGGAGAACGTGGTCGGACAACGAAGATGAAATATTCATGGGCGTCGATAGGAGGATAACACTTTACATGCGGAATGTCTGGCAGACTTGGCGGCAGCTTCGGTCGTCTCCGGGCAGCGAGAAAAATCACGCGTCGGCGAGAACACGCCGGATCGGTACATTTTTCATCGGGCCGCTAGCTGTAACAAATCGCAACACGGCGAGGGCCACCTATCGCCGCTGACGTCACCGAGTGTAAAGCCGCGCCGTTAAATTCCCTTCCGATGGAATTCCTCTGTTCGTTTCGACGCTACTCTCCCGAGAGTACACGACGAGATCGACAGGAAGGAAACGAAACGGGGGTCGATACCAACCGATTCTCCATCGATCGATCGATTCGTCCTCGAGTATTCCGACGCGTGCTTAATCATCGTCGCAGAGATATTTCTCCCCATTCTTTTTTTTTTTTTTTTTTTTCACCAGTTTCCTCCTATTTTCTCCGTCGTCGAGTAACGCCGCGATCCAACTTCGTAATCTCGATTGCGACGCGATTTGAAACTCCTCGAATTCGGCAGCGGGCAAAATGTTATTTCAGAATAGCGCGTGAACTTTCTTCGATCGAACGGAACGAGTTCCCCGAGGTCTCCCAACGCCGAATATCGCCCAGCCAAGTTTCCCGAATTTCCAGAATATCCCGGCGCGTTAGCAGATGCAAGAGCAACAGGATAAAAAGGGATAAAACCTGGAGGAGATATGCGACCGAGCAAAGCCCTGGAATTAAATTCAAAGGAGAACGCGTCGCGCGAACTATCGCAAACTAAAAAGTCATTTGTTCCGCTGTCGCTGTATCTCTCGGCGCAATCCACTTCATAATCTAATTCCCCGACCGATAGATAAAAGGAGGAAAGAAGAGAAAGAGAGGGAGAGGAAGAAAAGGAAGAAGGAACTAGTCCGCGCTCGCCGTGAAACTACGTTTCCATTCTTTTCGCTGCTACGTTTACTCGTCCCATTTATTAACCTGCCCCGGCTTCCGTTCAATCGATGCATTAAACGATCCTTCCGCTTTCAAAGAGAAAAAGATCGAGGAGGAAAAAGAGGCGATCTTGTTTGTAGGCTAGCTGGATCGATCCGGCCGAGTCGCGGTAATAGAAATCTAACTGCGAACCTCTTCCGATGTTTAACTACTCCCAGTCCCGATTACATCTCGTTCGAGAAACTGCCGACCATTTCCGCGCGTTCCGTGGAAAAGTTACGTTTCGGTAGCTTGTACGAAACACGGAATGTTTGGACGGGAATCGTTTGGAAAGGAAAACGCCTCGTTGAAACGGCGATCTATCGGCTGATGCAGCCTGTCGCGAGCGATCTATAACACCGGGGCTCGCATCGACAGGGCCATCTGTCGGCAGAAAATACCCGTCGACGAAACAATCTATCCGACAAAAGTGTTGTTCCACGGCGGAACTCGAAAAAAAAAAAAAAAGAAAGAAAAAGGAAAGAAACGAAAAAGGAAAGAGGAGGGAAAAGAGGAAACTGCCTGACGTGAACGGCCGCCAGTTGATCGCCGCGCGAAATGATACGTTCCCCGGGAAACGTTCTTTTATTTCCGATGTCAGCTCTTTGCGCGCGGTCGGATTAAAAAGTCGGAAAAGAACCATGGCTGAAGAGTACTTACAAGCGGTAAACGCGAAAAAACACAACGGTCGGGCAGACGGATAACTGGCAGTGACACGGGAAGGGATAGAGGGCAAAGTAAAAAGCGAAGAGGAAGAAATCTTGAATCTAAAGCCGTCTTCTTTTCGAACTTTTCATCCCGGCTCCGGGAGGAAACTCGTGGTCGCCATTGTTCCTCTTCCGTACTTGTTTTCCTACGGCTTCCCGGGCCAAGGAGCCTTCATTAAATTCACGTCGTCCCCCAAAGCCACTCGGCTCGATATTAATTCCGCCAACCTCCTCCTCTCCTAACTCTTCCCTCCGTCTAATCGCTGCTATCCGTTCGATTTCCGCTCGACTCGTCGCACGCTTCCTGTCGATCGTCCTCGCGACTTTGTCGCGTCTCTTTTCGACAATCGTTAGCACGGGTTACCGAAACGGAACCACCTCGAGAGCACTCGTTCCGTACCTGTCCTCGTGCTTCTGGGCAAAACCAAAGAAACGAGCAAACAAATTTGTTACGACCGATCGGAAACGCTTGTTAGCGCCGCCGACTGAACTACACCAACGGCGAAGGGGAACGGAAGAATCTGATATACTTGTGGACCGAAGAGGAAGCTTAACGAGAGAAACATTCAAGGAGCCTAATTCGACAGTTTCAAATTTTATAACGAGGAGAACTTTGGCTACGAGCAGGACAGCGCTGTCGTCCTCTGATTGGACAACGGCGAGTCTCGATTTAATTGACAAAATTTCACCCGCGAGATGTCGCGACCGAGAAAGACCAGGATTCATCGGCCGTAACGGTGGAAACAAAGCGGAGATAAAATCGAGGAGAATTGCACGCGATGCTATCGAGTGGACGGAGAATCTCCATGGGAGAAGGAAGATCGGAGCGACCAATAAGCCCGGGGAAATGGCGTTTCCGGAGCATATTACGGCTGCAGTGCGGTAACGCGTGGCCCGTTGACGTTTCGCGCGATATAATTTCCTGGAAGGACGCCGTTCTCCGAGTGCGACGAGCGGTGTCGTTCTCGGGACGACGATGGTGATCGACCGAATTATACCTCGTTTCACCGGCCCCGGGCTTAATCCGCCTTGTCCAGATTCGATCTGCGCCCCATACGGCCTTATCTAAATCGACCGAACGCGTTTCGACTCGGGTACAACGACGCGTATCCTGGCCTCCGAACGACGGATCCTCCGGACTGGGAGAAAGGAACGAAACCGCGCGACGTATCGCGATTCAACGGGAATCGAAGGAACGAGAAGGACGGAACGGATCGTTTTTTCGGTTAAAAACGCGACACCGAGCCGTCGACGCGGCTGATATTCGCGTTTCGTCGCATTATGCCTGGGCGAAGCTAGAAATGGGAGAGCACGGTCTCTCGCTCGCAGCTTTTATGCCATCGTCGGACGCGTTCTAATGCGACGCAATGGAATTAAACGCAAAGGTCCAGCCGCGCTTCCGCTGCGGTTCCGCCGCTTTCTTCAGCCCATCACGCGCCGCTCTTTTTCTCCCTCTCGTCCCTGTCGCACGGGGAACGGCCGTCTACGTCAACATACTGTAATTATCCCGTTTGTTCCGCGAGGTAATCAGCCCCCCTTTCACCGACGCTATTGTGAAACGCGCGGGACACACGGAAGCTCTGAAATTACCGGCAAATGTTTAAGCTCGCTCGGACGGACGCGCGAGTATAATTTGTTTCGAGAATCGCGGTCGGGCGTAATTTCTTCCTTGTGAAACACAGAGAGGCCGGGTGGAGATTCGACGGGAGGTCTGCCGCTGCCGAGCGAATGAAAGGGACGATGGCGGATAGAGGTAGATGCAAATGGGACTCGATAAAACGTAGGCGAGATTAAAATGCTGCTCGTGAGCTCCGGAAATCTCATTTTTATCTCCAACTATAGGAGAATCCCGGCGATGCGCGTCGTTCAGCTTTTAGAATAATGAAACACGAGCGGAGCACGTTCGACGAATGATCAACGGGACGCTTTTCGGACGCGTTCAACCTTCGTGAGAAAGAAAGTTCGCCGAGCAAGTGGAAGGTATCGAGCCGAAGAAAAGCGGCGAAACTGCGTCCGTGCGAGAGCTCGTCGATGTCGACGCGTTGCGTATTATCCGCTTTCCAACTTCTCCTCGCAGACGTTTCCGCTTCCCCTGCTGCCGATCACGTCCCCGATCCGTGCCCCGTTGTCGGTCCAAGAAATTGATTTCATACTCGAATACGTAGACGTAGTTATTTGTAACCGTTCGAAGATGTCAGTGAACCCTCTTACCCTAGGTCTACCAGTCGTCGAGATCGATCCTCACGGACAATAGCCCTCGCAATGGCCCTGACAATCGCGGCACAAAGGGCCATTGTGCGGTTCCTAAGGGTGGACGTTAGTTTTACCAGCGTCCCGGCTGGTAATCGACGAAACGCGATTATTGCATTTCATGCACCAACGATCTGATAGTTGCGGCGTTACGGGCCACCGATAGATTGGCTCCCTGTGGGCCGTTTCTAAGACCAGCTCCACGCGAGACACTTGTTGGATACCGGCAATCCCCCTCCGATAACTTCACCGCCAACTTACGCAACACGTACTTGCGTGTACGCGACGCTGCGAGACGCCGCGAGACGCTTCATGCCGGCCATGTAATCTCCAACTTGGAAAATAACGTCGTTAAACTATCGTTTCCTCGATCACCGCGCGTCTCGCTCATTCCAGCTCTATCGTGCTAATCGGCAACTTCTCCGCGGGAGAGACTCGCGTGTTAGTCCTGGCCGAACAGGTCTGCGCAAAGGTGTAATTAAAACGGCCGGGCGAAGAAGCCGGGGCGAGCGGTTACAAACGAACGGACTGACAACGTAATTTCACCGGGAGAAATAGGTTACGAAAACACAAGGGTAAAAAATTGCGCGAAAGGAGAAAAGTGGCGGGGGCCGAGACGTACGATAAACAGCCGCCGGTAAACAAGGCGAATTTAATTAAGCGAAGTTAGAATAATTATCGCCGACGCTATTTACCACGCTGCCGAGCAAATAAACCAGCTTATTCGAACGGTTCGACGCAGTAACGAGTTCTAGAAATCGCGTTAAAGATTCCACTCGGTATCCGAGTGATTGGAAAGCTTCGATCGCGGACGTTTAGCGTTGCGCGATCTTTCTCTCGCAACGATTCGATATCCGGCATAATTTACGATGCCGCAACGTTCGCGGTGTTGAAAGGAAGTAAAACGAACTGCGAAATATTCGCGATATCCGCAATCCGTGAATACAACCAACTGCGAGAGATCTAATTGACTCTCTCTGTAAATTTCCCCGCTTTTCCTAATCCTTATTTCGAGTAGCACGATATCTGTGGTACTTTTCAGACCATGAAATCGTCGGAAATCCGACAGCTGGATTTTCTGACGATAAAATAACGCGTAATATACGCGTAATTTTATCTTGACTCGTTGCCATGTACTCGACTATATTCGATATACACGAGCAATATCGCGTATCTGCCGGACACGTCCTCGTAGGAGATAACGACCGTTTTCATCCTCGAGAGAGTATACATGGATGCGATCCAGCGACGGGGATTTGCATGCATTTTTCCCGCGGAAGAATCCCGGTGATTCGCATCGTCGTTCGATCGTACGATGATTTCGCGTCGTTAATGGACAAGATTTATATTTCCTCGACGCTGGTAATCCAGGTTATCGTAGCCGCGAGATTGCAATTCCCGCGATTCCCACGCATTTTTCGCGCAATTCCGTAGGGGTCCATTGGAAAACGCGATTACTCGTTGGTATTCGCGAATCGTAACGAAACCTTATTGCGAAGCGCCGCAACGATGGGGCTCGACGTAAATACGAGGATATACCGAGTGATTAATAAACGCGCGATCATCTCCGAAGATATAAAACGATAGAAACGATATTTCTCTTAGGAAATTACCGAACGACTGCGATTGCCAGAGAAAGAGAGAGGGAGAGAGAGAGAGATTGGCAACCCTTGGGGAAAAATGTTTGGAGAATGAAAGTTGCTCCGTGAGGAACTTGCGGTCCCTGACAAATTCTCGTCGGTGAGAAAGGGGCGGTCGTAAAGTCACCGTATTAAAGAGGAGAAGGGAGGAGCGGAGATAGGGGAAGCAATTTAAGAGCCTCTGATCGGTGGAAACTAGAAATTCGCTCGCCGCGGAGGAATCGTTAATTTCTAAATCTCATTATCACGGCTAATCCTATCCGCGATATAATGAACACAATTTTCCTCGCGCGGAATCGACTGGTTTCATCGTGCAAGATATCAGCCATGGAGAACGCAGCTCGTGCGGATACTCGCTAGTTAAATTTACTCTGGTGGTGTGCTCGTTCATCCCGCCATTGTCCCTGATAAAGGTAAACCACCTAGGTAATTTTACACCGCCCAGACTCGTTTCAAACTCGCTCGCACTCGCTGCCACACCCCCTCTGTTTCCCGAATTTTCCTCCCTTCGTAGCGGTCAGAGGGATACGCGCACGCTCATCGACCGAAATTTCCAGGCCGTCAAAATATTCGAATAATTAAAAACAAAATTTCCAATCGAAACACGCTAAAATATTTGCAAGGCGGAGCAGTCGAAGGACCGAAAAGACGGATAGCTGTAACGGAAATGGTCGAAATTACGTTTACTTCGCAAACACGGCGAGTTGGTTCTGCATAACCGCGTAAACAGTTAAAACGAAGCACAGAAGGAGAAGAAAGTTGGCGTGTGTGTGGTAACATTTGGACTGCCAGCAACTTGAGAACAACTCTCGACTTGCTGTTTATTTTATGTTGCTTAACTTGCCCGCTGTGCGGCAAAGCGTTCGACGTTTTAAATAAATCTGCATATGTAAGTACTTAACTGTCGCAAACGCGTTACCCGCGGGGATCCGGATCGCAACTTTTCCGAACCAACTTCCGACGATTCGAGCAACATCCCAGATTCCGATCCCGTCCAACCGTGCGGCCACGAATTTCCAGCAAGTTCTCTTCCGGTTTTAGCCGTTTTCCCGGCAATCGCGTAGCTTTCCGTGCGATTTTCTCGCGGATACACCGCGAAGAACTAAAGCGGAACGTTTATTTGCAAATTATAGCGGGTGACTAGCTTTTCCTTCCGATTTCTTCCCCGGTTCGCGTTTCAAAGCGAACGTCGCAGCTCCGGAGAGCGCAGCTCGATCGTCTTTGAATATCGATGAGCCGCGCGAAGAAAAATACGGCTAAATTCAATCCCAATAAGAGGATACGAGGAGTACACAGGTGCTTTCCGAATAAATACCGTAACTCGATGTGTTTTCGTTGTCTGGTTAAACCATTTCCGCCTCTGCGGACAGTCTTTCGAGCTTTCGATTGAAATTAAGTGTAACCGACGAGCGAATATTCGCGTTTAATCCAAAAATTCTACGCTTTTTATGATATAAACATTCGTTCCATCGCATAGCCGAACGGAGAATAAAAAACTCGAAATAGATAAGCAACAGTTATCGCGCGCGGATTATTCCACTTAATGGCGCAAATTGGTTAAAAACCGAGGTTCGAGGCGCGTTTCGCCAAACCGATTTCTCACGTCGATGGAATCCGCGTTCGCCATAACGAGAACTCCGAGAATATTTTCAAACCGCGTTCCCTCTCGCAATCGCGTATAAATTTCGATCCGGTGTAATACACAATCGTCTTGTTACACGGTTGCGATTCCATCGGCGTTCCCTCGAATCCCGGGATCCCGCGGGATTCGCCCGCGCGTTCCCGTCGACGTGAAATCGACAAACGGCGATAAATCGACGGGTGATTCGACGAAATATCCGCGGTAAATCGTGGAAAATGATGGAGAATTTAGAAAACTTCCGACGTGGAGAAAATCCTGTGGGTGCACGCGCGCGGATACGACGATGAGTTACCATTCTCTTAGCCCGACGGGGAACCCGGCGGAGCGATAAAGCGAAGCGGAACGCGGGCCGAAGCGATTTGACAGAAATGCCAGCGCGAACGGGGGTGAAGCAGGGAATGAACTCATAAATCCGTGGATGATGCGTGCGACGGCGAGTGAAAACACCGGCGAGCTGTTTGGTTGATATTTAAAAATGCCCCCGTCGTGACCAATCAAGGGTGACTCGTGTTACGCGGATGTAAAACGAGCCATTAAACATTCAACCGGTTCGTCGTGACGTTCAGCCATTTTTTACCTTCCTAAACGCGGCACGCTAGCGAGCAGAAAGGGAAGTCATAGTTGACGGACAACCGCAATAAAAATAAATCAGCCGGCTGCCCGGAGGGAGGGTCAGAGTGTTACAAAGGGTTGAAGTGTCGTGGCCGGCCTGCTGGAAAACCCGGCCAGGGGTGGGAGAAGAAAAGGAAAAATTCAACGAGGCAGGGAAAGTTGACGGGTCCCTTTGTGAGTTTATTTTTCTTCCCCGCCGCACCCTTTCCGTCCCACGCTTCAAGGACTTTCATGAATTTATTATTTACGATTCTCAAATGCTACCCACGCCCGTTTAACCCCGTTTCCCTTTCTTCGCTCCGTGCGAGTCGCCCTTTGAAGTTTCTCCAAAGAAACCGACAAACCGGAAATTCCGATCTTAATGAACCCTTCGCCGCGGTCGATTCGCGGGCTCCGTTCGATACAGACATCCGGCCAGACCTCTCGACTAGACCAAGAAAAGACGAGGGAAAGACGAGGGAACGCTTTTACGGTTTAATCGATCGGGAAAGATCCGCGTGTTCTCGGAATCTTCCTCTCACGCCGGCGTGTAACTCGTTTTATCCACCGTTCCAGCACGCGGTGGTCTTCCTCCGGGAATTGATAAATTCGCGTAATAACGAGAATGAAGAGATGTGTTCGGGAGCGAAGAGAGAATATTCGGAAGAGAAATAGCCCGATTCGGTATCGAATCGAAGGGAGATCGGGGAAATAGGGACGGGGCCGGGTGAACGGTTTTCAGGTCGCGCGACGACAGCTTATGGCGGAAAGTTTTTACACCTGAAAACCATTCGCCGGAGATAATGGAGCTTAAAAATTTCACGGAGTACTATGCATAGACTTCGGCGAGGCTTTCCCGGTGGTAGATGCGAAATATGCTCGGGGAAAGTCGACGCCTCGGCGTCTACCGCGCGGTCTACAGCTTACGATACAAAGTTTTCTCGGCGACAGGCTCCGGCAAACTTCTTCCCTCCATGTCACATTTTCATCGCCTTGTTTACCGTTTCTTTTACCCCACTGCCGTACTAGAACCAACCCATCCCTCTTTTAATTATTCCCCGTGATTTATTACCCGCTTGATAACGAATTTATAAACGCTTTAACGCCCAACTTGCCAAGAAGACACTCGGCGCCAGCCAAGGAATCAGCCCTTCGCCGTTCCATGGCCCACATTTCGCTTTCCGATAACTTCTCCCTCCCCCCCCCCCGAAAATATTTGTCTCTCCCTCTTTCTCCTCTGATCCGCGCTCCTCCTCGAGCGAAGCGATTCTGTTTACGAAACGAACTGCAATTTCACCCGAGACACGGTATATTCCGGCAAGGAAAAAGACGAAGAGAAGGGAGCCCCTGAAATTCGACGGCGAAACGACGCTGGAAGTTGGCCTATTATCCAACTTCGATATTGGAAGGCCCCGGATCGGTACAGCCGGGTAAACAGCAGATGGCGCGGCGAATTTTTCCTCGCGAGCGCCGGCCGGCCCGGCTCGAATTAATTTAATGCCATGTCATTTCGCTCGTCGGGATAATCGGGGTTAATTAAAAGATTTATCGTAATTACCAGCGCGCCTAACACGCGATCCGCGGATTAATGGTGCCCGGAAACACGCCGGCCCTGTCGACTATTAATGCCGCCGCGGATCCCGATCCAATCGATTTTTTCCTTCTTAATTAATGCTCGTTACCCTCGCCATCGCTCCATCCCCACTTACATTATAATCGCATTAACTGACCCGGAAACGCGGGATTCGCGGCAACGCGTGGTCGCAGCAGGGATCGCCGAACCCGTTTCATCATCCAGTTCCTTACAACTCGATGCGAGTCAGTAGCTTTTGTCCCTCAGGAACGACTATCTCGTCGTGCGTGTACTCGGTTTTTAATTTAACGCGTTCCGAAGACTAAAAAGATCCAGTGGTATAGACCTTTGAAAGTGGAAACCGAGGTAAGTTGATCCGTTAGCCTGATATTTCATTTCGTATATCACGCGACTGCGAGCTTTCGTTCTCTCCCGTCGAGTCTCTCATAAACGACCTCTGACTCCGTGGATTTAATCCACGGAGAGTATTCGTCGCGATATCAGGTTCGTCCATTAGACGATTCGAGAGAGTCCGCGAGGCGAGGAAGAAATCTCTGATCGGGAAAAAAGAGCCCGGGGATCCGGCGTATAGACAGCCCCGAATCCCGGTGGTCTTTACCTGTTGCTGGCTGAAATTCCATGCCAAAAAAGCTTGGCGTGGTTCCCTATGATCGACGCGTCTGTCCGTGGTGTATCTTGGCGCGTGAAATTGCAGCCGGTAATTCGCCGTCGGGATTGATCGATCGGGAGGAATTTGAAGGTGCTTCGGTGATTACCCGCGCCGCGTGTTTGGTACGTTGCCACTCGTAGATCGATGAATTGCTGGCCGGTACTTAAGCGGAAGCACCCTTTCATCGGCAAGTTGCCGGTTTAAAATTGAATCCGCCACGAGCGGAGGCCGCGAACGTAATTACATCCGCGGGCAAATCTCGTGAAAAATTAGCGTCATTTCACTCTGGTAAATATCCGCGGGAAATCGGCCGGCGTAGCCACGATATTTCTCGCGTTACCGTCCGGCCAATTTGCCGCTTTTATTTCCAACTTCCGACGGCCAACTTATATTCGAATTCAAACCGCTTCTCGGGGTGCTCTAGACCCCGGTCGTTTGTCGGATATCGTTGAAATTCCGTCCCGGGTACCAGAAGCCACGGATGACGAAGATTTATCTGATGGCGACGCGACGCGTCGTGGACGGTTTCCAAGGGCCAGCCGAATATCGACTTCCGCCAGTCCATGCATTTACAATTCTTATTTCGGATTACGGAGCGGTTCGATCCAAGGCTCCTCGCTCTGGTCGCTGCTTCGGATCCACGTGCAACTTCCAAGATACTTCTGGCACATAATTTTTCCGCCACCCGACTGCCAGGCTTGCCTCGGATTTATCCCCGACTGTTTCTCCCCGTTCCACGGCGAGCAGCTACCCGCGAAAGACGAGGATAAATCAATCCCTGTCGACCAATAATTTTCAGCCACCGGGAACCTGCTTATCACGAGCCGGCATCTAAATCTCCTCTGGCAAGATTAATTCCGTCCACGGCCGTTTAATTCCTTCGCTCCACCGATATAGCCCCGCGTTACAAACAATTCCAAACAATTTTTCCCATCTCTCCGAGAGATCGTTTCGTTCCTCCAGACCCTTTCTGCCCCTTTTCACCGGGTCGATAGCGGTAATAAAAAAAGGCAGACGTCGATATGGTGGTCCGAGCAGCGAGCTGGGAGGAGAAGTGGTCGCGGAGAAGGGTTCGAGACCCAGTGGCCAGACGGCGATAAGATCTGGCGATCCGAAATTGAATCTGATATTTCAATTTATCATGCGTTATCCGCGCGGCGGCCGGATAGAGGCGGCCAAAGGAGAATTTACCGAGGATCCCGAGGAAAGTTTTTCCATAAGGGTACTGTTCGGCGAAGAGGGCGAAAGCTCGGGGTAGTTAGCGTGGCTGAAAGTTTTAAGTGGCCGCCGCCTTGGCCACGATGAAATCGAACCGCGTTACCAACGGTCGCGGCTCGTAAATATTTTCCATCCACGCGATTAATTCGCACGGCCATTTACACGCACGCGTTCGCACACGGCGTCGGGACGCGAGTGGCCGAGAGTAAATCACGGTGGCCAGCCTCGGGTTAGGCGAGAATAAATCCTCCTACTTCCCACCACTGTCTCCTTTCAATTCCGTAGCGAGAATCCAGCTGGGTCTTCCGCCCCTTTCTTCTCTGATTTAACCTAACATGCTTCGCACCTCTCGGGGCTCGTCGAATCGAAGCGCCAGGCCCTTGGCGAGCCAACTGTCCAACTGCGTTTTCGGTCTCGGCGCCATTGCCGTTGTTTTCGGAAGGATATCGGAGATTTCAGCTTCGAACGATCAGTTGTTTAGTCTGTGTTATCGAAATATAGGAAGGACGATGACGAAAAGGCGGTTTGTCGGATGTGGAAAACGCGGAATTCCTGATTTCGAATGGTAACATCTGTCCAGATTCTGGTCAGATTCGGTTGCGTTATTTTTCGCTGGAAAGCGGTGACCCGTAAATGAGGCAGAATTAAACGACTGTTCGACCGCGACGCCATGATATTCGTCCGAATCAATTAATTTCCTGCGGTCGCAGCGCCGCGTTACATAGATCTCTGTGCAAACGGTCCCGAGCCGACGTGCGGCTATTATTTTGTTCCATAAACGTCGTTAATTTGACCAAAATTCGCGCATTTCTCTCGATTGCCGCTTTTTCCTACTCTAATTGCCAGCGAAAAGCTTCTTTTCTCTTTATCTTGCAGTTAAAAAGCGTTTTTATCGCGTTCCCAGATTGTTCCTCGCGCGCCCTGCATTTACAGGGAGAAATATTACCAACTTTCAGTGGCCGGAATGTTTCGCTTATTCTCGGCTTGCTGAGACTCGAGCGAATCGACGACGTCGCAGCTTTGCGCTGAGTCTGGCCACAAAAATCGTCTAATTGCGAGGGAAATGTCAGCGTGGAAACGCGCGCCAGTAAACCGACTAATGGCAGCGCACTGTGATTTGTAAAGAGCTGATTTAGCACGGCGCGTCGCGCGACTCGAAACTGCACCCATTGAATCCGAAAGTTTTGCTTAGCCAGGAAACGCGCCTTAGGTGGTGGTAGCCGGTATTTCAACCGACGGCAATCCTGAACGCCCCGTGAATTTACGTTACAAACAGTCGCGCCGTTATTCTTTCGACCCCCGCGCTCGTAGACGGACCAACCTCTCCAAACAATCGCGAATAATCGAGAGTTACAGATAACAGGGAAAACGGTAGAAATTACAAACGTGTCGCGGAATAACAGAGTCCTTGGAAAAAACCGAGCCGTCGAGATTCTAAAAACACAGAGAATATTTCAACCGATTAATGCCGGCCGCGTGCGGCTAAAGCTCCCGCGCATATCTATTTTTCCCCTTAATTAAGGCTGGTTTTATGCACCACAAATATTCCGGATGAATTATCGCTGCACTCCCGTAGAAATATGTCGCCGGGCAACCGCGTAAAAACAGACGTTCCATTTGTACCACTTTTAGCGCGACAAGAGTAAAGCTTCGACGAGCCAGTGGTATGGGGCCCGCATTTGTCAGACATCGTCCTCCATCTCCTAGGCCATTCTCCTTAATACAACGGTCTGGTATCGCGTGCTCGTGACACGTATTACGAGTTCGCCAGCTTTCCCTAGCTTCCTAACTGTATTTCGTCCGAACAAGACAGACAGAAACGCAACCCGGGGAATAATCAGTTTTCAGATTGTTCGGCAAATTGAAAACTCCCTGGCAACCGCTCCTCGCGAATCGGATACATCGACTTAGCTGTAACAATCTCGCCTATTCACGCGAGAATATCCAGGGTTAACGGACACTTCTGGAAAGAAAACTTACAACGGCGAATCGAATCGTCTGATTTCTGCATCCTCCGCGTTTCGGCGAATCTTCACAGTGGCTGTTTAATTTTTAATCGCGGCAAGGCCCGAGGAGGATTTCTCGTTTCTCCGCGGGAAAACGTCGGGGATTAAGGCTACTTCCGATTAACGGCGAGACACTCTCAGCACCCAACGCATTCGTATTCCTCGCGCGTGTCGGCGCACACGCGGAAGACACGCTCCGGCGGAGATCTACGGGCGAGTAAAGCGGCGCCGTCTATTCTCCCCGGCTTAACCCCCCATTACGCGCGAAACTTAAATTAGATTCGCATGGTTTAACTTTTCGGTTTTGACTGCCACCGCCGCCATTTGGAAACTCTCGGGAGACGGGCGAATCTGGCGGCCTGGCCGAAATTATGCGCGCGAAAGAGCTTCTTGCTGAAGCCCGGCAAACGCCACGGAAACCGTTATATTCTTCGGCAATTCCGCCACGCAATCCCCAAGGGAGATTTGAGAATTACGCGAACGCGTCCGGCGTAAAAGCGGAATTTCGCCCCGCGAAACTCCCGGAGACGTTGTTGATAACAGCCTGCATGCTACGCCTGGTCTCTAAACAACGCGGGCAACGGCAAAGAAATATGGCCTCGCGCGCGACGCGCCGCGACGCGACCCCCGTTGTACACTTCATGAATTTTACACCGCTCCCGCTGCGCCGCATTCCCTTCTCGCCGGATTTTAATACGGAAGACACGCGGCTGAGGAATAAAGCGACGAACCCGGCGCCATCTTCCAGCCGGTAATTCTCGCGACGCACACCTCTCGCCTGGCGAGCAAATTTCCGCCAGCCCGTTTCGAAACGTTAACCGCGCGCACAACGTCCGCCATTTTGCGCGTGCGACGCCTGTAAAAACGCGCAAGGGAAACGGACGATTTGCATAATTCCCGGCCGGGAGCAGCCTCCGGAACGGAAGCGGCGAAATTACGGCGACGGCGCGAAATCCGCGGGACGCGTAACGCTGATCCATGCCTCCGATAAGCAGAGACGGATAAGCGTGCAACCAGTCGGAAAACCACGGATGCCGAGACGCAGCGTTCTTTTGACCCGATTTGACAAGAATAAGCGGACGTCGGTACGCGCGTTATTGATTGGAAAGATACGAGTTGGCGTTTCCAAGTAGGTTCTTGGCTGCGAACCATCGGCCGAGATAAAGCGTCGAGTGTGACTCGAATCGCGAAACGGTGAGCGTTTATTTAAACAACCGCGAGTCTGGATAATAACGATAGCGGAACGGATGACACATCCGGTAGAGGGAACCACGGTAATGCCACTGACGTTTATCATTGTCGCGAATTCGCCGGTGAATTTCAATGAACGGCTACGAGAGAGCTCAGCAAGTTTCGCTGTTTTCTATCTGAGACAGCCACTCTCTGGCAGTGGTTTTCTTGGCAACGCGAGAAATTACACCGGCATCGACCGAACCTTGCCGAAATCAGTTTGGCCAAAGAAGCTGAAGAGACTCGCGTCACGGACGTAAATGCATCGCGACCTGTTTCTTCCGCGACTCTAAATTCTCTTCTGCCGCCTGTCTCGTTGTCCCGCGTTCCGTCCTTGTCCCGTTGCTCCCGATGGGTATTAAAGGCAGGTACAGGACAGGCCAGGGAACAAACGAGGGACGATTCGATAGGAATTTCGGCTGGTTCGGATTTCGACTGGCAGAGAGCTTTCGTTCCGCCGGAAATTTCCAGCCGTTTCGCAACTCCGGCATCCGTAGTTTAATTCGGCCGCGAGCCTCGGCTCAGCTGGCGTATCCCAGCCTGCGTCGAGTCTAGTTTCAATTCCACGGAGAGATGGGAACAAGGCTCTTGATATTCCAGCAACAAGGCTCCAAGAGTGCTGGTAATCCGGCATGGGAAAGTTTCACTCCCGGCCGTGTCAGCATATCGGAAATCGGTTGTAATACGACAGCATTATAAACTGCGGCCGGTGGACATCTGTACGTCGGGTTTCCCTTGTTTCGCTTCGATCGGGAATTTCTAATATCTACGCGCGTACAGATCCACTCGGAGAATATAGGCTGACGTCGGATGACGCGCGTCGCGAGGCCTTCTCGCTTTCGTGCAACAATTCCACGGGGTTTTTCGCGCTTCCGATAGAAAGATACCCCGAAATCTATCTCACCGTTCCCGGTAAAAATAACCTACTATCGCGCGAAATACCGGCCACGTGGGACGAATCGGGACGTGCACACCGTTCACCGAGGGACGCGACGTTTTAACAGCGAAATGTATCTTTGAATTCGAGTTGCGATTGATTCGTTGCGAGAGGATGTTTATTCCTGGACGAGAAAATTCTGACCAGAGTTCAGACACAAAGAGCACGCTGCCGATGAAAGGCCATCAAGAACAAAGAGCATGAAACCCGTCAGACATTACAGGGATCAGAGAGGAACTTTACCGACAACACACATCTAACCTTTAGAGGAGACAATTAAACGCTGTCGAGAGTACAAGCCGCGCAAACGTGCGTGCGAAACAACGGGAACACTCGAAACACGGTCTAATCGATCTACTCCAGCCGGACATCGATACATCCAATTCTCCCCGCCTTTCCGGCCTCATCCGATGCAAAATTCGGGATTCGTTGGAAACGCGTCGTCGCGCGGCGAGAGGAACAGGCCGAGGATCGTAGTTTAAATTCATTAAAACGCCAGGCCGCGCATACTTCCGTACATAATGCTTAGCAACGCGCGAAACAGATGGCGGGCATTATCATACCCGGGTAAACTGTGTCGAATGTAAATACGGAGGAGGGAAAAGTCTCACGGTACCGTTAGTCTTCATATTTCGCCCCGGACTATAAATCACCGGGCCTCGTTATTGCTTTCTTTCATAATTCAACCGCGATAGTCCTCCTTTCCCGATCTCTCTAGCTATACCGACGACACGCTATCTTTCTCCTCTTTGTACAGATAAAATACCCGGTAAAAAGTACCATCGCGAGTGGTTCGATTTAATCCCTATCCTTATCGTAAATTGTTCGTGAAACGCGATGAAAGGGTACTGCAATTCATGCTCGATATTGCGCTAATGTGTCGGCAAGAAAGCTGGACTCGGTGCTGGATAGATTGAACGTGGAGATTAGCCGAATATTTCAGTCGGAATGTATCGAATTTTAATTAATATCGCGAATTCTTTATGAATTCTGGCACAGGTACGGCGTGGAATATCGCAAGAGTAATGAGTCGACCGCTATGAAATATCTCGAAATTAATGGCACTCCCGAGTGGTATCGACAGCAAAGAGACCAACGTATACTACCCTAGAAGCTGGAGTTTTCGAATCCACCACCATTCCGGGGCCAGAACAAAATATTCCCTCGATTCGAAATTAATTCGTTGACCGGAGATTAACGTAAATGACCGGTCCATTCGAAATTTATCTAGAGAAATCGCGAGAAAAATACCGGTTTTGTCAGAGGTGGGAATATCTAACGAGGTAAATGCTGAAGGTGTAAATGCAAAATTTTTTAGATCCACCCAGTCGTACGGTTATCGTACAGCAGTTTGCTGGAAGTAGTTGGATTCTGGATAACAGCCAAAAGAGGCAAACTTTTCCAGGGCCCTCTAACTGATAAAAAGACGGGATAAAAATGGTTAAAGAAGAGAATGCTGAAAAATTAAAAGAAGTTAAGTATAGTAGTAAAACAATTAAAACGAGAGGGAAATGAAGATGGAGCTCTTTAAAGCAAGGTGTAACGAGGTTCTAAATTTGTCTCAACCGTAAGTAAAAAAAAATCTCGACTCTACTTCGTCAAAGTACAAAAATTAGAGTAAGCAACGAGAGTTAGGCGAGACACAGGCTTAGGTGTAAAATACTATCTCGGGCCCTTCAAAGGGTAAAAAAGTTCAGAAAAAGCATCCTCCTCGGGTGTCCTCCGAAAAAGATCCTGACGAAGATTATGGAAAACGCGGTGAAAAAAATAAAAAGATACGAAAGGAGAGAGAAAAAACGACGCTCGCAGAAATGGCAGAAAAATCGTTGGAATTTTAGCCCTGCAAAAGACGGTAAAATTATCTTATCTCGTCCCAACGCTTGCTCGCTTAGTCGGGAAATCGACCGCGTAACAGATGCAAAAATTAGAGCAACAGTGAATCTATCCGAAACTCGAATAACGAGGAGAGAAAGCTCAATGGGACCCTTCGAAAGAAGTCCCGAAGAAAGGAAAGACGAATCCGAAGAAGACGAAAGCGGAAGAGAGTGGGGAAAAGGTGGAATTCGCCGCTTTGGGAAACTGAAATTCTTCACGGAAGACGAAATTCGCGAGAGAGGGGAAATTCCGGATCGACAAAGAAGAGTACTCTCAGAAGGTACTCGATACAAATAGTTCGTCAGGGAACAGGGCTGTCAAAGCGCTGACAATAATTAAGAGCTCTAACGCGATGAGTCGCGAGCCAACTCTGTATTTCTCTGCTTTCAAACTCGAACTTCGAGCTGTTGAACTTTCCACACATATACGTCTCTAAATTTCGTTTCCACATCCATTCAGGCACTCTAACTTTCCCCTACACGGAGTCTCAAGCTTCCAGCCACTTTTCTATCTCTTCCATATTCCCTCAGACACTTGTCACTTTTGTTTATCATAGGGGAAATTCATTAAAACTGAAAAGCGAGGAAGTTTCTTTATTCCGCGATACGTATCGTATGTACTCCTGTCGAAGTTACGTTTCGAGAGTACATAAGAGAAGACAGGACGATCGATCGAGGAACTTAATTACCGACAGCAGAATTGGCTGACCAGCGGTGTTTCAAGCGAAACGAGTTGCAGTAGTGCCTGTCGCTCGGTGAAATTTGCATTTATACCTTTGCGACTGCTCAACCACGCGAAATTAACAATCGCAAATTTTCAGTCACGGTATTTCACCGACTGTTATAAACGTCGCGTTCAATCGGTCAGAAGAGGAGAGAGAAGAGAAGAAACAAAGGAAGAAATTAAAATGGCTCGCGCGATCGTACAAAAGCTCCGTCTTTCTCTTCGCGGAAATAATAGAAATTCACAACGACGCGTCCAGTCCTTTAGGCGCATACACGCACACACGCACGCACGCACGCGTGCACGCAGTGCTTGGAGCACTTCCTAACCGGCTTTGAGGACGTCCGAACGTTTCGCGATTTCCGTTAGTGCAGAATCAACGAGCACTGGATCAACGTGATATTCATATTTGCAAACTCCTCGAAAAATACACTCGTCGGTTATGAGGATCG
This sequence comes from Euglossa dilemma, assembly GCA_002201625.1. NCBI lineage: Eukaryota > Metazoa > Arthropoda > Insecta > Hymenoptera > Apidae > Euglossa > Euglossa dilemma. The sequence continues at coordinate 2,191,623 of NIJG01000273.1, read as the reverse complement.
ATTAGTTTGTACAGGATACGCCACCGATCCCCGCGGATGATAATAATTCGACCAAAATGGCGAGAGAATTAATATTCTCGTTTATTATTCGTTGTATCAGCGGTGCGCCCGATGGGTGGTATTATATTTTTCATATCTCTCATCGCGGCGCTAACTGTTCGATAAATAAAATGGCCCGGAAGCGTTGGAAATATTTGGCGGCACAACGGCTGGAATTTCATCGAGCCGTGTAATATTCCTGCCGCGTCGCGAAACTGTAGTCTCATTTTCGCGCGTACGTAACTCGATCGGCCGATAGACCGGAACGAAACGGGAAGAAGCGAGAGACGCTTCTGGGAAAAGATGAGCATAAAACTCGCGTTAATGTCGAAAATCCTCGCGCACCGGCATATTTGCCGACTTTAATGGCCGCGGTCATTAACAGCGGCCGCGTAAAGCAGACTTTCATTAATTTACCGTCGCCGTGGCGATTGCCGTCGCCATTGCTATCGCCGCCGGTTTAGAATCAGTGGCCGCGCTACTACTTCCGATTAACTCGACCCAAATGTGCAATTGACCCAGAAGCCCAAAGTCGGCTCGTGACATCTGTAATAGATAAGTGGGCAGCTGCTATTGACTTAACGTATGTCGTCGTCGTCGTCGCCGCCGCAGCCGACGCGGCCGACGCCGACGCAAGTGCGGATAGGTCCGTGCACAATGAGCGTCCGCTCGGAACTTAACCTTTAATAGGCTGCCTAAGCGCGCACAGGCTCGCCGGTGCACGCTGGCCAGGATTATTGTTCGGTCGTGCTTGTTCGCCAGGCTTTTCGAAGCGGATTATCTTCTTCCAACTCTCGCAGTCTTCCAGCGAGCTCGATTAAATTCCACTCGCCAAGGAATTATCCTTCGCGATGTGATCCTCCTTGATCAGTTCCCTGCGAGCATACCGGAACCCTGCAGCTCCTTTATTTATCCAAGCCCTCTCCGACTCCTTTCGCTCGCCGGGCTTTACCCGCAGCTTTATTCACAGCTTCCCCGGCTGGGAATAATTTATCGGGATACCGGTCGTTCGATGTGAACGCTGCTTAAGCCCGGTGCCCTCCGAAAACGAAATTTCAACGGCAGATGACGCCGCGCGCCGCTGCTTGCTCGATATTCCGGGGCGCGGATATTATTGACTCGCGCTACTTAGACCGTTGTATTCCAGACCGGCCAGCGGGATAGGGCCGTTTAAATCTTTCACGCCGCCCGTCCATGACAGTAACGGTACCTTACTGTCAACTTTGTCATCGTTCCAGGTAAAAAATAGGACGGAAACCTACCGAAACGGGCAACGTTTCATCGAGTCGCGGAAAGGTGCATCGAGAGGAGATTCCTTCGTGGATAATCCGTGTAACAGAGACGCGAGATTTTTCGCGGATCCGTCCGCGAAAATATTCAACGGGTGTTTTCGTACGAATCATTTTCCACGTTCCGCCGCGTCGAGCCGCATAACTGACGCGGGCACCACGCGCGTTGCACCCTTCTTTGCAAATGCAACACCGACGAAAAGGCCGAGAGCGTGTCTCTGTTCCCGCTTTTCGTTACGTTTCGCCTGTCTCGTTATCAAAGCGATTTTCCGCGACGACGCACGTGCGCCGGTCTGACAACGAAAGAACAGAGAGAAAGGTTCGATCTCGTTCGCTGTTCCATTGTGGATCTCCTGCATTATGCGGCTAAATAACTCGAATCTCCGACTGTTTTCCCTGGTAGGACCGAGGATCTCTCCGATGGAGATTTCTCCGGTGGAAATTCGACCGAGACCGAGAGGTAATGGAATCGGAAGGAACGGGGTCTGCTTGTTTAAAACGACAACAGAGACTCGGCGGATTCTTTCCGTCGGTTTCATGGGAACGGTGAATTTTCGTTCGTACTTTCGTACTTTCTTTGCGAATAAACGCGACGGAATCGTAGCGAACGAGGTTGAGATTTAAAACGACAAACGCAAACGAGTGGCCCCGGGTTCGTCCAGTGATTTTACATTCGATGTAACTCCACGCGATGGCACGCCAACCGCGAGACCTAAATAGCATGAACAAAAATACGAGGCTGCATCGTGGAAGAGCGTTTCACGGCCTGTGGCTTTTTCAATCCATTTTCTTTTTTTCCCTTTTTTTATCCCCGCTCCGGTGCTCCTGTTACACACCGTCGGCGACACAGTAACGGCAAACACGTCGTAAAATAGGTCTCTCGACTCGTCAATTCGACCGGTGGCCAAATTACAGGCGTCGCGGTGATTTCGCGTGCAAATTTCGCGAAGGAACCAACCCCCTTCTGCCCCGTCGTTTCGATCTCCGTCGAGTAACGCGACTAATCGAATTATTACCGACGAATACGAGACTTTTATCCGGGATTTATCTGTAAACTACTTGCCGGTTGCACCGCGGCGCTGTTCATCGATTGAAATCGATAGGGTAATGAAGCGTGCTCGCTGTGAAGGCGCGGAGTGATATTTTTAAGGCCAGCGCGCACGATTTGCATGGTGCATGAGCATACGTATGCCGTTTAAATTGCCACGGCAGATCTTTCTGGTAATAAAATCCGCTCGCGTGCCGGGCAGAAGATTCGAGGGAACAGAGTGAAAGGTAATCGAACGAAAACTATCGAAGCGCTTTAGAGGGTGGAAAACACGATATTCCCGAGTCGGGGGGCTGATCTCGATCAGATGCAAAATCTGATACCTCACGCAACGCGCTGTAACCGAAGCAGCTAATTTCCTGTTCGAGCGCGATCCTTCTTTTGGAAACGTAATAGCGTTCAAAGGGCGGAATTTTGCTGTGAAACGCGGGGGGAAATATCGTCCGGAGGAATTCGGAAACGTTCCCGGCCCCGGGAGAAATCATCGCACAATATATTAGAACGCGGCAAGGGGATATTGGGCTATGCAAATACGCAAGAAAACAGGAAACTAATATGATCAGAGCGCAAACAGATAGTCGAGATGTTTGCGTGGCCTCTGTGTGTATATTCCGAGTTGCTGTTCGATCCCGTTGAAACGTTTCCCGGTATCAACCGTTCGATCAACCAAACCTCCGACCCGTTTTCCTTTTATCCGCCCGGCAAAAGATACCGGGAGACCGACACGCGTTGCCCGTTCGCCTGGCAAACTTCCGCCTCCCGTCATCCGAGGCTCTCGAAAAATTTAATATTCCAGACAACGCGACGGAATTCGTGAAATTTTTTTCCCGCTCGGCGTTTCGAGACGACGCAAACGCCGTTCGCGAATTCAGCTCGGGGCTCAAGCGGATGAATTCGGCTGGTAACCGAGCGTCGCGTTCAGTATTTTCGATCACGAACAACCGATCGCCAAGAAGAGTGGCAGAAGAAACGCTGCGTACTTGGCAAGCCACGTTAGCCGGGGCCCCCTTTCATCCGAGGACTCGTCCTCGCGCTTCGACTCTGCCACTCGAGATCCACTCGTCCTTTCCACCCGCCGTCCTACCCTTCCAGCCCCGCTGCCAAACGAGGCGAGAAAGAAAGCCTCCTTCGTGTAAATCTTTGCATTCGGAGGAGCGAGCAGCGGACCAGAGGGTACCGATGTTGGTTCCACGGCGAGTTCATTAAAGAAAGTGGTTAATCGGAATTTACGGCCGGGCAGCTCTCACCGGTATGTCGGTCGTGTAATTTATGCGGTCGGCAAACATTCTGCCCTCGAAATTGCTTAATGAGGGTACGATTAATCGGACGTTCGCGATGCCACGAGATGATCGAGTGCCTGCCGAGATTCCGCGAGAAATTCCCACGGAACTGGAGTTCCTTGGACGGGACTCGATATTTCGAATGGTTCGCCTCGCAAGACCAACGCCAGAACGAACGGGGACGGTATAATAACTCGCGTATCCAATTAGAGTTTGCCGATGGTAATGTATGCGAGGCTGCAAGCAGCCGGAAGCGGCGGTGCATCGGTTCGAACGATACGATTTCCTGCCATTTTCGTCGCGCGCCGGTTATTAACGTCGGCCCGGCCGGAGAATTATAGTCAATTAACGAGCGACTGGCCGAGCTTAAATTTTTCCGAACTACCAGCGCCGGCGAAATAAGCTCGGGAAATACGAAATTACACGGCCAAGTGGAACGAGTCCTTCTAACGCGCTCATTAATATACGGCCTCGCGCGTCCGAGCTATACCGCCTAACTTCGATATTTATGTCGCTCTTCTATCCCAAAATGCGTCCTACAGTCCTGCTTAACGGTCACGCCAACTAACTTTTTTGTTTCCACCGCCCGGTCACGTCCCTTCCCTTTTTTCCACCCTCTGCCGTGCAACGACTGCTTAAACTTCCTTGCGTGTGTATAATATCTCGTCGTTTAAAAACCCTTCCGTGCCCCATCGAGGTCTAACCCGCAAAAAGCTTGCCATTTTTCTGCACGTCGTCCCGAACAAGTAGTCGAGGTGTACGATAAACTAAACGCTTGAATATTTCATGCATCCGATTGTCGTGATTCGGTAGCGGAGACCTCTCGCGTTTCTATCGCGACCGGATTCGATCCCGTTTAATTTGCATACTAATCGACGCCAGAGTAACCAAGGATTTATCCAGATTTTTTCTCTCCCGGATCGCTCCACGAGATCGAATCGGACGTTTCGCCGGGTTTATCCGCGGTGCGCTCTCTCGACGGTGCGCTCTCTCCCTGCGGAGAGAGTGTATCGCGCAGGAGAAAGTCACGGCAGGGTGCGTGAAGAAATCGATAGCGTGGCTTGCATAATTGAGCGAGTTTCGCGAAGTCAACATGGCGTCCCTATGCAAGCTCGATGATTGATCGACGTCTCGCGGATTAAGCGTCTTCGAGATTTCCTCTGCATTCTGCGAAATTGCCCATCTCCTAGAAGAATTTGAAATTTCCACGATACCTCCGTCGAAATCTCTATCCCTCCCTTTCTGAAGTGTTTTGAAATATCCGCGAGGAATCGTGAAATATCGAAAGCCGGCAGTGCTCGGGACGGATCGGTGCTTCCAGAGGATCGAGCAACCGAGTGTCATCGCGATTTCTTGCCTAACCTTCTTCCTGTACCACGCAATCGTCTGGCGCGTCGAACAGTTCCGAGAGATCGAACGTATCAAAACGATAGAACACTTCTGCCAGAGGGTGCTTCAGCCAGGGCTCCTGCTCTGCCAATCGTTCCTCCTGTTTTCCCCTATCTTCCTCTCCGATAGATTTTTTCCTTCCCTTTGCCTCCGTGCAAATCGATATTCCGACAGGGGCCGCGAAAAAGCTGCGAGGAATCGCGGAAGGCACTCGAGAATCTGTTCGATTCCTCGAGAAACAATCGTTTCGTCCTCTGCAACCTCCTCGAATTATTACTTCCGTCCACTTTCCTCGGCGATTAACGAAGGCGGACCGTGAAACCGGCGGATTTTCTCCACGTCTCGGGCAATGCCTGGACCAATCTCGTTATCGCTGGTCGAAACCATCGAGTACCGGTCGGAAGGGCCGGGAATTCGAGTTGTAGCCACGTCGAGGGGCAAGTTTAAACGCTCGGTCGAATCTACGCTGGCAGTCGTTGCGAAATTCTCTTCCGTTTCGCGGTTCGTTTCATCCGCGGCAAAGCGTTATTGTATCTCCGCGGGGTTCACCGGAATCACCGAGAGAATGAACGATAGAATCACCGAGGTACAAACGATTCGACCGCGGAGGCCGAGGGAATTTCGGAAATTTCTTGCCGCGGCTGGGCAGACGTCGCGATAATTCCGATTGGATAGGCCTCGGCCACGGAATACGGGGCCTATCGGACAAGCCGTATCAAATTCCATAGCTGGCTACCTGTTGCTCTGAGAAATTTCCAACTAAAGTATGTCGGTATGCGGCTTCGCTATCCTAATTAACCTATTTTCTAGCCTTTAAACGCGACAACGGGGAAACAGACGCACGGCGGAGGAATGCGTTGGTTAACGTTACGCTGCGACGTTGTTGGATAATAAAAGTCGAAAGAATTTGTCATAACTTGGCTGGCAAAGCGATACAAGCTCCGAGGACGCGGCGAGAGGCGGGGGATAGAGGGAAATGAACAAATTCCTCCGCCAGAGACGAATCCATTGTCTTAATATTACTTCCCTCGAATATGGTTTCCAGGGAGAATACGGTATCGCGCATGCCGCTCTTTCATTCTAGCAGTCATGCTTCGCAGAGTCGCGAGAGTTTTAGGAAAGATTCTTAAAAAACTACCGGCGAACCTTTGCTGAAATTTTCAGCAAAGATTTCTCGCCTTTTTTCTTCTCTTTTCCTTCTCTCCACCTCTCTCTCTCTCTCTCTCTCTCTCTCTCTCTCTCTCTCTCTCTCTCTCTCTCTTTGTCAGAACTCGCGACGAAGGAACGGAAGTGGAGGGTTCTCGTTACGAAAAGTTTCCGAGGAATTAACACGTTGAATGGCGCAACTTCTCAAACAAAGGAAGGCAAAGTAGCGGAAATTTTTCACGGAACCGTTGGAACTTTTGCAAACGAGTCGCGAATTCTTTCACGATCTTAAGTTCCGATTGAAGCAATTGTAAGACATTAATTTCCCGGCGAGTCGACGCGCACGGCGTCGACGAAATCGCGTCATGAGTTGCCACATCGACGATCGACGGTCCGAGTTAACCCAGAAACCAGTTCTGACGCGAACAAGATGGAATAGTCGTCATTTGTGTACACCGAACGTCAAAATACCCTTTACGACATGGCGTTACGGTGTCGAATATCGGTCAGGCCGCTTTTTACGTTTGCTCCGATGGCGAAACTCGAAGCGAGGATCCGCTGCGTTCCGCGACACCCGGCCACTTTTACGAGTTCCATTCCGTAATAATTCAGCGACCACCGTGCAACACGCCACTTATATTTCACGACTTGGTAAAAAGAAACCCGCCACCTGTTGTGTCATAATTATTCCAGCACCTTTGAGAATCACGCCTTTAAATAACTTACGTGGCGTGATAGATAACATCGTTAGCGGTGGCTCTCCGAAAATCAACTCAACTTGTTGCGTGCGCCCGTTGTTCCCGCTTCTTTCGCGACTTTACGCACCGCGGGATACGAAAGCGATTTTTCAAAACGAATTACGAGCACCGTGCCAGAAAGCCCAACACCCGATACCGCCATATTTATGCGTAAACGCTTCCGCGAACCCGAGAAAACCGCATCTTTCAGCGGGAATCGAAGGAAGGAGCGTAGCGAGTAAAAAACCGGCAACTTTAGATATCTATCACGCGGACCAACGACTTGTTTACCGTGTCTTTTCACTTCTTTTACGATCGGCTACCCGGTACAGAGAATACGCGATACGCGAATACATCGCGTCCAATATCGCGACTCTGATTATCGCGAAACGCAAATGAAAAATTCCACGAAGACACGACGAAGAGAGATCCGGTGCATTTTAGCCGCGAGCGTTCCCATTGGTCGACACGCGAGATATTTTCCACCAACGAACGAACTTCGACCGCAGGAAGGCGAGAACGCGAAAACGCCAGTCTGGGAAATATATTAATACGGAATCCGTGAGTAATCCCGGCTGATTCCACGGTACCTTTGTGACGGATGAAATGAAAAATTTCCCGAAGATGGGAAACATCGGGAGGAATGCCGAGCATTTCTGCGTTCTCTCCGGAATTAAACCCTCGGCTGATCCGTGGCTCGTTTGTTTCCGGCCAAAGTGATTTTTAAGACGACAGACGACGTCGATTCCCGGCTGTCTAGCTTCCTTCTAACTAGCTTTCAGTTAGGAGGAAGCCGATTTTAAATCGAATTCAAACGACGGAAAGATTCGCCGATTCGACTGGCATCTGGGACGAGGATATTTTCGCGAGCCTGTCGCCGATTCTCCAGCCGATTCCAATTCGCTCGACGGATCGCGTCGTTTCTCCAACGATCTCTACAGGACTCGGGCCTATTAGACGCGAAACATCGGCTACCGATATCCCAGAAACGTTCCTTTCCAAGAGATCAATACTCAGCACCGTCACGGACAGAAGTTCCATCCTTCTCCGATAACGGCAAAAACCGTGCAATCCCGAAAACCGAGTCGATCCCGGACCGGCTAGAGCCTTCTCGCGAGCAGAGCCTTTCGTTATACGTCAAAGTCCGAGTCAGATTAGGGTGACGTGGGTCGAGGAAAAAGCCAAAATTACCGATATGTTTCGTCATAGTTGATCAGAGATGAAATTTGTTCCCGTGCCGAGAAAAGCACGGGAAGAGATCGGGTATATATATTTTCGGAATAACTGAAACATTAGAAAGACAAATGATTTATGAAACGTAACACGGGTATGGCGTAACACGCACAAAAATATGGTGACTTTGGTATCGATGAAATTGGTTGAAACGCTGGGAAAATTTCGAATAGAAACTAATTCGTCCCCACGGACCAAGTGTATCGGGTTTTTAATTAATATTGCGAATTTTTCGCCAATCCTAGTGGAAAATAGCCGAGTAGTAGCTCGGATATCGATACAGTGCAGAAACAGTGGTGGCTTGCAAGAGTTATAAGTTCACTGCCATTAAATACCTCTAAATTTATGGCATTGTCAACGAGTATCGACAGCAAAGGGACCAAGGTACCTGGTTGCCAACCTCTATAAGCTTGGGGTTCCACTCCACCTGGGGCCGAGAGAATTTTCAATTAATTTACCGTTAATTCTCTAAGACACTACCCTACAAACGAACCCATCTCGCGCCAACCAAACTCCGAACCTGTCAATAAATATGTACAAACCCTTGTCACGTTGTACCGTCTCTTTTTTAAAAAATCTCACATACCACTCGGCTATCCCCATTTTCTACGATCCTTTGTCCAACGGTCATTGGGGATGACCAGTTCACCCTGAAAACACCGGAGAAAATCCGGCAGAAATTTTTCCGACCTTTCCAAGCACCCCTAGATTCAAATTTAGACATCTCTCGACCCTGGAGTCTCAGGGGTGAAGATGATTGGGAGTAATTTATTAAATCTGCGAAAAGGGAAGAATGTACCACGCACCTTAAACTTGGATGTTAAAATGATGAAAAAAGAAAGTGCAATCTATAAATTTGCTTGTTCTTGCGCGCTGATGAAAAAATACGGGCGTTTCACCCTCGGAAAAACAAAAAAAAAACACACTCCAAACGAATCCTGGCTTCCTGGGCGTGCAATAGAGGCGCAAAATGGAAGCCGTGAAATAAGAAGAAAAAACTGCGCGCCCCATAGGAGGCAAAAAGGAGAAACACTTCAAAGGCGGAGGAGTCCTCCAGCCCAGGCCTCTCAATTCTAGACGAATTCCACTTTTCCCTGGGCTTCTTAAAAGGCCCGCTAAAAATGTCAATAAAAAGACAAAAGGGGCCAATATATATATATATCCCCGCCACGGAGAGTTGAACGCGAACCCGGAGATGGAAGAATTACAATTCTGGAAAAAAGAAAAAAAGGAAAAAAAAATACGCCCGTTCCATAACTCTGGTGGAAAGCCAACCCTGTTGGTCAGAGCCCTGGGAAGGGTAGAACAATGCATGAAAGATGGGGGTGTGAAAGTGGGAATATATCACCGGGCCGCAGAAGTAAAAAGGGAAGATAACTAGAGGATCGACCCTAAGCCCTTGGAAGAACAAAAAGGGTAGCGGAGGGAAGAAATAATTGGGAAAAAGGGAAAACGATGGTGGCACGCATGACACAACGGATAATGTGTCGGTATCTGTGCAGGAATAGAGCCGAAGCAAAAAGGATCCTTTGAACGTCCGGACCTTTCCCACCGTATGCATTCATCCCTGTAGATGGAACGGTCGAGAAAGAGATGACGCGAGGCAAGCGAGAAGGAAATAAAAAGTGTCCTTGTCTGTGCACAAGGGCAGTGAATAAGGACGCGAGGGTGTGAGCTTTAAAAGGCGAGTAAAATCCGGACACGCGTCCCTATCTGTCTACGATTTCTAAAAAGCAGCTCTCGCGCGGCAACCGGGGAGAATCTATGGACCTAACGGGAACGGGTGAAAAGAATTTCAAAGGCACAGTTCTCGCCGGTGTGTACGTAACTCGAGTGTCGAGGGAGAGCGAGAGCGAGAGACAGAAAGGGAGAAAGTGGGAGAAACTAACGAAATTTCACAGTTACGACGCGTGAAACGGACGCGTAACGATAAGCCGCGAGCGAGAATGAAGACGGGGAAAGAAGGAAGGAAGGATCGATTAGGCCGGGAGCGTGCCGCGAAATGGTGGAAAGGAAAGCGAGAAATAGAGCCGAGCCGCCAGTCTGTCACATCCATTATTCCTAAACGTACAAACGAAAAGCAAAAGCTGGTAATCCAGGAAGCACGGTCACCGCTTATCGCTGACTTTCACGATGCGGCTCTCCGTCACAGGCGTCTATCTTCGCTTCGATGCGAGCTGGATAAGTGGCAGGAATCACGGGGAAAGAAAGCGGGACAGGGCGAAACGCGGGAGAGAGGAGAGGAGAGATAGCAACAGTGCGGACCGTATTTCCACGGCGGAAAACGCAAATGTTTCCTGATGGGCATTTGACAGAATGATATATAGTCCCGAGAACTCTCTATCCGCGTAAATTCACGCTATAAAAGAGATACGGTTCTCGCGACGGATAGACCGCTTCGCGATTTTTCGCTTTTACAGCCTCCGGTGATCTCGCGGCCGCGTTTTTGACTGGCTAAACGACGCCCGGAACGACGCCGGGAACGACACCGGGGACGGCCAGGAGATGCGGCGATTTGAAACGCTAAACCACGTCGTGTCCGAGCAAATTACTAGCTCGGTCACGTTGATCATAGGGGTTCGAAATTACCACAGGTCGGTTAATTCCATCGATTATTAAACGAGTTATGCTGCTTTTTCTTGCTGATTGGAAACGAGGCAGCTCGTGTGAAACGAGAGGGTACACGGTCAGACGTGGATCGACGCACTGTGCATAAACAAGCAAAGCGATTTAAACAGGAACAACGCGATTATCTGAAAAGACACGGTCGTCAAAGTTGCAGAGGCTGCTACTGTTTCATTCCGCGTGCCAATGAACCGACTTTTACATCCGTGCCCGCAGCGAACTCCATGCTATTCGTAATCAAATTCAGCCTTTCGTTCGCCTCGTTATTTATCCATTTTGTTTTCTCCCCTTCTGCATTAACGTTGCAACCTTTTCGCTTCTATCGATCACCAGCTCGTAGCGCGTTCGGTTCGTTATTTCTTTCATTGGGACCTGGTACCTGGCCAGGTACCCCTTTTTTTCCACTTTTCCATCTCTCTACGTAAGAACGCAACTTACGCGTTTAGTTTACTTTTCCCAATAGCGCGACAAAGAGAACAAAAAATTATTTATCAATTCTCGAATGAAAACGTCGTTCACCTTCAGTCAAAGGCGGAGCTCTCCTCGAACAACAATCGGGAGTAACAATTACGAAATTGTTGAAATTCCGTTTCAGTCTCTCTTTAGCTTTCGCCCTGCGACGAATGCCTAATTGAAACGAGCTTTAATCTATTCCAATCTCCTTCCGCATCCGCGAATATTCTTTTAATTAAAGTTCGCCGAGCATTGCCAGGAAAATTGGAATAACGACAGTTTCGAGTGGGTCCTGGAGCAGTGGGAGAACTCGGAATACTAGAACCCCTAGTTTTGGGACGCTTCGAAGAAACAGGGGCGACACCCGTTCGAATCAGGCCCTTTTCGACGAGTGCCAATAAAACGCCAAGATTGAGGGACCTATTTTAATCCTCTTCGTGGCGAACAACGCGATTCGAAGCTTTTCTTATATCTTTGTATCTTCGCTGACGCTTTTAACAATAAAACGAAAAACGTAAAGCACGCGTTTGGGTTGGGTCATCGAGTCACTTCGTGTGTAGTTATCCTTAAAATATTTATCGTTTCGAATTCGTTATTTAGGTTAAGGTATTAAAACAAATGGCGACTGACAGTCGCCACTCGAGTGCAAAGGGTTAACAAGCTGTTCGCGCGTCACGGCGAAACACAGGGTGTATTTCACAGCGAGAGGTACGAGGTTTAAAACAACGATAATGTCGGAAATATCGGTTGACCAACTGCGTTACGTGTATCAAAGGGTCGACGCGCAGTCACGATTATCCCGTCGATCCTGCCAATAAACTAATATCCCGCTGGGTGCCGCGCGATTTTTAGCTCAACGAATTTCCCGTGTCAATCCGTTCCGGCCGTCCGGATATTCGAACGAACAAATAAAACGTCTATCTTACGCGATTGCGTCACGGGGAAAACTTCGAATTCGAATATCTGGCTGACCGCGTTTACTCCCGCGGGAGTTTCCGCGCAGTGTTCCCGACCAAACGGCGGATAATGATTCGCGAATGAGGGCGAAAGATACACGGGCCGACGGTAAACGGCAGCCAGCGACGAAACTTCGCGACGCCGGGCGCCGGATGGGGCGGAGGGAAACTTCGCCGCGTCGAAATGCAATTATGCTCGCGGAGTTTCGGCGGAAGAAGCGCGCGGACGCCTGGCACACGCTAGCGAGTAGCAGCGAGCGGCTGCTAAGAAACTGCGATACGCCGCGCGATAACGTATTCCTCGAGATTGTCCGATTCGTTTGCATCGCCGATGAATATTAACGTCTGGCAAGAAATGAAATTAGCGCGCTTCGCCCGAGCGAGCGACTAACTTCCGCCAAGAGACACGCTACTCCGAGCTTGCGAGCAACTTCTTCGCAGCCGTGTCCCGTTTAACCGCGACCAACCAACACCGAGCAACGCTGCAAACCTGCTGCCGAGTTTATCCGCCCCGTGGCTCCATTAAATCCCCTGATTTCGTGCCACTCGCTCGCGATCGCGTGACGCAGATTGGATGAGCAATCGCCGTGACGATCGAATTTCCAGTTATACCTACCCGGCCTTCCTATAACACGGTTAGCTCGTTCCGCCTTCTATCGAATCAGTGTTAAACGAAACCTTAGACCAACCGAGATCCGAATAAAGTTCTCTGCTTTACGGAAACCCCGTCCAGCAGTACTTTTAATTAACGTAAATCGCGAAACGTTCGGAAACGCGTCTGAAAGTTTCTCCGCTTTCCTGCAACCTCACAACCTTCGATCATTTTTACCCGACCGATCGAATAGGAATTAACGAACGATAAACAGCCGGAGTGGATGGATTCGGAATGAAAAGGTTGTTGAAATATCGGGAAAGAAATAGCGGTGATCGATAAGCGGAGAAAGCGGCAGAGTCTAAATGGAAGATCAACAGCGAGAAGTGGCTATGCTAATTATTTCACACGAGGACTCCAGGCGCAACGGTAATTATTGACATCCATAATCCGTTGTATCTACAGCCTCGTTTACCGACTTCCACGGATCATTGTACTCGGTAATCGCTTCTATCGAGCTAAACCTCCTCCGAGGAAGGAGCATCGTTGTCGTTGCGTTCGACGAGCACGGTTTTACTCGCGGACAAAACCAGGTAACCGTGCGACGAGTTCCATTCCAAGCTGAAGACCAGACGGACTCTCTATCGACACTTTTTACCGGGAAACAGCGAGACTTTGCCGGGATTCTGGTTTAAACGGGTCATCAGATTATCCGCTAAATTATCGGACAACATTCCACGCGTGCACACAATGCCAGCCTGGTTTGGTCACCGAGTATCCCTCTTTCCGTCAGGCATTCTCGGACCTAGACATTTCCCACGCGTCTAAACGGGTTTAAATTATTTATTCGTAATTTCATTGCCGCGGCGAACGCGACATCGATTATAAACGACGCCCGGAGAGTGATTAATCTGCGAAACAAATGGTCCTCTCGATGATTCAGACGCTCGACGTCGCGTCGACGCAAAGGTTTCCCACTCAGCCAGAGATCGAGGATATTAGAAACGGAAACGAGAGAACGCGGATTGTGCTACTCGGTTGGAGGACCAACTGGAATCTCGATTCGGGGAAATCTGTCCAGCCCGCAAAGTGGGAAAGTTTCGGTCAGAAATTCGCAACTCTCGACAAAACAGTGTCCCTCGTCAGCGTCGCGTTGTAGCCCCTGATGTTTCCTGGCCGTAATACGCGAGCAACAATCCGGTCCCATAACAAGGGTCCGGACAATATCATCGGATTATGTCAACACCGCGTTACACCATGGTTGTATAATTTCGCGCACGTACGGAGTTTCGTCTCTCGATTTCCAGGCACGAATCTTTCCCGCTCGGTCATTTTTCTCCCTGCGTTATTTCCCTGTGTCCTTATTTTTCGCGATTTCCCATACGCGGCGGAAAACATGTCCACGCGCGAATGAAAATCTGCCAGTTGACTCTCTGACGTTTATATAAGGGGACCAAGGCGGGATCAAAAATGTCACCGATTCGCCTGTATGTTTGTCCGACTGCTAATCGAAACACGGATCTGTCCGCGAAACGCAATTTCCACGCAACTTTCGTGGTTCGAACCGACGACACGCGCGGCCACGATCGGCCAAAAGGATTGGTCGGGTATCGTGGAACGACGGTTAATTCGACGCGTGTAGAAGGCCGGTGATTTATGGCGGGCAACAATTTAATAAATGTCACCGACGTAAATGCTAGTGCACGTGCCAGATCGTAACGCGAACTCGGTTTGCCGTCGACACTCTAACGTATGACACTTCGGTACATCCCCGTTGTCCGCCGTTTCCATTTCAATCCCGATCGAGGGAACACAGTGCGTGAGAGAGAGAAAGAGAGAGAGAGAGAGAGAGAGAGAGAGAGAGAGAGAGAGAGAGAGAGAGAGACAAACACATCGCGTGACTCTTCCTAATTTCCCGATATACGCGGTGTATTCGTTATATCGGGAGAAATCGTACAAAGCCCCTTTCCTTGACACGATTAACCAGCCGAAGCAGCCGCGAGCGGAAGAAAATCCGCTACGCGTTCCGAGGCATTCCGAACGGAATCTCCGCGGATTATCGCGAGGTTTATTCCCAGGAAACGTCTGCAATTAAACGAATTTGAAAACCGCGCGAGGTAGACACGTGTCGCTTTTCCTTCTCGGAGGAAAAAGCTGGATGGAGTACGGAAGAACGGGTTTGCCGAGGAAAAAGTATTTGCTGGTTATCTTGGCAGAAGCACCGTCGAAAAACTGCAAGCCCGACATGCGAGTCCGAGAGGACGGGAATTTCCCTCGGTTCCTTCGGATATTTCGCTTCTTTAAATTATTCACTCATCTCGCCCGGACGGTTTCCTCCTCGGCTCTTCGTCCGCGAATTATCGCAGCCGGGGGAATAAGAAATTTTTGATTTAATGAAATTTTTCATCCGGCCGTCTGATCCGCGGTAAATAGGATTAAAATATTCGTTTCGGTCACGGTTGTATCGCCGTCCGTCCTCGTCCCGGATCGACCACCGCCGGATTTCATTTCCTGCGAATCACCGGCGAGTATTGCCTTCGCAGCGACCACGGTGTCAACCGATTTCGGTGCAAATCCGACCGAGGCCCGACCACGCCCATCGCTCTTATTAACCGCAATTAAACACCGGCTCGTCAAGGCCAAGTGCACCGGCAGGATGCTCGAAACCGTGGCTGCATTCTTTGGATTATGGCATTTTGGCACGTACCCTGGTCTAGTTCCGGTCTAGAGAGGCGAGATTCTCTCCAGTTAACGTAAGTGGCGAGACGAGAGTGGCGAGTTTAGCTGTTATAATTTCAAGATCCGAGGAGAGCAGTCCGCGAAGTGGAAGTTCGCTGAGAAATTTCGCGCGGAATCCGGTGATTCGAGAGGGTACGGGTTCTCTCGAATCGATACGTAGAAATACGGTCGTTAGATTTCTTCTCGCGACTCGGCGAAAAGATAGAGACGTTGATCTAGGCAAGGGTGGAACGACTGTGTTCAAAGCACCGAGAGTAATTCTGGATAATCGTTCCCATTGTCGAGAATACATTTCACACGGATTCCGAGGTGACTTATCTCGGTAGTCGTTAATCGGTCGGGAAGCAGCATTAAGGGGAGAAAAAGAGGAGCGAGGAAAGAAGAAAGAAAACAACGGCGGGCACCGTTGATAAAACGGACAATCGTGTAATTTTTTAACGGGCCTGGTAATTCCGTGTAATTTCCCCTTTCAGATAACTCAGGCTCCGCTTCTATTGAAACATTTCGTCATTTCCCGCAAAGCTACCGGTTTATTGTTCCAACGAATGTTTATAAATCGCGAGGAGGAATTTCGTTTAAGTTAAAATTAGTCCTTTCTCTCCCTTTCCCTCTCTCCCTCTCTCTCCGCTTCGCGTCGCTTTCACCTCGCTGCGCTCGCCTTCCGTCTTATGAAATATGCAGGAAGAACAGCCGAAGGTTAGTCCAGCCGACTATTTTCGCTCGTTCTAACGATCTATATTCGCCTCGTGACCCAATGTATGCACCCTTCCCGTGTCCCCTGTCTCAATGAAACTCTACGTATCGTTCGGTCGGGCCCATTCTTATTCATAAACGCGGTATAATCGGAATAGAGTCGATGGAACACCAACGGAATAAATAACGAAAATCTCCATTTTCCTCCATTACACGCAACGCCTGCGAAATTTTTAATCGCTTTAGCGGGAGCCGGGCAAGAGAGCTTTGCTTTTCATCGTCCTTTCTCCTGCCTCGCTGCCTGCGATATACTTCAATATTTAAACGATCGAATTATTTATCAGCCGCGTGTTACAAGAATGATCCGTTACACGTAACCGTAAGGGGCCGGCCGCTGGTAGCGAAGAGACAGCGCATGAATCCTTGCCTACCAGCTGGCCCCGATATTCCACCCTGGCCCCCCAGGGATCCCGAAACTTCTTCTTCCCCGCTAACACCGGCGAATACCAGCCGTGCAATATTCAAAACGGAGCGCCGGTACATCGCAGGGCCTTTTTATATTTCAATGAAACCGTCGTCGCGGCGCCGGTGCTCGCTCGCGGTCGCCTCGATTCGATTCGATCCGATCCGGTGGCAGAGAACCAGCTCGGGGACTCTCCCGCGAGGAATAACCGAACGACTTGGTGCCGGCGTGGCAGAAATTACATTACTTGTCACATTATGCGCGCCGTTCGCTCCTTCTCCCTGTAGGGTTGTACGAGACGCCATTGCTACCCTCACCTCGGCTGGTCGATTACCGAAATTCCGCGGCAGCGCGATCCACCGTAAACGTTAGATTTATTATCCCATCGTGAATTCCTTTGTGACGCAATAAAACTTTTCTAATTACTCGAGCCGACGCGATCGCGCTCAATTATAAGACGAGGCTGCATTGACAGCAGGCCTTCCACTCGATCGGGTAACGCCGGTATTTACCGGGCTGACGCGCTGCCATTACGCGCGTCAATCTTCGCCCAGCCTCCGGGAAAAGCCAGCAATCTCCTTGTTTCCTACCTCGCTCCGCGTAATTGCACGTGTCTCCTTCGACGCCTCTATCCCCCTCGAAATAACAATAATCACCCGTGCATTACCAGACCACCCAAACCAGATTTCCAACGAAAGCCTGCGATCGCGTGGATGAATTTCGCGTTGCCGGAGGATCCAGGCTCCGTGGACCACGTACGACCATCTTTTACGACAGATTTTCTTCCACTTCCAGAGACAAGTTTCTTTTCCCCGGCAAACTTGTTTTTATCGTTACCCCGTTTCCTGATTGCCACGATACGTGACTCCGAGAAGCACGATACTCACGGCCCCCTTTCCTTTACTCTCGCGTCGCTACGTATTTCCTGCACTTCGGATTTTACTTTCCAATAGCGTGTCCGACGCGGACAGACGAAACAACATCCCCGAGCTCCCTGTCCGAACAACCATAAAACTTCCAGTCATTATTCACCCTGGAGGGGCAGCAGGCGCGGCGCAAGCTCGAAAAGTTCGCGTATACGTCCAGCCAAGTGTACCCGGTCGAAACTCGGCTCGGTTTCTTGCCCGCGAGGAAAGACGAAAGGCAAGGCGAATCGGGAAAACAATTACGGTCCAATAAATTGCTTCCCGACGATCGCCGCGCGCGGTTAAGCTCGGCCGCGAGGGCTGATTTAACGGAAAAAATCGGGGGGAGAAGAGAGGAAAGAAAACGCGAGCAATCGAAAGGATCGAGGCTTCCCGCGAAATGAACCTCTTCCCAGAGCCTTGCTCTTAATACCGTGGAAGTTGTTCGACTTCTCTGTTCGACGTACTTACAAAAGAATCCCGCTAGATTCTGTAACTCGACGTGCGACTAAATTCAGCCTCATGAATAAGTTACCTGATTGCGGTTGAACACCGGCCCCTTTTGTTCGACTTTGACGTGGAAGAATGAACGGAAACTTCTTCCGTCCTTCGTCGAGCCGAGGGCTACAGGCCAGAACCCGAACCCCGTAAATTCTATTACGCGTGCAACTCGGTCAAACCGAGCTAATCCCACTTTTAAATTCGCGCCAAATTTCATCGCGCGCGATCGGAAATCAGGATACCGCCGTGTTATCTCCGTTTTATCAATCTCTCAAACTTCCGCTTAGCTAGGGTCATCTACGACGACTAGAAAAGGTGGAAAATTTAGGTTACAGCGTCCGAACGTCCGACGAAATGGCTGCCGGAATTTTCTAATAATTATTCCGCGTACCTCAAACGGACGTAAACGAGATTTACGAGAAGACGCGGGTGGCGGAAAAAGTTCAAAGATGCCAATTTCCTTCGGTCCGAGTCTCGGGACGCGCGACAAGATGGCTGGCAGGTTTCTCGAATAATTATCCCGCGTTCCGCAGAAGAAGGGAGGTTTACGAGGAACGCGGTGGTGGAAAATGGAGGAAATCGAAGGGACGTTAAACGAAGATCGCATAAATCGCGCGGGGCATTCACGGGCAGTTGCGAGCCATACCTCATTCGATAATCGCCGCGTATAAAACGAGAAATAAGCGGATCGTAGGCGAGCGATAAAAAAGAAAGCTGACAAGCCGGATTTTGCGTTCGCCAGGATCACCGGCGGTCGATGTGTTTCGATCATTCGAGCGGAATCGTATCGCCCACTATTTTCAGCGGCACGACGACGCGCATAAATTCCACAACCCGCACGGTTGGATTACCCTGCGAGTAGATAGAAAAAAAAAAGAATCGTAAAACAAAGAGATCGTTTTAACGAAGGAACAGCCATGGAACAAAATCGTTCCTTATTTTTACGATAACGACGACTCGATGTTCGCGACGTTTCTCGCAGTGCATGAATCTGGCTTATTCCAGACGGAAGTACGATTTAAATTTTCGCCGAGTCGATTGATTTTTATTTCTCGCGTCTCGCGATGTTTCACGGTCCCTTGGCAAATCGGCGAGAGGAAGAAAGAGAGAGGAGAGAGAGAGAGAGAGAGGGGAAGGTACTTGGCCAGTTTCGAGCGGTTTTTCATCCAGCGAACGTGGCGCACCGTGCCGTTTCGCACTTCATCCTCGGCGAGGGGTAAGTTAAATAGAAGCGCGTGCCCGAAAAAAGATCGATCCCGGCAACCACCGCGAGAACTGCACGCGGTGGAAACTTAACAGTTGCCTTGTTCACAACTCTCGAAGGTGGATCGTTTAATCTTCTTTACCAGCGGCAAGTCTGCCGGTGGAATAAGTCGAAAGATCCCGGTGGTAAAGGGATCCCGGCAATTTAGCGAGTGCTCGCGGCCGATTTAAAATATTTCATCGGCAAAATAATGGCGAACTTTGTTTAGCAGTTACTGCCAAAGCACTCCGGGATACAGCTGTTTTATAAATAAACCTTCGGCCAGTCTCGTACCTTTTCCTGTCTTCTATTTTCCTTAGCCAACGGCGTCTTAAGGCAGAAGCGGGGCCTTGGCAATCGACGCGCGATCAGAATCGACAAACGACGGGAATAAAGGGAATCACTGCCAAGCAAAATCCCGGCAATCACAGGATCCTGCTGGAGAAATACTGAAATAATATCCAGCACGCTCACGACGCTGACACCAAGGCCACGATATGAACCCAGGGGGATAAGAAAATGAGCAGGAAAGTCAGGGGAGACGGCAATTTCCCGGGAGAGGATCCTTTTCTCTATACGACCGGGGATCCTACGTTTTTCTTCTCCGAATGCCACGTCCTTCTCGCGGTTCTAACTACGAGGCAGATAAGGTTCGAGAGGGAAGAAACGGCGGCACCTGGTTACAATTCTACCCCTGAAATCGTATAAACGAGCTGGACAGGATGGAAATGAACGGGCAGATGGGCAACGGGGATGGGACAAGTAGGCCACGGAGCTCGTAAGGGTCGACACCCTTTTTCGGCTGTCCTAAATCCAATCAAAACCCTCTCCGCGCGCCGTCCACCACTTCATACCCTCCAACACCCGCTCGACCCAGTTCCACCATTCAATAGGGGAAACAACAATTTAATTTACAAGTTCGTGCTCGAAAGGAGCCTGGTTAACCCTGAATGGTTGACGAAAAATCGCACGTACCTCCGAGTCAAACTTCCTCCGCGTGCAACCCCAACATCTTCTTCCCCCTATCCGTCCCTATCGTTTCCCGAATTGCGGGTGAAAAGCGTCGAGTCAAACAACGAATTCTCTTTGCCGCGACAACGCGACTATCCGCGTTCGAACGAATGGAATTCGAAATTATCACGAGTCACCGAAAATTCGCACTCGTTTCGTCGCACCGTTCGTCTCGCCAACATTGAGAATGACCGTGGCAGGAATTCCGAGTCGCATCGCCAATGGAAACCCCGTGGATCACCGCGACTCTTCCGGCGGATTTCCAAGAACGGCCAGACGCGTCTAGCCGCGTCGCGGCGCTGCGTTTTGAAAGTATAATCATCGCGAGCGCTGTACCGATCGCGTGACATTAAGGTCGCTGCGATGTTGGCCAAGTCTTTGACATTTCACGCCCACGGTAATGCGATCGGCGATCGCGTTATGTGTCATTAAAATGCGGCCGCCGACGTAGTTGGTCGCGAACGAAGCGAAAGAGGCGAAAGAAGCGAGAGAAGCGAAAAAAGACGGAAACCTGAGATCGAATCATGGTCCTTCGACAGGGATAATAAAATTCAACGGATAATTTCCCGTTATACGATCCTGTCGCCTTATATTTATCGGCCACACGTTACCGCGTCGCCTCTATCGAATTCGAATAACGGCGAAAAGAGCGGAGGGAACGGGAATTTATACGTCCATTTTGTTCGTACTCCTATCCACGCATAATTAGGTGGTTGAAGCAGGATTTCGGGCCGGATTTCGGAGTGGATCTTCAAATTTTCATCGGTTTCCATATATCAGCGTATAGCGCGGAAACGCGATCAGCTTTGCCGATCGCGCGTAACTATCGAGAGCCCCGGTTCGTGTTTGCAGAGAGTTTACCTCGGTAAATAGGTGTACACGAGAGATTCATGAAGTATGCAGCCGGGCAAATATTTATAATAACTCGAGCGAATTCCGAGCTATTTTATTTCCAGCTCGCGACCGCTTCCCGTTTGTCGGCCAGCGGGAGACAAACTTTCCACGGGAAGAACGTTTGCGAACGGTCCGACCGCGCGTTTCTAATGAGAGGAAGCCGCGTTTACTTTCTTGTCAATGGAATTTTCGGTCGAGAGGCGGTGAATAGACGCGCCCGTTCGATCAACAGCGCCGGGGATCCATTCATCAGAGTACGGTATATTGTATAGGTCGAAGTAATGCATGTGCGAGCCTCAATCAGCACGCAAGTTACACTGAGGCCATATTTACAGTGTCGCCTCGTCGTTAGTTAGCTGTTCAGCACGATCAGGTACAACACCTAAGAGGTGTTCGATACAGGCCACAACCTGGTAAACGCCACGTAACGAAGACCCATAACAATTTACCGCTGATGCTTGACCAATTTAGGCGTAGGAGGCATTAATTACCAGCCACCCACCGCCTCGCCTCTTAATTAGTCAATCGAGTCCCCTATTTGCAGTGAACCAACCGGCGTATCCAAACAGCGCCAAACGATTCCAATTCCGTCCTCTTTTCCACCGCTTTGAGGACGAAAAAAAAGAAAAAAAAAAAGCAGGAAAAGGAAAAGCGAACGGGCAGCTCGATCGCCGAAAGAAATATTTATACCGCGAAAGTTTGCTGGCTACCGAAAGCTCGTACATCGACCTAACTTCGTAAAAACAATCGTTCCCCGTCCCCTGCAGAGACCCGATACAAGACGTCGCAACGACCACTTTTTCTCCGATTATTGCTCGTTCGACGACCGCGATGACGGAATTCGGTCCTTCCGACCAACGTTTCTTCTCCTATTTTTCCGACTATCTCTCCCTCCGACTCGCAACACCTCCGGTACCCTCGAAATTAAAACCTCCGCGTCGCGAGTAAGCTGTTTACAATCTCTCTCGCTCTGCTGTAAGCGTGGCGGACAGGCGAACGTGGCACGCGAGAAGGGGAAGAAAATCGAGGGGAAGAAAAAATGTGCAGCGCGATGGACGGTCATAAATCTGGGAAAGTTGCAAGAGGACTGGGACCACGGAGGCGGGGTTTGCTCGCGAGCATTTATCAGGCGGGTCGATTGATCGGCCTGATCTATCGCATTCTTTACGCGCCAGCGAGCAAAGCTTTGCACGTGCCCGGTGTTAAGGACAGAGCACCGGGAGGGTCGGCTTTATCGCGACCCCTGTGTTTTCCTGTTTTTCAACCGAGAAGTAGTTCCGTGTACGGATTTACTCGTCACGCCTCCGCGCGGAATTCTCCGTCCACGGCGAGAAAACCACGGATCATGGAAACTCTATTTCTTTACGACGCGTATGAAATTATCGAGAATTCGAGACGGGGCCGAATCCAGTGACCAATCGCTGTCCGTTCGATTTAAGTTCCCTCGTTCCCGCTGCCTCGCCCAAGTTTCCAGAGAAACGTTCTATTCGCGGAAAATGGCCGGGAATAGTTGGGAACGGGTTATCCTTGCCGTTCAGCTTCGATTCGTAGTTTTCCAATCTTGCGTCATGTTTATCGATGGTCGGGACGTGGGCAGAGACATCGGTGGTTCGCGATCGCTTCAGCCGAGAGATGCGGAGATTGCAGGAAGACCTCAGGAACGGCAGGAAGCTGGTCCGCTGTCATCCATTCGTTAACGAGCGAGCCACTGTAACGCGTTCGATCAAAATGGCTGTCCCGTAAATTCCTTCGTTTATCGGTCGATTTATCGAAATTGCGAGACGAACGGAACGAAACGAAACGGAAGGAAACTCGAGCGAGTCTTTGGCCAACGGTTGCCTCGACTGCGAGTGCAGCCAGATTCCAACTTCCCGGCGACCAACTTTCCCGATACTTTATTAATTACCTTCATCCACCCGATAAATTACACGCAAGGCGAAGTCGTTAACGAATACGCTTGTTAATTATCAATTTAACCGGTTATCGGGTCTAATCGTCGAAGATCCTCGAGAATTAACTTCCATCGACCTCTGTTCCCCGACTCTTCGCCAGCCGGAAATCCTCCGGGGCGCGCCTCTTCGACGCGCGATACCTTGCGGGAAATTTCCATTGTTTCAAGATGACTGGAACGTCTCGGGAGATGGTGTACGGTAGGAAGTGTCTGAGACACAAAAACCGACGGCTACGTGGTTAATGGGAAATTCGAGGAGATCAGATTCTCCCTGGAAACTAAACACCCCTCACACTGGCAGACGTTCTTTTGTCAGATTGAAAGATATTGATTCTCTAGGCTTCCCTTAAAGCCTCTACGTCCCGCCTATCGCTTACGTCTTTTATTAACGCGTCTAGAACCTCCCTGTTTCCTTATGGCATTCCATTCGGATTCTTATTTATTTCTACTTTCCCACGCGTGTTTACCTCCTTTCCCTGTTTGTTTACTCGCAAACAACAACGTTCTCCCCGAACGTCGAAACCTTTGTGGCTCGCAATCGTTCTTTAAAAGCCTCCGAGATGAACGCGATTTTAAACATTCCTCGAGCAACTGTTCCCCGGTCTATCGCGCGTCGCGTTTCGACCACGGTGACGAAAGTTCCAACCACCGAGACGACTCGGACGAAGAATCAAAGTACCCTGAGGGAACGTCGCGGCACTACGTCACCTCTGCTAACCTGGAGATGTTCTCGAGGAAAAATCTCGGTGTAACTGCCGCCCTAGCGACCCAATGACGACCCTCGGGGCCTGGAGATAACCGTGACGAGGAGCAAGGGTATCGTGTGGTAGCCGCGTCCTAGCGACAACCCACCGCGAAAGATCGCGACGTTATCGCCACCCTGCTGACCTGGAGAGACGCCTTCGACGAAAGATCTCAGGCCATGACCACTCTCGCCGCCCGGACGCGTAATCCTGGCCGGGATCTCTCGACCGAGAGGCAAAGAGACCTGGCCATCTCGCCGATGTAAAATTCAACGATCCCTTTTAACGCGTTATCCGTCACCGGTCTCTACGTTTCGTACAGCCACCACCACCAACGTCTCGACGTTTCCCACTCGCCTCTCCTTCGAGAGCCTCGGTTTCCGTGAACGAGCGAATATTAAGACAAATTTCCAAAGTTTGAAAAATTAAGCGACGCTTAATTAGGAAAATAGAGAGAAAGTGGCGAAGCGAGATACGGCAAGCGGACGATTTTTCAAGCGGTTTTTCAAACGCGCCTGCTGGCAGGACCTCGAGAACCGCGGCGAATTTTCTGTCGGCGCACGCTTCAACGGCTCGTCCAAACTCGCCGGCTCATTTGCATTATTTTTCGTTTAAAATGCAAACCACACTTTATGACGCGGCTAAGAGAGCGGCAGATTTCCTCTCCGCGATTTTATTACGCTCGTCTGTTTAAAAACAACGGCGCGAGGAAGTTTCGTCGATTAAGAAGATTGATCGACGTTCCCTCGACGCGGCCGATTGAGCAAGATCGAATGCTCTTGCCAGCCACAGAGCAACCCGATTCCGGGGAATTTCATTTCGGTAATTAGAAGCGGATAAACGCAGCGCGAGATCGCTTCGATAGAGAGAAAATGGCGGGAACACGCGCGGCGGACACTCGCCGGTGATCGGTAACTAAAATATTGTCTCTGAATCGTTGTAATATCGGCGATGCTAATTAGAGCCCCGATACGGCAACGATACGCGAAATTGTACGCGTAATTACGCCTCGACAAGTATCGAGATTATACCCATAATTGATTCTACAAGGGGATGCGAGCGTTTCGTTCGAACGGCACAAATATTCGGGGACGCGGCGCGACCATGATAATTGTTCGGGAAAAACTGTCTCGGCTGTCGAGAAGGGTAAAAATTACTCCCGTCCAGCCGTTTCGCCGGCCAGACAGCTAAATGACAACGGACTGTAACGACGATCGAGACCAGGCGTTCTTCTTTTTCGCGAAATTAACGTAACGCGGGCTTCGCCTCATTTTTCGGGATATTTTTCCACGTCAGGAACGAGTCCGCTGTTGTCACGGCTTTTCTGCCAGCGATTGATGCGTAAACATTCGAAATTAATTTCAGAAATTTATACGCCGTGCCCGCGCGCAGCTCGCGTCATACGCTGTAAGCTAATTTAAAAAAAAAAAAAA
>NIJG01000273.1:2097921-2166064 GCA_002201625.1 Euglossa dilemma | reverse complement strand
AAAAAAAAAAAAAATAACAAAAAAGAAAATAAATATGCATACGTGTGCGTACACGGGATTGCATCGCGTGTTCGAATGGCGAAGCTCAAGTGGATGGCGTGTACGCTCCGCCACACTCTGGGGACCCTTTGGCAAAATTTATAAACCGTCTATTTCCCAGTCGTATATGGATTTAATAGCGAAAATTATTTTGCGAAAATACATCGGACCGTGGCCGGTCGTATCGACACCGGCTCTCGAGCATTCTCGCGATTACGGCGAAACCGTATTTCTCGATAAATTTCTCCTAAGGGTTATCCCACTCCGTACGGCGTCTCTGTTCCCTTTATTTTTCCCTCCGAAAATGGATATAACGCGAAGATAAAATTTTATCTCTTCCACCTCGGTCTCGTTGATTATCGATTTCGTATTCGCGAGGAAATAACGCAATGTTTATGATCCATTACGTTCTATCGGAGTTACACGCGTCGAGGTTGCGCGCAGTCCCATCGCCGATTATTATTATTAATCCTATTATCTGCTCGTAAGGACAGATAAAGGGTTATCGTGCCTATCGCGTGCCCTATTAATTATATCTATCTTCGCAGCGTATCTGTAAGCAATCCCTAGATTATACTGTTACCAGCTGTTACCTGCTATTAACCGGTCAACTATTCTAATTATTCTTGTCCAGGGAGAACAGATAGGCCAACTTTGTTCCAACGACCCCTGTAAATTGCAAAGAGTTTCACCCTCTCTATCTCTCTTTCCCTCTTACTCTCTTTCTGCCTTTCCCCGACCCTCGCTCCCTAATGCCCCGTTATAGATCAACGTCGCGAACATTCCAGGCCAGATGCCCTCGAAAACCACGTAAGAAATCAAAACGACGAATCATTCGCGATAAAACGGGAAACCGTTCGTCCGTTCCGGGGAAAAATGAATATACGTTTTTCCGCGGAAATGCGATTCAATCAAAGTTACAGTTTCCAATTGCGCCCGACCGTGCGATTCGCCCGAAATTCTCCTCTCCGTTTCTNCCCCCCCGCCCCGGGGAAAAACAGAGATATATTAAATCACCGTTAACGATTCCGTTACGTTGCAAATTGCGTTCATCTGATTCACTGGGAAACCGAACAGAGGCACGGGGACACGGCGCATTATAACGTTTCATTCTTCCGTTTAATTCAATCTGCAAAAATTGCTCCGACCGGTTAATTCGATTGATAATAATTGGCCGGATCGTATTACACCGTCGGTGCCTCGTTATAGTTCTCAGCTTCGTCCCTGCAACCTCGCCTCGCGTCCGTCCCGACGGAAATTCCCGGCAATTTTATCTGGAAGATCGGCAATTATGCCCGGTATTGTCTGAAAAATTTCGACGCCGCGAAAGTTGCGCTTATCTCGCTGTACAGGTTTTCCGATTTCACGGAAATTTCAGATTTTTAACGACTCGAAACTCTCTCGGAGTGTCCTCTAACCATTTCCCCCGGCATTGAAACGCGACCAGTCGTCGTTGAAAAATTCGGCGTCGGTCCTCGGAGTTATTCGTATTATTTCTGCCATTCACTCCAATTTAGCAATCATTTCTACTCTTTCACGTTCCACGGCAACATTTGAAACATTTTCCAGCGACGTGCCGGTCACCGCATACTTGCTGCTACCGGCGCTCGTTAGCCTAGCTCGATACGAGCGCCACTCGGGAATAGGGAAAAACGTCGCAACGGGCAGAGAAAAAAGATAATAATTCAGTGGCCGTCCCCGTCATGGTTATTACGCGTCATTTCGCCAAAGCGTAGCAATTACGCAAGTTTCATCGAAAGAAGCTGACACGACCAGCCCTGACGAGCGATCATTTTTCCTCGTTAACCGTGATTCGTTGGCATAACGCGGGGGGACGGCCGCGATCCGTTGACACGTTCGTTCGTTCGTTCGTCCGACAATTTTCCACTCGTAATTATTCGTTAATTATTCCGATGAGTGACTTTCAACGGCGTAACGATGATAACCAGCCGGGCCGGTAATTTCGTCGCGTCCGTCGATTAAACAATGCGTCGAAGCCCTGAGCAGCGCCGAGAGGATTACACGAACGCCGACGAATTCCGCGCAATCGATACGCCTAATAATTCAAATTTTACTCCAGTCCTATCCAGCCGGAGAAACTGGGCGAGCCTTGGAAAATAATAATTCGCGACGATTATTATGACAGCCTCGGTGTTCCGGCGCCGATCTCCACGATCAGCCGAGCCTCGAGATCGATCTAAACGCTAATTAATTTATCGTCGCGTCATTCAACATCAAGGAAATTAACCGATGACGTTACGTTACTTTGCCCGGAGTCTCGCGGCCGATTCGCCGCGCGGCAAACAGGGATCCGCTTGTACGGGACTAATCAGCGATAATTATCGGCGCAAGTCGTCGGTTTCGTCGGCATTTATTAAATTAACCGATTCCCGCTTTGTGAACGACCAGCAAACACAGAAAGCGACGTTAAAATGTTTGAATTTAAATGACAGAGCGAGCGGGACCGTTGTAACACAATCGGCGGGATCATTAATTATTCCCCTTTTCACTGGGAAACGTTAATGAAATGGTGGCGCAAAGTTTAACCGTTGATCGAGTCTGATGGAGTATTAACGATAACGATATACCGATACTCGCGTGTACGATAGCACGCGGCTCGCTTTAAAACGTAATTCGATCAAGGATAGAACTCGCGACGATTAAACGGCCCGTTACCGATCCTTGACAACCGATCGAGTTTTCCTTGACAGTTTATTAACGACTCGTGTCATCGTAACGACTCGCGGAAACGCGACTCCGCGCGATATTTCGTTTTTATTAAGAAATCGAGCGTGTACGCCTCTTCGCTTCGATCGCGCGACGTGTTACGCGTTCTCATAAAAGCTCGACAGTTTTAGAGGCGTTTAAAGCCGGTAGAACGCGGCGGTAAACACGCGATAAGCTGCCAGGCGCACCTGATCGCTTCCGGCTCTAGGCTCCTTCGCCGCAGGCATCCAGTTTTCCTTTTCACCCTTCTTCATCGACAAGCCGTCGATGACGTCGTCTCGTCCACCGCGATATTCCTCCCCGTTCGTGGTTCCTTGTCCGAGCCAATCGTCCAAACCAGCCGAGAAACGGGAGAATAATCCCGACAATCGGGAAGGACGGGGCGGGAAGGAGGATTTATCGCGCGACGGGGCTGAGAAACGATGGTACGCTGGTCGAATGACGATCCCGTAACGAAACCCGGCTGACTAGCCAACCAGCAACGAATAATTTCCCGCGAAACTACTGGCCGACCGGTGAAATACGCGAAATATCGCGGAGCAGAGCGCGACGTCGCGCGACACCGACGAATTAACGCGAGCAATTCGCGAGCAATTCGCGGGCGACGGCGGGGAAATTGGCGAGGACGCGGCTAGTCGTCGCGGCGACTGCAATCCGGGATTGAACGAATCGCAATCGCATAGAGAATGCGCGTAAGAATTTCACGAACGCGACGTTTCGTTGGCCGGGCTGGGAGGGACAACGAGATTAAACCTGGGAATCGGGGATTCAATTTAATAAAGGAGAAGCCGTTTCCGGAACGTTTCACACGCTTTTCCGTTCCCCGATAATTCGATGTACACCGGCAGCGTCCGTTAAAGGGCAACGGCGATGATTAAGCAAAAACTCGCGAGCTACGGCGAGGAGACGTAAGCGGACGTAAGCGAAGCGGACGTGGCACGGATAACGACCGCCTGATATTTTAACGGCTCCTGGAATTTCTCGATATTCCAAATAAATTTCCAGTCCGCGTATGACGCGTTTCGCGGGATTTAGATACGCGATCCCGGGACCGGTGAATTTTCGTTTAATTGTTTAGAAATAAACGGGATGATCCCGATAGTTCATCAATTTAGACCGATGCAGTTAATCAAATATTAATTGATAATAATTCAACCTCGAACTTGTAGATAAATTTAATTGAAAATAACAGCGGGGCTATGCAAAGCCCAGGACCATTGCCGATAATTGTCCGCCAAATTACACGTTCTAATGCGAATCTATTAACCGCTTCGCGCGGAACCGTTCCAACTTCCAGGCTTTCCATCAATTATCTTCGACGAAAAAATTAATTTGCTTAGCGCGTCGCCGGGTCGGGCTTGGGCCCCGGGATTCTGGATGCCGCGGTTTCCGCGAAAAGTTAATTTAATCAAGGATTTTCGGGCGTCGTTTGCCCTGGCCGGGATGGCAAAACGACGAAACGATTGGACCGCGTTAGAACGTAAGCTCTCGGGTACGCCGCATGCGGGGACCGCGTAAAAAGATCCCTGGAGCAGAGCCAGTGTGTCTCGTGACAAATTGGCCCGGCCAACTGGCACCTTGCGGATCCTCGTAAATCCGGCAGCACGCGTAACGCGCGAACGCTCTTCTCTGCTCCGAATTACCGTGAGGGCCGCGATAATTAGACGCGAGTCCGCAGGATTGTCTCGCGTCGTTCGCGCGTGCAGCGCCGCGGCAAACTTCTCCTCGAGGAATCGCCATTAACCGGCGACCGCTAATGCAACCATAAACGCCCCGGCCAAAAAGACCTCGACTACTCGGAGCGGAGAAACACACGGGGCGAATTTTCCCCGATATTCCCGCGAGAGTTTCGCCGGAAAGATTTCTATAAACTATTCCGTGCACGAGGCGCCGCGCGCAACGCGGGAATATGAAAGAATTTTCATTGTCGAGTTTTTTCCCCTGCCTCGGCGGAAAGTGGACGGTGTTATTTCAGCGGGGCATTCTATCTGATAATTCGATACGACGCGGCCTAGCTTGGGAATTATCGCGACACGGAAACGGAGCGGACCTGTTTGAAAAAGTTTCCGCCGGGACGAGGACCTTTAAAAATAATTTGCGTAATCGACGAGAGAGGATACGGTTGAAAAGCGAGCCCGATGCTACCGCGCTCGCTTCGAGAAAGAAAAAGGGAAATGGGAGAGGAAAAAAATATCCTCAAACGTTCCGCGGCATCTGAATGTAGAGGAATTTTCGCCCATTTTCCCGCGGGTTAAAGGAACACTCGAAAAATTTATTTCGCTGCCGGACAGCTGGTTCGGAAATGCCTAGCAACCGGTAAACAAATTAGCTCGGCGCCGCACCGCGCCGCGCCGCGTTCGTCTGGAGAATTTCGGAGTCGCTCTGACTTTTCGAACCTCGAAAAATTCTATCTCTATGATAATACGCGAGGTCTACTATACGCTGCAAACCGCGTTTTTCTTCCTAGATTCTCCCTTCGAGGTTTTCCCACCGTTTTCTTCCTACGATATCCTCCGTGCTTGCCACGGTTTCCCGGCGCGGCTAGGAAAAGCTTCGCGGAAGGCACTTTCAGCCACGGTTCGTTCGGCGAATAAAATACATTCTATTTACATTCAAAGCAAACACGCATTACCATGATTCATCCGACGCGAAAAATAACTGGAAAATGTAACGTAATCATCCTTGTTACGTCGCGACTTGAGAAATGGTGGATGTTTGAAAAATGGTAACCCACCGTTCCATCCCGTCGTTTCAACGACTCGCACTGCGACGGAAAATGACACGCCCTGTAATTTCTCCCGTTCATACGATACATGCCTCCGTTAATGACACGAAAAGAGATTATCTGGAAATTTCGCTCGTTCGCGTGAAAAATGGACGCGACAATACTATAGTCCGGGTTTGAGAAAGAACGAAAGAAATTAACGAGGTTGTGTTTCCAGAAAATGCACGATTTCTTGCGTATTTTCGTGCCCCGAATCCCAATTTCCTACCAGAAAATATCCGTCGCAATTGATTTAGGGAACGTTCCAAGCACGGCAATATTTTTTTCCAAAAATTCTATCCTCGAAAAGTAAAATCAAGTTCGGTACGTAAACAGCCGATTTCTTTTCCCCGAGATACATCAGTTTCGATGTTTCGAGGAACATCGAGAATCATTTTTTCTCGCACCGAAATGAGGCGTGAAAATTCCGAAATTCCGCGAGTTTGTCAACTTTTTCGACTGGCAGGAATTCTCGTCGATAACTTTCGCCCCGACCAATTTTCCCCGGCAGATGCGTTGTTGCGCGGTTTTGATAACCCGTCTAACCCCATCGACCAACTTTAAACGCGTTTCGTTAACTAATTAACGCGGCTATTATAAGTTTATAATCTGGATGCGTGGCTGGATTCAAAAACCGCACACCACCGGCGCAATTTCAAAACGGGAACGAACTACCGTGCTAAACTAGATTCCAACGGAAGAAACAAACTCGGCCCGGGTGTCCCGCGCGGCGCGTCCCTCTATCCGCCTAATCAAGAGACAGTTTACACGGTCCACGGTGTGCAACGAGTACCCCGTTAACCGCCCACGAAATTGCCAGAAGGTGTCCGTGGAAGGTTTAATAGCGGCTCGCGGAGGGCCACTTTAAGAACCTGAGCTCCGGGCATCCATTATTCCAAGCGTAACCTCCTCTTCCGGCCAATCGAACGTGAAAATCCGCTTCCGACTTTCGACAATGGAAAACGACGCGATCGACACGGTCCACCGTCCTCGAGAGAGAAGGAGAGAGCAGAGAAATAGAGAAAGAGAAGCGAGCCGGAAGCGAGAAGAAAGGGTGCCAAGTGTGAAAGAGGCACGGATCCGAGGGAAAAAATAAGGGTAAAAAGGGCCGAGACGTCGGATTTGGAGATTGGCCGAAGGTGGTCTATACGTGGAGCCAGGTGACATCGACCTAGCCGTTTTACCTGCAATCGATTCCCGGCGCAATGTGAAATTGCGCGGCGTGGAGCGCACGCAGCGATGCATTTAACTCGCGAATGATCGATGAACGCCCGACTCGGCTCGGGCGAGCAGAAAATCACGCCCTTGAAATTTGTCGCGATCCCGGATGCGCGCCACGGATCCGCGGATGATGAATTTGTTGACGTTTCGACACGTCGACGTCGCGACGAGAGAAGAGAACGGGCTGCCGGCGTTGCAGTCGATCCGACTGCGATCGCGAGAATTTCGTTAGCAACTTTATCGAATCCGTCCAATCCTTCTCTTTTCTACCGTCCCGGTTTTTTCCCGAATTTTCCCAGGGTCGGAACTCGATCGATGGCCCGACGCGGCCGGGTCCCTTTCAGAAATGGTCTCTGCGAAGCGTCCGGCAACTTTTTGGCAACCACCACCCTTCTCTCCCAACTCCGTGGAAAAATCCTGCGACGTATTTCACAGAGGAGAGCCGGTCTGTTTTACGATATCGCGCGTTTATTCCCGAGGAATTGCGCCACGTCCAAGTGCTGGTACATAAGCGCGGTGATCGATGAACGCTTTCGGCCACGCTGCTGTAATTCGGCGCGGACCCGGTTGTTTGGCCCTCGATGCACTTCCTACGATCGATACATCGATAATTACTGCGACGAGCCGGAAAAGGCCCGTCTGTTTCGTCGAATCGCGCGGTAATGGAAAACACCGAGCAAACGCTGCGCGGTGGGAAAAAGAGAGCGACGGGAAGCGGAAGAGAGAGAGAGAGAGAGAGAGAGGAGAAAC
This sequence comes from Euglossa dilemma, assembly GCA_002201625.1. Classification (NCBI taxonomy): domain Eukaryota; kingdom Metazoa; phylum Arthropoda; class Insecta; order Hymenoptera; family Apidae; genus Euglossa; species Euglossa dilemma. The sequence goes on along the minus strand of NIJG01000273.1, from coordinate 2,158,563 downwards.
TTTGGAAACGTGGCACTCGCAGACAGTTCGTTTAAAGATAACACTCGGAAAGACGATTGAAAGCGTGGATCAAGGACGTTGCGCTAGAATAATTCGTTTGGCCAAACGACGGAACAAAGGGCTCACTCTTTAACCCCGGTGCTTCGTCTGTTATTTCTTCTCCGACGCGAAACTTTCCCGATGTATCCCGCCCGTGCCTGGCCATTCTCTTCCCGGCAGACAAATTCGTTCTCCCGGTGTACATCGAAGCGAGCCATAAAAGAAAATAAGGTCGCAGGGTTTATCCGTTCGATCCGGCCGAGTGTCCGGCCGGTCTTTCGCGCGACGAGCCTGGAAAATTTCGCAACGGTGTAACGTTCGGCGATATGATCGCCGAAGGGACGGAATCGCGGCATCGATTATGCAACGAGCTGGTGCACGTGGAAATTTCGGCCTCGACCGCCTCTAATTCCCAGCCGTAAACTCGGCCCTTTGTAAAACCGGGGTGAAACGGTGTCGTTCTATACTCATTGCCCGCCATTATCTATGCTATTTATTGTCGCGATAATTCTCTTATGAGAATCTCGTTGCTGCGGCCACGCTCGCGTGGAAAACGACCATGTAGAAACTTTATGCCTGCCTATTTTTTCCCCCCGGCCACGATAATTACGCCAGCGCAGGGTAGTTTCGCTTTTCCACAGAGAAAATGGGTACGTTCCTCCCGGTAATCGATCCTCCGCTTCCGTTCCAATTATGTCGGCGTGGCTACTTGTCGTTCCTTTCCCAACGATATTAATCCGATCTCCGACGGACGCCTGCCTACCGGAGAAAGCTAAGAAAGCCTCGCGAAAGTCGAAACGAAGGCGCGAAAAACCGCGACCGACGAAAACCGGAAACTGGGACAGGTTTGCCGTCGAGAACCCGGCAGACTTGCGAATTTCGCGAAACAAACACGCGAATTCCGGTTCGACCGGTCGCGCAGACTTCGTTTAATAAATTTGCCGACGAGTTTGCTGGATGGCCGGTGCAACGCGCGTGCGGAAACGGTGTCGAATAAACAGCTACGATTACCCATTAGTCGGCTCGAATTTCGCTATCGATATTTCGACGCGGTTGAACGCGATGGAGCCCGAACTCTATGCTAATTACGTCCCCGTTGGCGATGTTTCCGATAAGAACGAGGCCGATGGAATCCGGAGCGAAGTTCGACGGTGGTTTTTCCGGAAACACCGAACACGGAAACGGTGGCGGTGAAGCAGACGCCATAGTGTCGCGTCCAGGACGCGTCCAATCGCGAGGAACCCTCCGCTTCCCCTCCCATTCTCCGCCTTTTCATCCAGTCCCATCCCAACCGGATCTTTATACCCGGTCTTTACGTACACGCTGACGATATCACGGAGGAACGTGCATCGAGCCGAGCATAAAAAGCTACGAGGACCCCTGGGAAAACCACGAGATAATAGCGAATTCGAGGATCGCGCGCTATCGATGAACAGGAGCCGAACGTTTCCCTAAAATGTGTCACTGGCCGATCGTTTCCGTTGTTTCATGGTTCACGACTAGGAGAAGTGGGTTGGAAAGGTAAATCGCTAATACGGAAAGTAATATCGCTGTCGGTTTCTTTCCTGTTAATCGCTGTTTCGATAGCGGCGCACGGAACGTACGAGAGGAGAGCGGAAATACTGGATATAACGTGGAATCGGTGCTTTGGAAACTGCCGTGAACGGGACTCCGAGCTCTTAATGAATAAACAGAACGGCACTTTTTTTCTTCCTCTTCCCTTCTCTCTTTCCCCGGGTTTTTCGGGACACGGGAACTCCGATGAAATTCAATCGAACGAATCAATTATTCCGCCACCGTATTGGAAACGCGTGAAATCGAGCTCGACGAATTATTTCACCGAAACCGCGAAAAATAGTCGGAAGTAGTTTAAAAATAAAAGCTGTCCGCTACCCGTTTCGCGCGGGACCGGGCCGATCTCCGGCAGATTTTCGAGATTTCGTGGGAAAAAAAGCGTGGGCGGTATCAGTTTCTCGAGTGTACCACGAGAACATAGTCGAAATTGAAACGGCACGAGCCGGGGCTTTCTGGATATTACGAGCTAATTGACTGACTACGAGGATCGCGAGAGAAAAGAGCCCGAGTGCGGTTCAAAGGCTGTCTTCTCGAATTCAACAAGTTAGCCGTTTCACTTTGGTTAGACGGGAGTTTAAAAGAGGCTGTACCGTGTGGGATTCGCGAGAAATCTAGATTAAAGGAACAAGTGTTCCGCAGCGGAGCCGATACCAACCTCGCCTCCTTCCCGCACGGCCAGTCCTGCCCCAACACAATTCCCTTGATCTTTCCTCGCCTTTGCTTCCACCGATAAGGCACACTTTGACCAGGCGAACGCGGCCGAAAAATTCGTACCCTTGTACTAACCGGAAATCGTTCACGAGTCCTCTTATCGAATCTCTTCCTTCATCGGATAGCCGCTCGCGTTCCACGGTCTCATGCCCGAGATGTGTACAGGAGGCCACAGGGAATGGAAGATACACAGATCAAGTGAAATTCGCGAGATTCCAAAATATTTCGCGAGTCGTCGGTATTCGCATCGCGGAATATCGTTTGCTTCGAGAAAGTTGCGTCGCGAAAGATACACAATTTGCTCTCGGAATCCGCGAGAATCCCGGACATTTTCGACGCGTTTTCCCGACGTTTTCGCGAATTTTCGGAAGTCGGTACATCTCGATTGGTAATAGATCCGCGAATCTGTCGGAGTTTATCTTTGGCCGCGACCCGGTCCGAAAGTCAAACGGATCGACTTTTCCGACGCGTGAGCGAGATATTTATCTTACGTCCTCGCGAGCTAAGAAACCATTCGTTTCCCTCGTCCGTGATTAATTCCGCGAGCCAAGGATTCGAGTGGAACCGTCGTCCTCGAGGCGCGGGGTTGCCGTTCCTAGACGGTTATGAAGTTACGTTTCTTGCATGAGCCATTAATGTCAAGAGCGAAGGCCGGAGGCCAGGCACGGTGATCGAAGCGGAATGAAAAATTAATCGACACCGGTGTATCGTTGCTAAGACGGTCGCGTGTGAATGGAATGGAGGACGGAATAAATTTGAGGAGAACGGGTGGAAAATGAGGGAAACAGAGGGGTGGATTGGATTACCAAAGGGGTTTCCCGTCTAGCGTTACGCCTCGGTGCTTTATCTTTGTACTCCGACGGCGCGTTCGCGTATCAGCGCGAAATTTATGCGCTTATTTGCACTTATACCGACTGCGAAAGTCCGTTCATTGTTAACGCGAGTGTACACGGCGAATCCGTATTCGATGGCGGAACGGTTTGATAGCTTAGTCGCTAATGAGACGAAGCTATCGGCGCAATTAGCCGAGTTCCCCGCGAAGCATCGTTGACTTTAGAATCGTTAACCGGACGCCTCTCGATCGTGCCAGAGCAAATGGAAGAATCGGCTCGAATGAAAGCCTCGAACGGGAACGAATAAATTTCTTTGTTACCCAAGAGCGGTCGGAAAACGCGGGGGAACGCGTTTCCCAGATGAAACCACCGCGGCTATTTCCTCCGATTCTTTCTCCTCCTACCAGAAATACCTATTCTTGGTTATTTAGTTTCGCATTAAACAGCGGCGGATCCCGATTGTCCCGATGCGAGCGTGCTTTTAGAATAATTGATCTCTGCTCGACGCTTTCTCCGACCAGAATAAATCCGTTCACCTCGCGCGATCCTCTACTCGCAACATATTAATTACAAATCACTGTAAGTCTCGGGTTTGGTAAATAAGTAAAAGTAAACAATTGCGCTCGGCGATATGGAACACGCAAAGACATTTAAATAATCTTCGATCGGGTGTACTCACGTAAATCACCGGATACTGCCGAAGCTGCCGAGCCTCTAGATTAGAACACTCGCGAGTCGGAGATCAATAGATCTATCGATTTAATATCGCGTCGCGATCGCGCATCCAACGCGCAGCGATAATCGTCGACGAAGGAAACCGGGTAGCGAATAATATCGCGAAAACGGTGAACGAAAGCGAAGCGAAGCGCTTGAGGACGGAGAGACGACATGATCCGCACGCTTGGATGACCGGGCAAGGACTAAACAGCGAGCAGTGACGCCGTGCCCCGAAGGCGACGTCCTCGATTCCACCGACTCGGAATCCACGAAACCCGAATTACTTCCGGTCGAGTGACCGTCGAAACCAAAACAGAGCCCGACACCGTGGCCAGCCCAAGGAAAAAAGAAGCAGCTTGCTTGACGAGCAATGATACGATAACACAGTTGGTCGAACACGACCCCCCGGGGCTAGGTCTAGAACGCAGGGACAGATGTTTACACTTTCCGAGCACAGGCATCGGGGCTGGAGGAATTTATGCGCATGTTTTCCTTCTCTCGCGATCAATTCTCAGACCTCTGGCCAGCAAGATAATAAAATTCGGACAACAAAGCGTGTCGATTCGATATGAATCTCGAGTCGGTATCGAAACACCTCTCGAGGTGTCGTTCCGAGGTACCCGATCTCAAACGCAAATACGTCGTAAACAGTGTCGTTCGGGACAGGATTATCCGCGAGTAAATCGAATAGAGCAATGCTACGGTAACAACCCGATGAAAAATCCCTCTTCCATCTTGCAACGTTTCGCGACTTAAAGCAAATGTTACGTCTCGTCGGGATTTTCCGGAATGGCGTATCGTACCGTGGCAGAAGTGACGCGTGGGTGTGTGCATACGTTGCAAAATTGGAGTCATACCTGTGAAATGTGGACGCAGGCTCGGTCTCAGCGCGCGAGGCTGTGCATCATCGGCGCGTCCTCTGGATGCGTGACGGAGCTCAGCCAGGGTGCGTTGTTCCGGTGCTACGTGATCCAACGACGGCGACCAGCCGCTCGCAGACGTGGACGATTCGACGGGAAGGATTAAAACGTTGGATCATTAGCGAGAGAGAGGCACGAGGCGGCTAGCAGCGCGCTGTTTTCGTCGCTTTAATGCTAGCTGGACCGGCTACGCGCATTATCGGCCGAGACACCTACCAGAAATACCATTAGCGGCCATTTATTTCCAACGAATACCCAATCACGACGGCCGATAATCTAGTGTCGGGCACGTTTTAGCAGCAGCTGAAAGTAGCAGCCACCTGGTCGGCCTGGTTTTTCGTTCGATCGCTCGGAGAGTGTACGGGAGAAGGCTGGAGATCCGGGACTATTCTAGAGCTGCTCCAGAGTGGCCTCTCTTCGATGGCGTTTTCCCCAACTACGATCTCCAATTAGCCGGACTCCACGCGAACGTCTAATCCACGCGATAGCTTTATCAATGGCATTTCCAGACTCGCGGCGCATTTATCACGGCACCGCGATCCTTCTGCCAGAGGCCTGTGAATTCCTTTACATAAATCCCCGCGGTATGCCGGAATCACTCCTCAATGGCCGTAAGCAGCGAGCGGAGTCCTCTAGAATAATCACAGTGCAAGGAATGAATGGCGAAAGAGGGAGGCATGTCAGAGAATGGTTACAGGTTTACAAGCGGCCGCTGTCGGTATTCCATATGGTTTCGGAAAGGCGGATTCCTCTCCGCAGAGCCGGAACTTCCGACCGCAGCCGGTTTATCGCGAAACGAGGGGTTGAACTCGGTGAATTCGCGACCAGGCAACGTTCCGAGACAGGCACGGTTCGCTTTGAGATAGCACGCCGATGTTTGTACAGCCAGAGGCTGAGGAATTATTTTCGACGGGAGCGCGGAATCGTTCGCGTTGCGGGAAAGAGCACGGTTCTCTCGAACGCAGCCTGCCGAGGCACCGGGGGTGGCTTTCGTTGGGAATTGAAACCGCAATTGAACGCAGAGATAGGACGATCGTTGGGGAGAAGCAAAGCACGGGGAACCGAGTGTCTCGTTACTACCGATTGAGAAGGTCTCGGTCGCAAAATAGCCGCGCGTTGTCCCGCCGTTCGGAATATTCTTACCGTTTCCTCCAGTAGTCGAACCACTCGATTCTCGACGGAGCCGTGCGCCACGTGGACCATCCGATTCCGAGAGCTAATTAATTTTTACCATTCCAATTATCGTGCCGTGAATCGAGCGAAAAGTTAACCGGCAGCCCATGCGTCGAAACGAAAAGAAAGAGGGCGAAATTCAGTAATCCCGGATGGCGAAAAAGGCAGACATCTGGAGGAAAAGGTCAGCCGGCCACTTACTCCTTAATCCTTTCATCGAGTTCCAATTAATACACGTCGACGACAGTGGTTATTCGACATTCAGCGGGAAGGAGGGCGCGGATTAATTGGTTCGCGGTAGTTTAAAATCGCCAGTCACAATGGACCAGCGAAGGGAGAGGCGGACCTCGCCTCGTTTCTTTTATTTGTCTTCCCTTCTCCGGCAGCGGATTAAGGAAATCATTCCTCGGGATGAAGTCTTTGCTGCCGCGACGCGAATTTTCGTAGGCCGATAAGACAGCAGGGGGCCGAATTGGATCCGATAAGAGGATCAAGAGAGAAATTTGTGACCGTGCTTGATGAGCGGAATGGAAAGCAAATAGAACGGGATCGCGGCGCGGGAAATTGAACGCGTATAAGGGAAATATTCTTTAATCGAGCCGCTTTCGATCGTGATCCGCGAAACAAACGGATTCCGGCCGAACGTTCCGCGTTGTTTAGCGTTTCGAGACAATTTTCCCTGTTTTCCTACTTTTTCCTTCTCCCTCGAGAACGCGAGAGGGTAGACGAAGCTGCGTGCAGAGACGGTGAACGCGTTACGACAGCTTACGTAACGCGTTACGTGGGAAATATTAAAGTATTTCTAGCGCGCGATGGAGGACAAAGGTGACCCTGTTAACGACCTTTCTTAATCCACCGACCTTACGCTCTGTCGAGCGAGGGTTATCATGCTCGATAAACCAATGAATTTTAATAATCGCCGGCCGAGAAGCGAACAAAGGGACGAACTATCGCCGGCAAATCCAACGTTTCTCTTATTCTTTCGACAACGCGACGAGAAAGAGAGAGTGAGAGAGAGAGAGAGTCTGGAGGGTTGCGATGGAATTTTAAAGCGATACTACGAGGCGAGGAAATTCGCGAGCGTCCCAGAGCGTGTCTCTGACTCGGGAGAGAGAAGAGATTTCTCTATCACCTGGCCACAATGATGGAAAAACCTCCGGACCGGGATATAAAAGTCAAATGTGTCTGGCGCTGGATACGCCAAGGTTACAACGGACCCGTCGCCCTCCTTTGACATCGCTGCCAGCGAAATTACTTTTTCCAACCTCTTCGCAGCCTATCGATCCTCACTCGATCATATCGATAAAAGAAACGGAGAGAAGCGACGAAACGGGGACCGACGCCGAGCGTCGTCTCGTTACCACGCTCGCCGTTGACCCACTAAACTGCTACTGGAGGATTTGCCTCGGTGGCCGAGCGAGGAAAGAAAACCGCCGGAGGAGAACTGTGTAGGCTCGTTAGGCGTCGCGGCGAACTTCCTCCGCGTGGCGATCAGGCAGAACCGACCGAGAAAGCTGGCGAACAATCGAAACGCCGGAGAAGGCGCCTTAACGACGACGAGTGCCACCGCTGCCTGGTACACGAACTTTCGATTAATCGGCCAACTTGCCGCACAAAGGCTTCGAGGTGGCAGTCGGCAGACAACAACGCGCCCTTTCGTCAAACCATTCCGCGAAACTTCACCCGTTAAACGTTAATACCATTCCGCAATTACCAGCCGTGTGATCGTTTGTTGGAGCAAATGGAAGAGGCCGTGGAGGTCTCCGCTTCGAGACGCAGCACGCCACGCGCAAACACCCGCCATGTGTCCCTTTAATGGGAAAACTCTAGACAACGTTGTCGCGGTTAGTCCCGTTCGGGGAGAGCTTTACGGATCGTCAACGACCACTGGTCCGAGAGCAAAAGAAACATATCTCCGTCTCTTACTCGAACGAATAGGCGAGAATGGATCGAGCTCGAAAGAAACCGTAATTACTTGATTCTCCGGCGATCACGAAGCGGATCGAGAAATCGCGCGAGCTCCATCCGATTGATCGCTCCGTTCCATTCGACCCTTTACACACCGAACGAAAGCAAATCCACCGTTTAGGTTCGATAATCGTTTCGGGTTTAATAAGGATTTTAATAAATAAAACGGGCACGCCTCGTTCCGGCAAACAGACTGCAAAGAATAATTGAATTTGTCAGCCGAATGGATCTACGAATCGGTCCGGTATCAGTCGGATCTGAGAAAGAGAGGGACAGAGGTTGGAATCTGGATTCCGGCGTGGTACTCGCGATCAAAGGTCCGGACGTGGCAAACGATCTCGCGTCGTGTCGATTCACGATGACAATCGGCCGAGGAACAGACGGAATTTCAACGATAACGCGATTTTCGTGGACACCGAGCCACTGATCGCGACATAGAGAGCTCCTTTCCGTCACGACTTCTCCTCGCGGGGGTTCGTCCGTGGAACATGAAAGGAAGAACGGAAGCACGCGAGACGACGGGGNTTGGACCGACGAGAGAGAGAAAGAGGGGGACGGTTTCTTCTCGGCGACTTTCGGCCGAGGGAAGATACGGGGACACCCGCTGGCAGCGGCCCTTTATTGCGAATTATTCAACGCATTGCTGCGCCCCCGGGGGGGCCAAGGGGTGCCAGCTTCTTCGGCTTTTTCGGCACGCGTGTCACGGGGTGTGCTGCAAGGGCTGCTACGGCTCCTGGCCCGAGGGGTCGTTCCGAGGGATCGTTCCAGGCTTTGGGTTTTTTTTTTTTTTTTTTTTTTTTTTTTTGCGAAACGGTCATAGTCGGCGAGGAAGTAACGTGCACCCTTCCGAGGGACAACTCGGAACAAATTCGATTTATCGGACGGCTAAATCTCGAAATCGAATCTTTGGAAAGGAGCGAAGAGGATTAAAGCCGCTGGAAAAGCGGGAACGGGAGGTCGAGAACTTCCGATCGTGCAAAATTAACGTCCACCCTTAGCTATTCTTTAAAAGACACTAACCCGCACGGAAACCCGGAGAAACAGCGTGGAGAAATTTCGAACGAGACGCAGCGATAAAATTCCGAGGGGTCGTATTTCCATTTTTAAATTGCCAAGCAGGTAGCAACCGGAGAAACAACGAAACGCGAAAAGTGGAGCGGTTTTTCCACGTCTATCCCTTCGTTTGCCGGGATCCGTTCGCCAACAAGCCCGAGATCTGCGAACGAAAGATTCAATCTGTCGGCTGGTTCGAGCACGGGGGGATCGGCTTTTTTCCGAAGGAATAGAAAGATCGAGAGAGAGAGAGGGGAAGAAGAGGCGAGTTACGGGCCACGAAATCTGACGCGTGAAATTGAAACCCGTGACGATCTCACCTCGAAGCGACGATCAGCCCCTGTCGCTTTCTCCGCGAGCCCGTTTTATTTCCCTGACGTGGATGGCCATTGAAACGCGTCCGTGCAAGCGAATAACCTCTCCCACCGTTGGGATTCACCAGCATCCAGAAATTATCGGGACCAGGGCCAACGGAGACTTCATTTCCGAGAGAGAAGTATTTCCGATCGGGACGAATCCAGCCCTACAGAGACGCGAGATACCGGGGAGGAAAGAAACATCGGGATCGTAAAGATGCCGACACTCGTCCTCGAGACTTTCCAATTTGTTTCCATCCTCGAGTGTACACCGATTCCTCTCTCGCCTCCTTTGTCCAGCCCAGACCCAACAACCCCTTCGCGATGCTCCTATTTCGACTAGTTTGTCCGCTTCGAGCACTATGCAAATCGCGAAACGAAAGGAGCATTCGATCTTCTGCTCCTTCTTTTTTTCCCTTCTTCTCTCTCCTCTCGCTTCTCTTCTCGCACGGCCAACGGTCGCCCGAGAGGAAAATGTAAACGAATTTCGAGCTGCCAGACGCCAACAAAGGTGCGAATATTTGCGTGTCACTGAACCTTCGATCGGCAGAAACTCGATCTTCCTGGGATCTCCAGGAGAACCAGGGAGGAGACGGTATAATCCAACGAGCAAATATAGAGGATAGGACGAGCGTGTTTGCTATCGGTCATCCTAAGCCGCAAATAACGAGAGGGTCCGCCTAACGCGGCCAGGCTCCCCTCTGTCCTCGTGCGCCATTCTTTCCCCTCCGTCCATCGAGCCCTCGATCCTCCTCGATGCACCTCGCCATCGATCCCTCCGACGCTCCTCGCAAATCGGAAGACCAAGGGGAACAACTGATCCAGGTACTACTCGTCTTGCGATTTAAAATCCTAGCGACGACCACTCTGCGAGACCGAGCAACAAGTTATACACCATAACAAAGCGTAGCAACGGCAGGAGTGCCGTTTGTCCGGCTGGATCTTCGAGGAATCCGTTGAAACGAGAAGGAGATCGCGCCGGATCGGCTGCCGATCGATCTACGCGATCCTCCGAACCTGCCGCGACACCGCGACCCCTACTCGACCGACCTTACGTCACGAGCGAGGACGAACCGAAGGAACGGAACGGAAACGTGCACCGGGCTGTGGAAAGGGAGGGAAATTGGTGACAGGTGTACTGAAGGGATGTACCGTGGTAGGCTCGGACGAGCCAGGATCCAACCACCGGATCGAATGCACCCGAGTGGAGATCCAGCTGGAATCCGCTTAAGCCCGAGTCGACTGGCGGACGTGGAGGTGTCGTCGCGTAAACACGGCTATCGATATCCGATCGAAGCGGTTCCCGATGAAAACGGCGCGATGTTCGAGCGACCCGGTGGTCCGGAGTACCGTGCCAGTACTGGTACTGTGGAGTTTGTTATCGAGTAGCGGCGAGAGGAAAAGCGGGCAGGGTGGTGGCAGCTCCGCTTGGCTGACAAGTAGACAGAGATGGTATTACGCAGGCGCTAACTCTGACTCGCCTCGCGGCAACCTTCCACCCCCCGACAACCCCTAAACTCGAGTGTTCGGCAGCCCTACACGGCCAGCGATGCCACCTACACCCTTACCCGTCCTTCCAACGCCTTATCCGTTCCTCCGAGATGTCCTGCTAGCCAGCCTGCACGCCGATCCGCATTAATCACCGGGCCCACACTCCTTTCGCCGTTTATTGCGCGGCCACGCGCCGATTTTCACAACGACCATCGAATTTTACCGGCAGTCCGTGCGCGCCAGTAAAAACGTCGCGATAAGTTGCCACGAGATGCGTCCCACGCGAAAACTTCTCACCGAGGTATGCAGACTCGGAGAAGTTTCTCGGGAATGATACGGGATTTCCGTGACGAACGAATCAGGTAAGAAGTTGCGCGGTTGTTGGAACGGAGAGATCGCGAATAGGGGCGAAGAGGTAACGACGAAATATCGCGCGGAATCGCGAGACATCCGAATTACCGCGCTGGCTGGTTTCGAGGCACGAGAAAGACGCAAAAGGAGGAGAGAGGAAAGAAAATAGAAGGTAGAGGGAATCGTGACGGAATTACAAGCGTCGAGTCAACTCCGTCACCGGCAACTGTTTTCTCCGAATACCCTGGCAACCCCCACGAGGACGCATGCTACCGTGACTTTCCCACGCCTTTCCCACGCCTTTCCCATCTTTCTCGCAGGAACGGCCCAGCATTCGATCCACTGGTCTTCCCGCAGAAGCTGAATCGACCGCGATAACCTTTCGTCGACTGTCGCCGACACGTCGTTCCTTGACGAGCCTCGTTCGACCTCTGACCTCGAAGCAGAGGGTAGAACTTTCCAAGATCGGAGACGGCGTCACGGACCAGCCGAGCCGATTTCCGGCCGATTCGCGATCTCCCGATCCGAGTGTACGATCGATCTTATCGCGCTTTTGACGCGAATAAATTTCCCCGATTACCATCGGGCGACGTTAAAACGTTCGCGCTGGCGCGACCGGATTTCCGGCGTAGGCAGTCCCGGCAGAATAACGTCTCGGTTAACCGAGATTCGATTATCCAAATTTTCCATTATCGGATCCCGATTATGACACGGCCGTCAGCGATGCTTTGCGAAACGACCGCGTTGTAAAATTTCCCGCGCGTTACCGAGGTAAAACGCGGCGCGTGCGACGCGATAGATCGAAAGGACACGGTTTTTTCCCGCGCCTCGTCGCTTTTACCCTTTCGAACCGCGTGGTCGTCGTCGTTCTCCTCCTCCTCTTCCATCTCTTCGTCGCAAATAAACAACCATCTCGTTATTTAGAGCGATCTAGACCGTGTGTCTGGATCCTTCGTCGACAAGCATCGACATCGAGACCTTTATTCTATTTTCGATATGCTCCCCTCCTACTACCTAACCCTCCCATCGATAGGGCGCTTTATTACACCGGGGTTGGCGAAGCCTCGGGTGCCCTTTAATTACCCGCAGCGAGCCTGATCAGCCTACGGGAACGCACGCGTGTAATTGCTCGGGAAAACAACGTATCCGAGAAATTTCTTCGAACGCGAAATAGTTGCCGCGCTCCTCCAGCAACCCTCCAACGACTATTCCTTCCTCCCGCGAGACGAATCAACAGGATGAAAGTATCACCGCGCGCTCTCTTTCTTCCACTCCAGCCGATGAAAACACCCCCGACTCACCCGCGAATTCGTCGCGACTCCCCATTCGCGCGGATCCGCTCGAAACTTGCAGAAATCTGCCGTTATTTCCGGGGAACTCGATCTAACCTAGCCCAATCATCTCCGATTCATGGGATCCCAGTGGAACTCGCTGGAAATCGTGGCAACCCCCCGGCGCTCGACTCTAGCCTCGACTCGGCTAGAACGCTTCGAATTCGCCGGTGTCCGTCGTGTTTGGTCACAGTCCACTCGCAGCTGTTCGATTAACCGCATAGGTAGCCCAATTTCGTCCACGACTTCCAACAGCCACGTCGCTATCGATCTTCCTCCGCGTCCACTTTCTTCCTTCCTCCGCGTCTGTCCGGTATTTATATCAGCTCGGTTGTTAAACACGTATTTAATATCGAGACCTCGTTCCGTTCAATTTCCCCCGGTTGATTTTTTATTACGCTCGTTCCCCGCTTTTTATCGCCCGCGAACATTTACGACGTCGCGGCGCGGCCGTTTGTTATTGCTCGAAAATCGAGGGCCGACATTTGGCCAATATTCTCGCCATATTGCCCCGGCTCCTTCCAGGCACCGATGTTTTCCGCACATTTTTCGGACAAAAAGGACCTTTCGCGGGATTTCCCACTGCTGGAATCGCGCGGACTCGGTTTCCGAGTGGCAAGATAAATAAGAGAATAAATATGAAATTCCTACGAAATATGACTTGCTCCTGCGAAACGCGTTATCTCCGGACCGGGAATATTCACCAGCGAGTCCCTCGTCCTCGGAACCACTCCGCGAGGGTTGTCGAAGCACTCTCCCCCGGTGGTCGGTGTAGTTGCGACAACTTTTTCGGCTAATGGACGAGGTTCGACTCAGTCGTTGCCCGAGATCTCGCCAGAAGACGAACGGAATAACTAAGGAACGTTCGGAGAACGGTTGCCAGACTGCGACGTGGCAATTAAATGGCCCTAAACGCTGGCGTTTAATAAGATTACTCGGACCACTCGTTAATCCCGTGAAAGCTTAGCTGCACGGAGAGGGACGGAGAGGGGAGAAACAGGTAGCCGGTTCAACGGGCTGGAAAGAGGGTGGAGAGGGTGTAAACGGCAAGAGGCAGGAATCCATCGACTCTTACCCCCCGTGGACGTGCTCCCCTATCGCGGTTCCATCGACAGCCCGTAGCGTTGCTCACACGATCCCCTCGGCCGACGCGAGAGCATCGTAAGCGTCGAGGGAGCCACTTCGAGTGGCCGACGCTCGGTTATATTTAATGCACGGGGTGGTACACTTAACTCCGGACGCGGTGCACGTAAATTCCGTGGTCGACGCCGTGCGGCAGCCTCGTTGTTGGCAAAATTCCGACGTTAAAATTCCGACGCAGTCAGCGAGCAGATTTAATTTCCAAGCCCGACAAATTCTTCGGCTTCGACCCTTTGTCCCTTGAATTATCCATCCGTGGTTGCTACCGTCGCGCGGCAGAAGACAGAATAGAAAATTAGTCGGTAGCTGTCTCGATGGCAAGCTCCGCGTCGAATTACTCGTACGAATTACCACGAGCATCGCGAATCGCGTCGGAACCGCGATTTACGAGCAACCTGCGGGCCACGGAACGGCGAGGAGTCATCGAATTGGCGAGAGGATCGATCGTAGGACGGTCGAGTAGGTGGAAGATCGAACAATGAAGACGGCGGACAAAGTAGGACGGAAGGCCGGTTTAATCATCGAAATTGTAGTGCACGTCGGCGTGCCAATAAACCGACTCGATTCACGCTCGATGCATGTTTACCGATTATATACATATTCATCGGCCAGGGCGAGCTGCTTGCCCCGATATCCATGCAAGATCCGGTAATTCCCGTGATCGTGAAATCGGGCACGATCGAACCTCGCTGTTCTCGCGAATTCCGCGGCAATCTCTTCGACGCGTGCACGCGTGAGGCTTCATCGAGCCGATGGCCGGGACCGTGGCTGGATTTTTATCCGGAGGTGTCCGGGGAAATGAAATTTACCGTGGACTAAACGATCGACGACAATGGAGCGGGCGGCGGTGTGTTTGACCGCCTCGATTTTGCAACCCGTTGAAATCGCTCGGCCAGAGACAACGTCGAAATGTGTAACAGCTTCGCGACTTTTTGTTCCCTCGCTCCTCGTGCTTCCGTGCCGATGAAACACCTATTCTCCCTCTCTCTCTCTCTCTCTCTCTCTCTCTCTCTCCCTCTCCCTCTCTCTCTCTCTCCCTCTCTTTCCCCTAGGCCGGATTTCGCTCGCCCTTTCTCGTTTAGTTTTAAAGGGAAACAAATCGTCGGGCCGGCGGCAGTAAAACGTGGGATGCAAAAATGTCTTACCCGTTTCAGCGTGTCCGCTCTCGAATTTCAGCGAACAAATTACACGGGGGCGAACATAAATAATCATAGCACGGGATGTCCATTTGCGCGCTACGCGAATGCTGCACCTGATCTCTCTCCGCCCTTTCCTCGCTCCGTGTCGCATCCTCTAAATAGCGCGGCCCCTGGTACAACGGCTTTCACCGTTTTATTCGTTGTCACAGGGATAAATCGATGGGATCGTCTGGAGCGGCGCGACCACCGTTTCATTTCCTTCCGTTTAATCACAACGCCACGTCCAGAGAAAGAAAACTCGCGGATCACCTCGCCTGCCGGTGATTGCGAGAGTGGTCTCGCGTGCTGCATCGATTCGAGATCGCTGCTATCGGACGAACCGAGCGCCGCGACGATCACGGAAGCGCGGCGCAAAGGGATGCGAGTGCCGGTGCGATAAATATCGTTAAGTTTATTAATCCCTTGGTCCCGGCGGATGAACCACGGGCGAGAAATTACAGCGGCATCGCATGTCGAAAGCAATAAACTCGGCACACGTGGAGCTTTTAGGGTGTAATTCATTTTTAAAGCCACCTGCGGGAACGTTTACCGCCTGTCGAAATCGTTTGCACGCGGTGCAACAACCGGAGGTTGACCGTGCAAGCGCGGAGAACGCGAGTGATGCGCGTCAAGCCATCGCATCCGAATAATTTCTCTCGCCTCCAGCTTTTTCTCCCACTTTCCCTCGTCTCCCCGCCCCTCTCGCCTATCCGCGAATCGCTCGCGCATAATTCCCGCGTTTCCCTTTCCGCGGTCGAGCTTTTCCATCGGGTTTGTCTTCCCTCTGTTCCAACGCGGTTTTCATAAGCGCGCGCGGCGGGTCTCGCAGCCGGAATAACTTCTAACCGAGCGTGAAGCGTACCCGAGCACCGGAAATCCCTTGGTTGCAGGGCAACTTTCTTCCGCTACGCGAGTTCTCCGTGCTTTTTAACCTGCGTCCCGCGACCGATTCTCCGGCACGCGGCTCGGGTATATCTCGGGAAACCGGAAATGGCGGTGCTACGCGAGCTGACGTCACGTCTCGAAACGCGTCTCGAAACGACGCCCAATTTCCGCGGGATCAAAGAGTACCTGCGCTTCGACTTGATCCTAGAGGAACGTGCTCCTGAAACCCGCGCGATAAAGCGTAACGAGTTATCGAAACCGATGAATCCGGAAATTGCCGCGACGCGACGTCGAAAAAGTGAAGAAATTAAACGAAACTCGGCGGGATCGCCGAAGATTTAGAATTGCCGAGAGGTGAAGAATTCGAGCAAGACCGTGTACGCGTGCTTCCGGATAACGGAGCGCCTCTACGCTCCGTGCGACGACGGCGGCATTATCGGGAAATATCGGGCTGGATGGAGGAAAAATGGGGAAAGTAAGGCGAAATACAGTTTTCTCGTTATAGCGAGCATTTCCGGCGCACGGCGCGCCGAGTTCCTCCGCTGCTGGCAACTTTGCCCAAGCGTCGGAACTTGGAATCGCGTTACCTCCGCGCAGCTTTGTGTTTTTCTTTCGCGAAACAGGACGAAAAATCGTCAGACTGAAGCAGCGCGGCGCGCACGCGGGAATACTAATAAGAGTTACACCGGGTCGAGAGGAAGTTTATAACGCGCCGGTCGCGCTGGAGAGAGAGAGGGAGAGATAGAGAGAAGGGGACGCGTTAAAATCGGGAGCAGAGGTCGCGGAGAAGAACTATGGTCCGAAGCAATTACCGGCGCAGCCTTACCGGGCGGTGGTAATGAGTTGGCGAATTGCTCGGAAGCGAACGCAATCGACGTTTCTTTCGCGTTCGTTGAATAAGCGACGCTTAATTATCCTGACAAATCGCGGCGACGTGACCATCGCAGCGGTGGAACTCCCGACGTCCACCGACCTGCGGAAACATTTACTCCGGAGTACCCTCCATTACGTAGCCTGCATCACCACTGGCACGTGTGTGCCGGGGGAAGAAAAAGCTCAGGAGCAGAGGAAACCGCGTAAGTCGCTGGAGAGTGAAATTGGAGAAAATTGGAGAACGAAATACGCTAGCGGAAAAAATTCCGAGATTTCGGAGCGGGAGAAAAAGGAAGGAATTTCAACGGAGGAGAAGTCCGTTTCGTAATTCCGTTTAATTCGTTCGCGTTATTATTCCACGGATTATTACGCGATATTAACCGTTCGTCGCGACGCCTCTGTCTGCTTTCGGTTCTCCGGTCGAATCGCGAGGCATCCGCGAAGTAGCCTCGTTTCCTTCGCGACATTACGAGAGGATTACTCTCGGTGCGAGTGCAGAAAACGGGAGAGGAGAGATCGCGTCGCGAGGTTGGAATTACCACGGACCTCCACGGACTCTCGGCAAAGTATTCCCGGATTAATTTTCAAAGGGCGCGGCTTAATTCTTGCTCTGTTCGTGGAAGTCGTCTCGAGAAAGGGAGGAAGAAAGGGAAGAAGAAAGGAAGGAAGGTTTTAAAAGGAAAGAGGACGGCTCGGCTGTGAATCCCAGCCGGAGAATCACGCGCTTCTAACGCGGTACGGCGAGGCGATTGGAAAATTGAAAAATTTATGCAAATGCACGAAACGTCGCAACGGCGCGAGAATGCAAATGACCGATTCGCGGAGAGGTGGCCTTTTGCGCGGGACCGAGGACAATCTTTTTTTAAACGAAATTCCCTCGTTCCTGGGGGAACAAAAATTCGATTTGCCTGCGATTACCAGAGTGACCGTAATCGATTCTTCGTCGCGACGAAGCGTTTCCAAACCGACGATAACTATTCCTGATACGCGAACCGATCCATAGGAAAAGGGAAAAGAGAAAAATGCAAGGAAAATTAAATCTCGCAGGACAATTACCGACAATCGGTTTTTAAGCGAATTACAGCGGACATCCGTTCATCAGCGTTCCTAAAAGAAATACGGTTTTAACCTCGCTCGTTAGATCCAGTTTGATCACTTTTCATCCGCCCGAGCGTGCCGCCAAGTGTGCCGACACGAATTCAATGATCCGTGTCTCTAATTATGCAAATTTCCGCCAGCTTTTGTGAGATTTTTCCGCAGATTCCGTAAATAAATTCCGAAACTGGGCGGTATGAATTTCACGACGTAGCACGCGCCCCGTAGTAGAGTACCCGGCATTTATCTTAATTACATTTGTGCACTAATGAGACGTTTCGTGCAGGATTTAGTACTTGCATTTAAAATTCTTAATGGCATCGTCATGTGTCCCGAGATGTTTTACATCTCTTTCGACTAAACGCGTCGGTACCATATTTAAGGAAACGCGGTTTTCTCGCGCATAAATCTCGCCCTCAATCCTCCCATCTTCGTTGCTATAAGCAAATTCGATCGACGTTCCTGTCCCTTTGCGACTTCCAACCGTACCTTCAAAGGTACTGCCCTCCCGTGCCTGAAATAATCCAGTAATCCAACGTTTCTTATTATCCCGCTAATAAACGAATAAGCAAGCAAATAAGAAAAAGGAAGGAAAAAAGATTCGCGGACTTTATAAAGCAGCTGACCTACAGCGGAAAGTAGCAGAACCGTGGTGATTACCGGGACCGAGTAATAAGGCGATGAAGTTTTTCGGGGTGGAATTAAAATTTATCAAAGGAAGAAGGCTTGTTAACTCCCTTCGAAGCGATTCCAGAAGCCATCCAATTTGGCCGGGAAAATAAGCGTAGCTGGCCACAGAAGAGAGTCCCCGAGTTCACGCCCTCTCTCGTAAAGCGTGGATTAACAACGCGAATCGAAGGCTGCTCGAATCTTTCCACGGGACGATCGATTAATTTGCCAGAACATGGAATCTCTTACGGGTGATTCCTCCGGAGATCGAGGAACGAGGAATAGAGGCAGGAAGTCCGTCGTAGATCCTGGCAGTGGACGTGCTCGCCAGCCCGTGGAAAACGGGAAGAAGAAGTAGGCGAGTCGGATATTCCCGTGATCTCGATTCGAAACGATTTAATAAAGCTCCGATGAGAACGGTGAATTTAATTATTGACCCGGTGATAGAAGATTTCGCGCAACCCCGTTACTTTTAAATACTCCGCGAATACCGAGATGCAATTATCCTTACCAGATATTAAATCCCGGAAGAAACGAACCGGCTCTCGGAGTTATTAAGATGTCCGGGCGGAGGGGAATCCTTCGAGATCCTTACGCAAACTTCTCGGACACGGAGTAAGAATCGAGACGGACCGGGTATATTCGTTAAGGTTCCCGCCGTAACGAGCGGACATTTTTCCGGATCTGGACACCGGGAAGAACGGAGAAGATCTCGCGTTGCTGCCGCTTCGAAATCGAGAAGGATCGTCGAGATTCCAGGGGCTGGAGGAATCGTATTTTAACGGGACCGACCGAGGCAGCTGCCCTCTATTTTTCCCACAGCTCGGATGTGTAAAATATTCGGATAAAAGGCCAAGCCGGGATCTCCGGCGCGCGGTTGCGCGGCGAAAGTTCGGGCACATTTCAATTCGACTAGGCATAATAGTCGATATCCGGTGAAACTTTTTCCCATTTCCACCGGGCGGGTAAGAGGCGGGATACGTGGCAGGAGAACTTTTTACTTTTGAAAATTGCACGCTCTCGCGACCCACGGATTTGCCCGTCGTTCAGGAACACCGCTGGTAACCGGCCGTTTTTCCATAGGGCTAACGAGACTACGATTTTCCGCGATTGTCCCGGAGGCCGTTCTTCCACGGGTCTGCATAAATTCGCGAATTACCGGGAAAGTTTGGTAACCGTAACGGGACCGTCGGATACCGCAAGGGGCCGTAAATAAAAGAACTAATAACAGCGATCGACGAAACATTTTTAATATCGTGCAACGATACCGCGCCGCGGGATAAAGGGATGAATCGAAGTTACCCAGGGAAAATTTCGTTATAAGCGCAATATTCCAGGGAGCTCGGCAAGTTAACCGGAGCACACTCGAAAACTTTCTTACGAAAATATTGCGGGAAAAAAAGGCCGGTATATCGTTTACCCTCGGCCGTATTCCGAGCGACCGGTCGCTCGAGGAAACGACGTTAACGATCGGCCGATGAAATAGAGGAGCACGACTATTCGTTTGAAAAATTTTCACGGTGCTATATCCTCCACGCGTTTACGTTTCCCCTTGTGCTCCACCATCCGGCCTCGCCGATGATAAATAAAGTTCACCACCTTGAAAGGGATCGCAATCAGCCCGTTTCGCCCGAGATAACGAAATTATCCTTTCTCTCTTCCTCTTCCCTCCCTTTTCCCTCCGTTTTTCCCCTCCCTTTCCCATTTACCTCTTCCCTTTTCCCGTGCACGGTCGGCACGCGCGATCCGTGCCACGAAATGTTAATAAATCCCACTTACGTACTCGGACCGCGATAACCGGTTAACGAGCGTATCGTATTAAGTCCGCGAAACTTCTGTCCGATACTATCGCGATCGTTCCGCGTTTTTTAGCAAGCTGCTGCCGCTGTTGAACTCCGGAATTTCGATGCACCGTGCTTTCTCACGGCCACCAACAGGAAGAGGAATGTTTAATCGCGTTTCGCCGCGTCTGCGACCACGATTTAACGCCGGTTCAACGAAGTATCAACGAGATCCGCGAATTTATTTACCAAGGACAAAGACTCACGCTCGATCGCTTACCTATCGATCGAATCGTTCGTCTCGCGGACACGGACGAAACGGGCGTAATTAAAAACGTCGGGGATATTTCGCAATTCCGGCGAGAGGCCGAGAGATGTTAGCCGCGGAACGAAAGGAGAGAAGATATCGCGATGTCGCCTGTGAATTCTGCAGTTTCCGTTCAGCGTTGTTTACGTCCGCGGCAATATCGACTCCTCGAGGATCGTCATACCCTTATTAAAGTGCAGTGCGCGGTGAACCGTCGCGATATGATCGTAACGTTTTCATTTTAGACCGCGATGAACCAGTGCGACCACGGCCGCCGCTTTTCCGCTGCGACGAGCCGAGTTTCGCAGCGGAAGAGCCGGAGACAAGGTCGGGAACCAGGCAGGAATAAATGGAATGCCCACGGTCCTTTATAAATCCGTCCCGTCGAGTCGAACGAAATCGAATTTCGCTCGGAAGACCCTCGCCGTGAACCCGTTCGTCCGAGCGTCGAGATACCCCGCGGAGCGGATCGGCACGAGAAGGAACGAGAAGTCGAATATCGGCTCGAAGAGAACGGAAGAGAGCGTCCTCTGGACGTGTACGGGTTTGCTAGAGCAACCTGATTGAAAGTCACTCGTCGTACTAATGCGGCTAACATATGGCCGTCTGTTTCCACTGTTCCAGAGAGCGGCTGCATGCAGCTCGCGGCCGGTGATCGATAAGCCTAGATTCAAAACTGCTTTCCCTGTATTTCGTGCCGCGATTGAAACGATAAATCACCGCAGGCCCGACACAGTTCGAATCATATTAATAGTCCTTCGGTTTTCAGACCGTGAAAATGGGATTAGACCAAAACGGCCAGCCTGAGAAATAATATTTTCCCCATCGCCGTTCGCCAGGACAAAGCACAGAGAAACGATTTTGCTCCCCGCCGATTTCCTCTTTTCCCCTTTCTCTTTCTTCTTTCAGGCAGATATCCGCGAGACTGCCGGAGGAAATTATAACGCAAAGGAACTGCAACGTATTACCCAAACTCTCGTGCTCGGTAATACACGCGGACGCGTTTGGCAGTTCAATTTTCTCAATTTCTTTTCCCGCTACTCGACTCGCTTGTTCCCCAGCGTGCACCTCTGCCCATTTCGCGCCGGTACGCACAGCCGTGTGTTTCCATAAAGCCGAACATGTCTTTGCGGACCCCGTTAAACTAACTGCCACTTTAAACCCGGCGTGAAATTGCGCGTGGGACTGGCGGAATCAACGGGTCCCAATTAGATCGCTATTCTACCGAGTTCTCTCTTTCTCGCCGAAAGATCGGCCGTTTAATCGGCCGATCGAGAGAATGCTCGACGAAACGATCGTTATCGCGGGTCGATCGGCGATCCTTCGAGGCAGCGCGGCTCGATGCAGCTACCGTAAATCACCAACGCGACTGGAGAGCTCAGAAAATACCGATAGTCCGGCACCCTACGCGAACCGTTACGAGTTATAACGCCGGCTGTAAATCACCGTTCGTATCGATACGGTTAATATAGGGTGGACTGTTTCTGTTGTCTACGAAAGGCCAGCCTCGCGACCATCCGCGCGCATAGATTAAAAATTATTTCACGCGCCGTCCGCGTCGCGCCTCTCCGGCGATAAATCACCGGCGACGAGCAAGGACGAAACGACAAGGATCTCCACGCTTCGAGCAAAAGAGTTCCCTGTTTCGCGCCCCTATCTTTTCGACGCGTCCGAAATTAATGGGGTCGCGAAATGAATTCGTTTCACCGAAGAAACGAACAAGCTACGAACGCGGTGCCTAAATAGGCCCTTCCCAGTTTATTAGTCCGACCCGACTCGCGCCTTTTCCATCTTCCTCCTTTCTCCTTCCTCGAAACGGCGGCCAACCCTCCACACCCCGTCCCGTTCATTTACCCTCTCGAAAAATTTGTTTTGAAAATTATGCCCCGAAAAGTAATCTTCTGGCGAGTTTCGAACGCTTCTGCTCTGTTCGAGCGCGACCCGTGTCGCCGAGTAAGAAAAAAGAAGTCGGTAGTCGTTAAAATTAATGAGATGTAAATACGAGGAAGAAGTTTCGCCGGGAAAGAAAGAAGAAAGCCGAGGAAAGGAGAGAGGTGACTCGCGGGGATATCGAACGCTTTTAGGGCGGAGAACTTTTTCCAAATTTTTCACCGTGATTGTACACACATCCCCCTGGCTTAGACGAGCGGTAATTTTTTACCATTTCCGTGGCAACTTAATTCGAGCAATCCCGACGAGAGGAGATCGTTGCTAAGCCCCGTCTACCCCCGAAGGTGAGTCAGGTCCCGCTACCAAACCGGCCAAACTTTCGAGAACGGACCCCTCGCGCAAAAGAGGATCTGCCCATGCAGATTGTCCAGAATCTTCGAGCCGGAAGTTGGCCGGAAATCAAATGACGCACCTCCGAAAACTCGCAGCTAACCGAATTGCCTCCTTTGCTTCGTGGCGCGCGTAAACTCGCCACTTTCCACGGGGAAAGACCCGAAAGCTCGCGCAAGGATGTCGTAACCATGGACACCGTGCGACTTGCTATCGTTGAAAATTAATTACACCGTTGGATAATGCGCTAAGCGATCCGCGTGTACGCGCCACCTGTTTCCTTGTGTCTCGGATAATTACACCTACGTAGTTCTTAATTAGCGTATCCTCTCTCCGAGCCGAAACGCTCGCGACGAGCGACAAATATAATATTACCGCGGGACGATCGATGTCGAAGGCTTGCTGCGACAACGGTAGCTGACACCCGGAACACGAACCGCCCTAGAATTTATAAAGTTGCGCGATAAACTTCGCCCTGGAAGTTCGCCCTTAGACCAGGTTACTTTTCTCCGCGTCGCTGATTTATATGCTTCGCGAGATTCCTAACTACGCGGACAGGTGTTGCGCTGTAACGCGAGACGACGGCCGGAGAATCTTTCCTACGCTTTCCAACTTTTCCACCGGATTTAGATATTCCTCGCGTCCTCCCTCCTCCACCACGTACCAGATATCCGAGCTAACGCCATCCGGCTCTCCGCACGGACACGTGTCCGCGTGTAATCTACCGTACTACCGGTTCGATCGCTATCCGAGCGGACAGGACCGTCTCTTGTCTTCGCTGGACGATTACGCGAGAAAATGAGAAGAGTTATCGTCGCGATGATCGACAGAGACGCGAGCTATCTCCGGACAAAATGGCGAATGCCGAACTTCGACGCCGCGTAAATAAGCCGTTGATCGAAGGACGGATCCGACGTCGGGCGCGTCGGATGACTCTGACAGAGTGCATCGTCTTCGAATCCACGTCGAACGCAGATATTAGGCGGAACAAGATAGAGAAACACAGATAGAGTTGGCTCGCGAAGACACACCGGCCTGACGTATTCTTTTTTCGTCGGAACAGAAGAGGCAGCTGCCTGAAAAACGTCTCGACCCCGCTTCGAGCTTCGCGTTTCCATCTTTCGATCGAAACGCGGATTTTATGCGAGCCGCGCGGTTGAAATCGCAGCCGAAATTACGATCGAAGATCACCGGTCTCGAACGATCGTTCGGCACTGGCCGATTCGAGTGTCTCTCCGTTATTNCCACCACGTACCAGATATCTGAGCTAACGCCATCCGGCTCTCCGCACGGACACGTGTCCGCGTGTAATCTACCGTACTACCGGTTCGATCGCTATCGGAACAGAAGAGGCAGCTGCCTGAAAAACGTCTCGACCCCGCTTCGAGCTTCGCGTTTCCATCTTTCGATCGAAACGCGGATTTTATGCGAACCGCGCGGTTGAAATCGCAGCCGAAATTACGATCGAAGATCACCGGTCTCGAACGATCGTTCGGCACTGGCCGATTCGAGTGTCTCTCCGTTATTTTCCTCCTACGTATATCGCTGTTATCCGATCATTCTGGAGTCGCAACGAGACCCCTCGTGCTCGTAAAATCGATTACGAAAGCGTCCATCGAGCGAACGCGAATCGATCGGTAGAAATTTAATCTTGTAATCCTGCTTGCGAATTCATGGTGGAGCGCGATTCCATCGCGGCCATTCCGGCCGCGAATTTTTATTCCCCGCTCGTTGAGAGAATTCTTGTTTCGCTCTTAGTTTCATAGCATCGGATATTTGTTCCGCGCTCAGCGAACAAACCGTATGAATTATTGCTGCGAGGTCGAGTAAACATTTACCGGCTCTGCGTGCAGCTGTATTGTTTTTTACTGCACGGTTAGTTGCCTTTGCGATAATTCCGATGCCGTAATTTTATTCGCGTCCGATGGAAAATATTTGTCAATTATCCACTGCGTTATCCCGCTTCCTCTCCTTCCTTCCCTTTACTCCGCCTCGCGGACATTTAGCCCAGCCGCGTGTCTGTAGCTGGAAAAGTATCTTTTATTGCTATTGCTGGAGTTTCGATGACATTTCGGGGGTTGCGGGTTGCTCTACAGTATCCACGGCTTGCCTCCTTTGCAGGGCTTGTCGGTGAGATTGAAAAAGAGGCGAGTGGAAGCACCGACGACGCTCTCGCGATCGGTATCCGCCGCGATCACCTCCTCGTCGTCGTGTTCTATCGCTATGTCGATATCCGGTTCCACTTTCAGATAAAAGAAGTAAGGGATGGGCTCCGCCGCTCGTGCACAGTCCCTGACCAAGTCGCTCACCTCCGCTGCTCGAACCTCGCTCTTTTTCAAAATCGCCTTCGACGGGGTTTTCGATGCCACTCTCGTTCCCGGGGCTGCTTCCTCCTCGCCCTATGAAAATTGCAACAACCACGGAATAGAGAACGTTCATACATCTTATATCGCGATAAACCTACGTACCGGGGGGATATTCGAGAGAGAAAATTAAAAATTGACCGCGAACGAATTCTCCTTTGCGATACTTCAATTTCACCAACAATCGATCTCTGATACCCCTGCGGCGAGCTCGACGCTGATCGCATTCCGAGAAAAGGTTGAAGGAGAGACGCGATTGAGAAGGTAAGTCAGCGGAGAATTTGTATTAACGAATTGAAGTCCGTTATTTATCCAGCTTTCGCTAATCGTATCAAACGGAGGACAGAGAAGTGAGCCGGGGCGAAAGAACCGGATAAAAAGGAGAAATTGTTCCCGTCGGATGTACTAAATACCCTTGGTCCTCGATAAAATGATTTAATTGCACGACTTAGTTAGCCCGTCTGGGACAAAAACGGTTCCTGATAATCGCGCGACCGAACGAATCGTTTCCTCCGGCAAACCGTGCGCCGCGAATCTCGGCTCGTAAATAAACCACGGCAAACTCTTTTCCTCCTATCCCGTGAGTAGCAAACCGGAGACAGAGATCGTTTCGAGACTTTCCTGCTTAGCGCACAGCGTCCCGTGTCGTCGATTCCCCTGTAATTCGTACAACGCCACCTCGCCGCCTGACCGTCCGACCATTGCGAGTTCTTTCTACTTGCCGCGTGAAACCTCGCGCCCTGTTACGTCTCTCTGCGCCCTGTTACGTCTCTCTGTATCCTGTCGTCTCTAATGGAGCTCGAAAACGCGACAAGAAACCGAAAATCAAAAAGCACGCGTTCTCAGTCAAGGAACGAACGATACAAATTGGAGAGAACTAGAGGACGCGCGGAAACGTGGAACGGGAAAGCGACAAGAACCGGTGAAACAGTGCATCAAGCAAACAAAACGTTCCACGAGATGAAAACGGTTCTTTCGGTAGCACTCCACCGTGTTTATTCTGTTTTTACGTTTAAAGAAATCCGTGTACCGACTACTCTAGCCCGCTCGATCTACGCTTTTTGTTCCGAAAATGACCGACGCGTTTCTTCTCTAAAATCCCTATCGACGAATCTGGAAAACGGTCACGAGATGGCGGAACGACCAGTAAGTCGCGAAGAACCGACCTCTTTTGCTTCCTTTGTGGCTTCCGGTTCCTCTGCAGCCGGTTCTTCTGCAGCCGGTTCTTCTGCACCTGGTTCTTCTGCACCTGGTTCTTCTGCACCCGGTTCTTCCGCAAGCTTGCCCGGATCCTCTTCGACGGCGGTCGGAGATTCCGTTGCCTTCACCGTCGGATCCGGGGGTACTTTCTCTTCTTTCGACGTGGTGGGTACTGGTTTCGGGGATTTCCCGTCGGATTTCGCGCGACGTTTCCTCTGAGGCTTTTTCGGCCGACGTTTAGGCACCTTCCGGCGCGAGACTGACCTCGGACGAGGCAGCGCCTTTCTGCGCGAGACTGACCGCGGACGAGGCGGTCTCCTTATCCTGCCGTACCTGTCCTTTCCTTGCGTCAGGTACGTGGGTATCACCGCTCTACACGCGAGTTCCTTCGTTGCCTGCGAACCAACAATCCTCGAAGATGGTGGAACGGACGCGCGCGAAAGTGAAAATAATTACCTGCTCGGCGGTCTCCTTCCAGTGCCTGTAATAGGAGCGGTAGATGGTCGCCTGGTGCGTGAACTTCTTCAGGAACCCTCGCATCTCCTCCTCGTTCCTCGGTAATGGCAATCGCTGTAAAGAGACTCCCTTTATTATAGCGGTTTACGGCGTGTAAACGGAAGTTCGGAAGTTAGGATGAAAGGCGAGGCTTTTCCGCGGCAACTGGGAAGTTTAAGGGGACTTGTGGTGGGAAAATCGGGCCGATTCTCGCGAGATTGCGGGGTCTGGACGGGATAAAACTCTCTCCGTGATCTTTAAACCTTTCGCTACTACGGACGACTATAGTCGTTCACCATAAGATACCGCGTATCGTACACACGCGATATTATTTGTTTTCAGACCGTAATTTCTTTTTTTCGAACCATGTTAAGAAGTTATAAACATCCTGTTTCGAGATTAGTTTTTTCTTCGAAAACACCGGGAAAGAAACTCGGGATGCAGAGAGGCCTGAGCGCGACCTCTAACGATTCTTCGCGGCCGTTCCTTTCGCGAGAATATCGCGGCGGATTCTGCGCCCGTAGCGAAAGGGTTAATAACTTCTCGCCTCGAACGGTTCCGTGTCGTCCTCGTCTTCGACCCCCAGATGTATCCACGGGCTGCCTAACGGCCAAATCGGTTCCTCTTCCTCCTCTTTTTCCTTCTCTTTCTCTTCCTCTTCCTTCTGCGCTTCCTCTCCTTCCTTCGCTTCCTCTCCTTCCTTGGCTTCCTCCTCTCTGGTCGCTCCCGCTTTCACGTCGTCGGTGACTATCGTCACGGTGCTCGGGTAAATTTCGCTCCTCGCTTTCAAGATCTCTGCAACAACGGCGCTCCCTCGAGCAAGTGATCCTCGCGGTTTAATCGCGCGTTGATAATCGGCCGGTCGCGAAGCTGAGCCGAGATTAGGCTTTTTACGCGCCGCGAGGCGACGCGGTGCTCGTCTTAATTAAATCGCGACTCCAGCAGCAACTTTCCTCCCGTTTGTTTATCGCGGTGAAAAAGTTCGACCACGGTGACGCTTTGTTTCGCCCGAACGGGACGGGAAGAACAAAGGAAACTTTCTCCTCGGAACGGTTTATTCCTGGCGTCTTTGCCGTCCCGGCAGGGGGAATTTACTGCGTAATAACGGGGACACGTAGAATTACTTATTAAATGCGGGAAATTCCGAGATAAGGCAAAGCGGCGCGGACACAGAGCAGAGTCGTAAAATCTGTTTAGGGCGGCGTAAAAGCACCGAGCCAGGACAATGCCCGCACTTTTAGATTTATTTCGTGATAAGTGCGATGCCATCCGCTATGATACACCTCCTAGCAAGATTACCGTTCCTCGCGACACCGCTGCTCGCATTGTCCGTCGTCGTTTTATGTTACATTTCTCCGAGACGAAAGCGAAGGAAAGCGAACGAGAGAAACGCGAGAGAGAGAGGGAGCGCCCAGAATTACACCGGTCTTTCGTTACCTTGATCGACATCGTCGGCCTTGGTCAGAACTTTCTTCTCCTCCGGCGCCGTCACCTCCGCTTCCACCTCTTCTTTCTCCTGTAAAACAAACCAGACGCTGTAGACGCGACTCGTTACGGCGAGGACTCGGGGCGAGTCGCCGACGGTATTATCGCGGACGCTTATACTTTCGCGTAAACTAACGGATATCGATGCCTCCGGGACAGGGTTTGGAGTAACCCGAGGTAATAAATCGGCGGAAAAGCTGGCTCGCGATAACCGCGACTCGGAGAGGAAAAGGAGGCAGGCTGGATGCCAAGGAATTAGCTTCGCTTTCCGTTCCCGTCGCTCCGTTTCTTCGAAATTTTCCTCGCCTCTCCGTTCCGACTATTTTCGAAGCTTCTGGATGTTCGGACGCGAACGATCGCCAGGAATACAGGGGCCGACGAGTACGAAGGCTCGCGGGTAATTTATAGGTACCAGCGGAGCTGGGAAACGGCGAAAAGAAAAGAGGATCGGCGGCGACGCTCGCGGCGCGAAAGTTTGGCTGGCGCAAACAGATCGTCGTCCGATTAATGGATATTAAAATGAAAATTGAACTGGCTTATCTTGCTGCCACCTGGCGAAAGACCGGAGGAACGTGAGACGGCAGTGGCTGGCCTGGTGCATAAATCGATGGTCGGACAGTTTCGAGTTACGCGGCAAATACGCCTTTTCGATTAGACCGGTTCCCGTGATCGTCCGCGGTTGGTTCCCGTTAACGGCTAACCAAACGGGCAGACGCCATCGATCTACGCTCCATTTACGAGGCTATCTCCGAGGCGGGAAGAGTCACGCGATACCACGCTGGAATTCTCCACTTTCGCATTGATCTACGACCCAATTTTCATACCTTCGCCGTGGCCCTGACTTCTTCCACCTCTTTTATCCAGGCACGAGGCGGCCCATTGCACTCGCCGCTAAATATATTACTCGTCCCACGATTGATCGTCTCCGACGTACGTCGTTCCCACTGACTTTTGTCCTCAAGGTCAGCCGCCTCCGCGAAACCACGAAGCAACACGTGTGTGGGTGAGCAGCAGGCCTCTTCCTCCGTTTCTTCCCATTTTTCCTTCGCTAAGTCACTCACGCGGCGCGCGAATGTGTGCGCGATGGACCAGAGAGATTTAAACGCATTCCCTGCTCGTTGAAGCATGAAGCGTCGCGTATAAATCTCCCCGAGCAGACTGAAAAACCGCGGCCAACACCTGAGCTTCTCGGCTCAGAGACAACGGGCCGTGCCTTCGGTTCCATCTAGTTCAAGGTCAAGCAACTGGACGCTACGTAAATCATCCTTTCCGAGCTTCAACGTCTCTGGATCAGCGAAGCTCGGGCGAAATTAAATTTCCGATGGGTTTCGAGCCTCGGCAGATCGGCTTCTTCTCGTGATAGAGGAACTCGGGAACTAGTCGACGATATCGTTTGGGGAAAAATGAAAATTTCACTGGGTTTCTCTTTTTAGGAGGTTCAAAGTTTCGCTCATTTCATCCGTCGTTCATCCGCTTCGATGTCCATGGGAGAAATAAACTCGTAATTCGCGCCGAAGTTTTGAATCCTCTCTCCGTCCGAGATACGCTGTCGGCATTTTGTTTCCATTCGACGTGCTTTTGCGATTGTCAGATATTCGCGTGTACACGGCGCGAGAACTTTTGTTAACGACGCCGGCGCGTCCTAATGTCCACCGCGAGACCATAGTCGCTTCCGTTCGTTTGGCGAACGCCGGACCAGTCAACGTTATCTCTCGAGTAGCTGGAAATTATTGGAAAGCGATATCGAGACGGACCCGCCGTGTCTCTTCTTCGATTCCGCAAGTGAGAAGTCGCCGACACGATGACACACCTTCCCGAAATTCTTCCTCTAATAATTCCGATCGTCCACGAGAATCGTTTCCTTTGTAATTCAGATGAATCCGAGTCTGGCAATCTAACGCTTCTTAATTTCTGAGAATTCCGAATAATATTTGTAGAATTTGCTTCCATTGAAACGAATTGGTGATCGAAATTGCTCTATCGCTATCAGTTTTCGAAAAATGCCACTTTTTTTTACAAAAATTTAAAGAATATCGTTCTTACTTTCCTTGTAATACTTCCTCCTAGCCAAAAATACAGAGAAGATCTCGTAATTGATATCGTTTCACCGAAGAATAATTTTTGGGTAACGATACCAAGCTAAGACCTACGCGCAAAGTTCAAAATTCGTCCTATATCTTGCAAATTGTCAAAGTTCCCTTTGAAATTTTATATTTTCAATTTTACAACAAAATCGTATTTTCTTTCTAGTTTACGGATTCGCGTTCTGGAAAGTAAACTCTATAAATTAAAATTCGCGTCGAGCAGTGTAATCAGTTAATTACTCGTTTATTATGTCGCCGGAGAAAAGTAAATTTTTCGGAATAAATAAATTTAAATATTCCGTACCATCCGTTTAAATTACTATGATTATTCATAAACGAATAAACGTAATCCGCGAGGAATATTTATGATTCATTTTCGCGCATTAACAATTTGTTTACATTATTTATGTCGCCGGGATTAATTTAGTCGCGGAGAAACTAATCCGACCCGCTTTCCACCGGTCAAAAATACATCGATCAACCGGCGAATCGATTACATATCGCGCGAATGATCGCGTTGTAAAAGGAATCTAATTACCAGAGACTGTGCGGGGAGGGGAAGGAAATTTTATGCCGCATTATTAGAATATCACGCGGAGACGTCGCATCGAAATTTAACGCGTATCATAAATATTTCAGCGTAATACAGTTCCGACGTGGCGGTTTTGTCCGAATTAATTAATTACAGAATAGGAGTCCCATCTCCCGTAATGGCGTTCATTTCTCATCCCCCTCTGTCCCCATCGTGCTTCGACGTAAATACTTAACAACGGTCCGGCCCATTACCGATCGTTAGACGATACGGAAAGTTACCTCAGTCTCTTCGACGATTCCTTCGGCCGCCCTTAGCTGTTCCGCGAGTCTGAGAGCAAGATCGATGTGGGCACGTAGCCATCTCTGCCATTCGTCCGCAATTTCCCCGATCTTCGTCAGCCAGATCGACCAGACTCGCAGCTTCTCCGATGGCACCGCGTACAGACGTTCCATCGACCTTATCACCTTCCTGCATTTCCACGCATTCCGTCAATTCCATTTTCTCTTCCTCTTTCTCGCTCGCGAAAATACTCGGCAAAATCCCGATGAATCTTACACGGTATCACCCGCGAGATTGTCACCGGCAGATTTATAGATAAAAACGAGTAAAAAGTCGGAGAATACGCGACGCGATCCGTGGAATAAATCCGAATTAGCGAGCCGTCGCGGAAATTTTCCAGCTCGTTCCACGGCACGTGGAGCAAGAGTAAACCCGGACCAACTGTCCCTTATCCCGGGATATCGGAATTGCAGGCGATAAACAGGCGAGATCGGAGATGGAGGAATAGCGGAAAGAGCGGGAACCGGCTCTCCAAGTGTATGGAAAGTTAGAGGTTTGTTTGGAAGGGAACGGCGGGGCTGGCTCCCGTTGAGAGAAAAGAGATACGGGCGCGGAGCTAAAAATAAAAAAATTCCAATGCCGTTCCCACGAACAACCTTGTTTACCCCGTTCTCGACTTTATCCTGTTACGAGTGGCATTGCGTCAGGTACTTCTCCCACGACGCCGTTATCTATTCTGCACGATGATATTCGGCAACCTAGCGTGATTCGCAACCGCGTTGTCCGACGATTCTCGCAGGGATCGGGAAAAGGGGACACCGAAATCGAGATGACGCGCCAAGGAGGAAAACTCGAGCAGAGCTACGTTACAATGTCCATAAAGAGACTCGACCGAGCCACCTAAGAGACCCGAGGCAGAATCTAGACGCGAACGCGAGACCCGTCGAACAGTCGATGACAACTACGGACAGTAATGCACCGATGACGTCAGCAGGTGAGAATAACTGCGTTTTGGAATTAAACGCGACGCTATTCATAGACCATTAAGCACGCGTATTAGTCGGAAAGTGAAAAGCGTCGCGACGCGTTTAGATCTGCTCGTCAGATCCGACACCGCGGCTCGAACTGCGAACGGTTGGTAAACAGACTTATTAATAAATAAGGTCGAGCGAAACGCAGAACGAAACGCGGAAATTCATCCGGCTTGCACGAAAGAACGGCCGCGCTTCGTAATTAGAAAGAATGGCTGCAGAATGGACGCAGAATGGACGTAGAATGGACGAATGTCCGCGGCCACCGCTTCCTGTTTCCCTGCCGGCCTCGATTTGCGTCATACAACCTACACCTTGGACTAAAATTACGGTTCAGCGATCATCAAACTATTTCGAGACGGTATCCACCGGTAACACGCTCAAACGCCACTTTTCTCTCGGCGAGATTTTTCTAGCCGGTCAGCATCGCGATTCGTACGTACGAATCTAAACGAACGAGATTTACACGCACTGCCGGGGTGTGTTTACACTCGCGCGAACGCCCCCTGTGATAAGTCAGCAACTCAAATAAATACCGGTGTAAAACATTGTTCGCGTAGGTGTGGAGTAAAACGATAGGGCTGTAGGTCGTAAACGTTCTACTTACGGATCCGACTTGACCGTTTGGATCATCTTCGCCTCGTGTTTCGGCAGTTCCTGATCCATTTCCTGAAAGAAGAAGAAAAGCACGGAACGATTCAGTCCTCGCGTATATGGAAAAATTCGTCAAAGCGAGGAAACGTTAAAGCGACGACCGGACGAAATTGATCAAGACGATTTTCGACGCGACGAGCGAATTTATGGCAGACCGGATTGGCCGTGCAACGGGTCGCGTGTAGTATCCCATTTGCTGGCGCGTATTGCTAGATTAATGATCATCGATCTGCCAATTCGCGTTATTAATGACCGGGAGACCGACTAAGTTCCCGGACAGACGATCCACGATGACCATAAGCACGCTCTCGGCTGGTTCTCCAGGAGTAAATTAGGATATGAAACCTGGCCTAACGAGACGTCGCGACGCAGCTCTGGATCGCAACGAGTGCCGGCATTTTCTTAACTAACCGAGCAATTAACGGAAAGAAACCCGTGAATGCACCGCGAGACAGACTCGCGGCATAGAGGCGATTGCTCGTTAAGCAACCAGCCTGTTTGGCGTTGTAAAATTAACGAACCTCGCGGCGGAACATCCCGCGGATTAAACGGACGTTCATTCGCGAATATTCGCGTTAATGAATTTTCATCGGGTTCGCGGCGAAGAACGAACAATGAACGCGATGTTGCAGCGGTGGAATCGGAACCACGACGAGATACCAGTCCAAGTACAGAGCCGCGCATTATCCTAACCATGCATATGCGAGTGGACGCGTCGGCGAGACGGTGAGGAGAAACGATCGTCCGAACGATCGTCCGAACGATCGTCGAACCGATCGGCGAACCGATCGGCGATTCGACCGGACATAAGTCCAGATTGCGACGAGGAATTCCGGCAAACCGTGGCTCGATGAACGAGGGTTCGATTTCCCATAAACGAACTCGCGCTCGATAAACCCGCTGATTGTTAATTTATCGCCGTCCCGGCGTCTGTTCCCCGGCGACATTAATCTGCTTCGATGCCGAAATGGATAGATAAATCTCCGACCCCGGGTCTGCGAGGGGGCTTAAGAAACGGAATTAAAAATCAAGGACCGCGATGGCGACGCTGCTATCGGGCCAACGATACCAAGTATCGCGGGACTAGAGAAAAATAGCGGGCGGACGTGTCGCTCGTTGGTAATTAGACGGCTCCATCAGCGTGGAAGTATGAGTGGCGCGGTGGTAATTAACGACTCGACGAAACGACGATTCGACGAGACAAGTTTAATCTATAACCTCTAAAACGAGGCTGTTAAGATAATTAACCGGGTATTCGTGACTCGAAGACGGCGCGATTTTTCCTCGCGGAGAGTCTCGCGAATATGCCGAGTAGAAGCCAAAAGTAACTAGGCTCCGCTCCGCAGGGGACTAGCCAGCGATTCGAGGCTGAGGGGAAAAATAAAAGAAGGGAAATGGTCGGAACGATTACGAGGCGGCGTGTTTCCAACGTGATTCCAAGGGTCCGTAGCTCCACGACAGATAGAACTCGTGTCGACGGCGAAATAAGTCTGTTGTTATAAATATCGCGCGGACGATAGCAAAAATAGCAACCAGGGCCGTGACAATTGGGATGCCTCGCCGCGATCTCGGCTAAATAGAGCGGGAAATATGAAAGCGTTCGACGCGAACGCGTGTAAATCGAAAATCGGGCCTTCGTTGATTACCCGAGGGACGCGTTGTTAATTACCCTGCTAGCGAATATTCCGTGCGGAAAGTGCAAAAAGTCGCTTCGCGCTGTCCTTCCCTGGTCGTTTATCAATGTTTGTTATTCCTTTGATCAAAATTGCCAACGCGAATACGAAAAATTAGCTTACTCGTCGCGTGGAATTCCTCTTCGTTCCTTGGTCCTCTTCGGCCGCAACTGATACTCGGAGAAATTAGTTCGCGACATTAATTCGGCTGCTTCCTCTGCGTGAGCCGTAACTTTGCCGAATTCTGAAAATACGAGCACCGACTCGACCCACGACCCGGGTATAACGTTAAAATACGAACGGCAGCTTTCACCGCGGGCAGACCATCGAACGTACCAACCTACCCTTCTTCTTTATCTCTCCCGCCGCGAACCTTTCGCTTCCTCGTTTTTTTCCCCCCAGCCAAGAAATATCGCGCGGAACTATCCCCCGAGTGGCGCGAAATTTTTTCCCCGTCGCAGAGAAATGCAATTTTCGGAAGAATTTCCGAAAGACGGCAACGAGGATCTACTCTGAAAGCATTCTTTTCTCTGGTCCTCGGGACCAAACGAGAAACACGGGGAATCCAGCGGGTGAACGAGGAAATTGCTGTTTGAACGGTTAAACGTTATCGATCAAGATCGTGGACGAGTAAATAACGCTGTCGTAAGTCGCGTTCCTGATAGAATCGCGCGTGCGAATGCGGCTGGTTGGTTCGAATAGTCTTTGTCACGGCCGGTGCAGCGAGTTAAAGCTAAATAAACATCGAGGAATACCGTGGCAGTGTCCACTCTGACACCCGACGGCGACGCCTTCAAATTCCCCGCGATAACTCACCCAGCGGGATTTCTTATTCCGGACAGTGACGGATCTCTTCTGCAACTTTCCCGACACACCGGGAAAATTCGGTGGCAATGGAAATAGACGACGTGCTTACTTACACTGGGTGACCCTTTCGCCTCCTTTTAACAGACGCGAAAGATACCGAGAGAACGGAAGTCGAAGCGAAAAGAGGTTACGAGGGTAACTAGAATTACGATAGGTCGAGTTGATAGGGTGTAGATGAAACGCGCGATTAGACTACGTCGCTGCTTTGATTTTAATCGACAACTCGACGAATAAACTTTCGCCAGGGGTTCCGAGTTAAAATCGTACGAAAAATCTCGTCGCCGCGAACGAAGCGAAGCGAGAAAAACTCGGAAAACTCGTGGCACCGATTCGCCTGATATATTCTTCGAGCATTTCATAAACTCGCGCTATCGTATCATGATTTCCTTTCGATTTCTCTTCGTTTCCTTCTCCACTGCGGAATCGACGATCTTATTATCTCT
Organism: Euglossa dilemma; assembly: GCA_002201625.1. NCBI lineage: Eukaryota > Metazoa > Arthropoda > Insecta > Hymenoptera > Apidae > Euglossa > Euglossa dilemma. Next base: position 2,122,728 of record NIJG01000273.1, on the reverse strand, counting down.
AGAGTATTCGCAAAATTCGTAAACCTGCTTCCTACAGAGATAAAGGACCGATTTTCCAAAAATTTTCAAGGTATCTTTTGGAGAAAGTGAAATCTAGAGAACCGAGACTTCGGTGGCTTTCTCGTGATTTCTCGCTGTTATTCGAGTTTCGAAATCTTGTACCCCGAGTCGAATATCCTTTCACAGAACGTCAATAAAGCGTCAGAAGCTTAACTTTCTTTCCCCTGTCCCAAATTGGATCGGTGCGTCGTAGGGTGACTATTACAAGTCCCTTAAGACCTGCGTCTCGATGAATAGCTACCCGTTGCTAATGAGACCTGGTAATTGGCAAAGATTCACTTTTGGAAAACGATGCCAAGCAAAGAGCTTCGCATTAAGCTCGAGATATTCGGAATTAATTTGAAACTCAAATTGAAATGTAAATTAAGACAGATAAAGATAATTATAAGTTTGGCGTCCCGTTTCTGACAGAAACGGTAACGTAATCCATGCAGAACGGATATAGAATCAAATATTTCGAGAGTTATCGAAATCTCGTAGACGGAACCGATATAAATAAATCGCCGTGACAATCGCGACGTTCCGTATTATTCGAAAAGAGCTTTTCTACGAGGGTTATTAAAAATTGTCCGCTTTCTTTGAATTCGCTTCGATCTTTCCGCGTAAAGAGCGAAAACGTGCGGTTTGCGAGTTGATTTGGCCGCCTGAACGGCCATGACAGGCTAACAGAGGATAAAACTCGCGACGGAGAATTCTCGGGGAAAAGCATCCCGGTGATTTATCGGCGATCGATATCTCGTCAGAGCGATGACGCGAAATTAGCTACGTCGGTTTACAAATCGTTCCACCGTCGAACCACGACGAGTCCCCGGTCCTTTGGTTTTCCGCGCTTCCGCGAGCATTGTGTCCCACGATATCGACGAGACACTCGCGACTATCGCCGTGACAGATAGATAATATCTTCTGTACGGTGCTCGATATCCCTCGGCAAATATCGCGCATTAAATCGTGGGGAAAATAAAGTCGAGGGACGAGGAAAAGAGAGCCGATGGGCGAGGAGCGAGCGAGGAGAGAGACGCGGAAAGCAAAGTTCCGAAGGTGTTTGCGAAATAGAGTGCTTTCAATCGCGAGTATCATGAGCGGAAATTGCGGCACGCTTGGATTCCTAGTGCGAACGAATTCCCGCCTCGATGATAAATCGAACCTCGCGTCTCCGCGAATTTTACCCCCCGACAAAGCCGCGGTGTAACGTATAAATTATTCCCGGTCGCAATTTCTAACGCTAAAACATCGTTCGATTTATACACGTTCGACGGCGAGAGAAACGTTTGAATAGCGGGGATCGAGGAATGGATAAACTGGCGGAAAATCTGCTGGATTTCCAGAAGAAAGAAGTGGCGGATATCGCGAGGGAAAGTTGCACCCCGGGAATAAAGGAGAGGCGAGGACCGGTGGTGGAAAGGTTAGTAAATTTTCGTAGAACCGTGGACACTCGGCCGATGAGTCACGTAGAATTGGTTTATTTGCCGAGGCACGCGAGTGGCCAACTAATGAGGCATGTAGGCGGAACTTCGTCTTGCAATTGCACCGGCAATCCCGCTAAGTGGGCAGGAAATTATTTCAGTGCCGACGAAAGTTTCGTCCGCTTTGTGCCGGATATCGCGGAATGGATTAGTATCGGCCGCGGGGCTATCGACTGGCGAATTTATCAAGCCCGCTCGCGGCTATTATTCGGCCTTTGCGAGTTATCTCGAATTAATTGGCTACTCGTGCCACGCTGACGGGATAAAAGAGTCGTTTAGATCTCGTTAAGCGACTCGAGTTACGGAAATTATCGGTAATGCCAAGATCAATGCTAGAGAGAGGGGGAAGCGGGAAGCTGCGCGTCACGGTACCGGCGATTGCCAAAAACCGAGCGGGCTCGTAGAAAACACTCGTACGCGTCGTGTTAGTCGATTTAAACGCGGCTTACCAGAGAAACATTGTAAACTTTGTTAATCTCGACAAAGTTGCCGGGTTAAAATTAGCCGCGACGAGGGAAGATTACATCTCGCTTGGTCATCTAACGGTTCGCCTTATTTTTAGGAGAGCACTCCTGCGTTCCCGAGGCTGGAAAAACGCCGCGCGAAATCTCGGTCCCTCGGCACGATTACAAACGAACCAGCGTGTCGAAATTGCGTCTCGACGTCGTCGTCGTCGTCGTCGTCGTCGTCGGTGGAGGTAGGACGTAGTTCGATGGCGGAATATCCGAGGAATATCGCGGAATATCGAGGAATATCGAGGACCGCGTGGCGAATGCCGTTTACATTCTGTCGGGGAACGAAATTCCCTCGGCCCCGTAGTTATTTAACCGGCGTTAGCGTACCGAACGCGGCGTAGAATTCCGCGACAATTCGGACTAATGGCACGGCGGTTGAGCCGATAATAATTCAACATTTAATTATGATTCTGTCGTTTCGTCCAGCGTTCGCTGCGTTCGGCGCGAGACCGCAAACGTACACGCGGCGAGAGAGAGAGCGTTGCGGCGTGTATCGGTGTATCGTATCGAATCGGAAGATAGATCGTCGGGTGAACCTCGAAACAAAGTCAAGAGCAGGCCGTCGATATTTCATCGCTGTGGCTAGCCCGTTGAAAGCAAAACCGCGAACTTGCCGCGCGCGTTGCGTCGCTGTTCGATGAATTACGTAAGTTATGCAATCGGTCTGACCGACCGAGAAAGATTGCCAAGAATTCCGCGACGAAGCACCGTCGCGACGCTACGCGACGAGACGAGACGCTGGTTCGCGCTGCGGTCGGGAATCAATTTTTCCCCTGCAAAGTATTCCCTTGTTCTTCCGGCGGTCGGGCGAATTACAGAGGAAAAACGAAGAAAAAGGAGGAAAAAGGAGGAAAAAGGAGGGAAAAGGAGGAAAAAGGAGGAAAAAGAAAGAAAAAGTGGGAGGAAAAAGAAGAGGTTGGACGAAACTCGGTGCTACTCCGTCATTTATTAGGATGGAGCTTGGAAGGGATGAGAGACTACGGACGGGTATGTAAGGGTCGTTAGTAGTACCTATAAGTCGCGAGTACCGAGTACCCACTTTGTCATCTTTAAGCCCTTTCTTCGCTGATGGCAATAGATTACGGACGCTTTAACGATTCTCTCGCCCCTCTGCCTTTTTCCCCGCTCTTCTTTACGAGAGTGGATCTCTGTATTTAGCGGAAAACATCCTCCGTCCCGATGACGGGATACGCGCAGGTGAGAAAGAGACAGCCTAACAGCCCGTGGGAAAAACCGCTTTTCGGGAAGGAAAAACTCGACGTAAAACGACGAAAAATCGCGCGAGAGTTAACGAACTCGAGGACACGCGAGCTTTCCGCGTATCCCGGTGAGAAAGGGCATTCGCGCGGACCCGAAGAAGATCCCTCCGAAGACTCGATCGCGCGTAATCGCCGAACGAGGCTTCGACAGCGACGAAATATCCTCGTTTCCGGGAAGACTAAGCGCGAAGCACGAGTCCTGAGAAATCACCCGTCGATTCCTCGCGTCTCGCGAAACGAGCAGCTATCTCCTCCAAGATCCGGGCAATAATTTCGAGAAAATTGGAAAAATTCGCGCGAAGAAGGCGAAGAGGAGGAACTCGATGCTCCGTTTCGAAACGGCGATTCGATCCGGGAGCGAGTTCGATCCATTTTTATCCGAGGTGTTCGGTATCGCGGCGGGGGCGGGACGCGGGAATTTGGAAATGCAGCGAGGGGGGAGGGAAAGAAGGGCGAGTCGGCAGAGTTCAAGGGCAGTGATCGAGGAAAAAGTGTCGCGGAGGTTGGAAAGCGAGGGGGAAAGGGGCGAGGAGTGGGCATTGGCGTTGGTTGCGATCGCGCTGGTCGCGACGATGGCCCGTAGAGGCATCGAGGAAGGAACGGGAGCAGGTGGAGGAGAGTGGGGTGGCAAAGCTCGGGCAGAGGATCAAGAAAAGACGAAGAAGGGGGCGGAAGAGGAGGCGGAGGAACAGAGCGGCGAAGTAGCTGGCCAGAAATAACTAATAAGACATTCACTCTAAGACGGGCGGCCAACCGGCCCGGACGAACGCGGTGCGTCTCGTATAACCTCGTAATCGGCACCTTATCACCCCTCATCGATACGATAACACCACACACCGTTCGTATCCGCGAGGTAACGGTGACGAGAAGCGTGACAACGGTACCGGGATTATCGCAATCGCGTCTATACGCGCAGTGCCGTGGAAACCTAGCCGCGTACCATTATCTCGTCTCTTGGTGTCCTAGTTTCTCCGAAGTGCCTGCTACTGATACTCTGCTCTAACCTCCTCTACTCCGGACTCTGTCGATTAAACCGAACCGTCCCCCGACGACGGAAAAATCAGAAAAAAGAATTAACCTAAAAAGAAAAAGAAAGATAGAGAATAAAGCTAGAGAGAAAAGAGAAAATTGAGAATCGAGGGAAAAAAGGAACACGAAGGGAGAAAAAATAGTGAGATCGGGGAAGGGAAAAAGAAAGAGAGACTGGAGAAAATGAAATTTCGCCCAAGTATATCACGTGTGATATGGTATTAGATCAAGTGCTGAGTGAATTTGATTCTCGTTCGTGTGGATGGAGAGGTTGTTTCGGTCTTCCGGGGAGAGAAGACGCGTTACGGCTGGTGCTCGCGAGAGAAACGACGAATCCGCGATTGGACGAGGCTCGGACGAGGCTCGGACGCGAGAGAGGATCTCTTTTCGCCGTCGCCATCGGCCGTCTAATTTTAAGTGTTAGATAATGCACACCGGTGCGCACCGGTGCGCTCCGTTACTAAAACGGTACAGCGCCGGCGATGCACACGCTCGCCCAGCGCGCACGCTCGTTCACGCGCTAGCATTGGCGTGGAAAACGCTTGCTCGCGCGCCTCCGCTTTGCCCCGCGAGCCCGGCCGCCGCGAGAGAGCGACCAGAGAGAAGGAGAGTGAAACGGTGAAAGGTGCACGGTGGTGACTAGTTTACGCGCTACGGCCCTGATTCCTTTAACGAATCCCACGGGAGATCGTCGCCGGGAAGCCTGGGAAATCTCGGGGATTTCGAATGTCTCGAAACTCCGGCTCGCCTCGCACCCGAGGGGTTTTCACAGCCTTCCAAGTTTCGACTTTTCCAGCTAACACCGTGTCCCTCGCCCCGGGCTGTTTATTATTTTACAACCTCTCTCTCTCTCTCTCTCTCTCTCTCCCTCCCTGCTATCTCCAGAGACGACTTATTAACGTCCCGTTTTTCGTCCGCCCCTCTCCTCGTAACCGGAATTTCGACCGAGTGTTCGCCGCGAATCGGAATTCCGGGACCGAAAGAAACATTGGCAAAGAGAGAAAACTCGCGGAAACTAGAGAGATTCTTCAAATTTTCTTGTCCGACGGTTTTTCCCGTCATCCACGCGATGTCTGGTCTCGTTGTTCCAACCCGCTAACAACCCCGTGCCGTTCGTTACCACGGACACGAGTTTATCCTCTTCGTTCTCCTCTGTATCGGTCCGCGACTCGACGACCTCGCGATCGACTCGCGCTTTATCTTCTCTTTCTTCTCTTTCTACATCAGCCCGATTTTCCACCGTTTTTCCCTTCGTTTGACTCTTCTCTCCTCGCTTTTGTGTCCATTGTATTCTCTCTGATCCCTCTGCTCCCGGTCTCTGACTCTCTCGTTCGCTCTCTCTCTCTCTCTTTCTCTCCCCCTCTCTCTCTCTACTCTCTCTATCCGCCCGGTCTGCCTTCTCCGTTCCTCCGCGTTCGCGCAGCTTCTCTACTCCTTCTCCGCGTTTCTCGCGTCCCGTCCTTCGATCCCGCTATCTTCGTCTGTCTCTCCGTGCTCTAATATGGCCGGCCGGTGTCCAATTACTCGCTTCGTTCTCGCTACAGTTTTTCCGCGCTCTCCACGACCGCCGTGGCAACGAAGAAAAGATCCTCATCAAGCGTCGCCACGCGACGTTCCATTTTCCGGTTTTTCTTCCGCGCCGCGGCCGCTCCTTTCATCCCTCTCCCCTTTCTCTCCCTTTCTCACCCTTTCTCCCCGTCCCTCCTCCTCCTTCCAACGTTCGCCGTGCCTTTTTCCGAACGACCGTGCCGAAGATCTCGCGAGCCGGAATCGATCCGGCGTGCGATTTAAATTGGGAAACCGTGCCGATGCACGGCTCTCGGCGCCCACCGACGCCAAGCCGCACTGAGAAAGTAGGAGAAAGAGACAGAGAGAGAGAGAGAGAGAGGAAACGCGATTAAAAATATATGCCACGAGAGGGTGGAGGGTGGTGCAAGAGGATCGCCGAGGTTAGGAAAGCGAGGCGCGATTAAAGTCGGCGAAGAAACGGGGATGAGGTTTTTCCCACGCGTCTTCTAGTTGCTTCGAGGAAACTGATCATTCTCGGATTACCGCTAATTCCATACCACTGATTTCGAGAACCGTTCGATTAACCCAGCCGCAAACATCCGCGTATCACTGACTCTAACCTGTCCGATCGGACATTTACTCCGTCTACTTAAACCTCGTTTTCCGTCTGACCAAACACCGATACCGTCCACTCGGATCATCGCGCGACCGCTCCATCTCTCGTTTATTTTTCCCGGCCAGTCTCTCCCGCGTGTTCCTTGCTTCTCGGCCGAGATGGAGGCGTGTCGCCTCGGAGAGGTAGCTTCCGGTTCGCGATCATCACGGTTTCCCAATTTCCTCGCGTGCCGAATTCGCGGTTACCGTGATCGCCGTCGAAACCGAGAGTCGACGCGAGCAGTAGTTTAACGGTGGTGATTTGATTTGCAGCTGTCACAGCGCCGGATATTGGTGAACGACGAGTGCGACCATTTGGGGCCCCCATAGAGAGGGCCCCCAACCGGAAGAGGCCGCCGCAAGGCGGTCGATCTCTCAGGTAAGCAAGCCACTTCTTCCGCTTTTGCTTCTCCAAACGCTAACCTCTACTTTACGCCTGGTTTTTCGATCCGTATCGGATCGGTTTGCTCGAGTGTGGATTAAAAATGCAACCGGAGTGGATCGCGGCTGAAGAAACATTTACCTAACTAAAATGGAATTTTGAGGAGCCGTTATTAGAATCCGAGGATGGATTCCGGGGCCCGCGATACGATGTTTGCCGCGAAAATTCCCAACGTCGCCTATGATCGATGAACGTGGAAATTTCCGTGATTATCCACGAGCCTCGGTTCCCGGTCTAATCTCGCGTTAGATCCTTATCGACGGTTCTCGGCCAAAGGAGCGTGTCCGAAAGTTTGCCAGGATAACGCTGTACCAGCTGCTTTCGCCTAGTTATTAAGACGCCGCGAAGAAACCAGTCCGGTCTAATCGATCATCGTCACAGCGAGGCTTTCGATCCTCTAAAGTATCAAAATTCTCCCCGAGAAGTTATTCGTTTCGCAGATGGTCGGGCTATTTCCGCGAGACGGTTAGTCGCGCGGCCGTTTTACCCACGCGATTAGACGATTTATCCCGAAAATTAAAATGCCCGCTCGAATAAATACGAACGTGCCACCGGTGGGAAAGCCGGTGAGCCGGCTGAAAGCGGTAAACGTCGGGTTAAAAAACATTATCGGAAAGCTGCGGACACGTCTACGGCCTGTAAAATTGAACCGGTAAAAACCGGTGTTTTTCAAAGAGAATTCGATTATCGCGTGTTCAGGATATTTGCGTCCGAACGAGCGCAGCGACCGATAAAGCGCTTTAGAGCGAAGGATGACGGTATTTTCCGCGCGTTTTAACGAATCCCGGGCATCCGCGCGATGATTTTTCCAGCGAAATGATAATTCATCCGAGTCACGCGTATCGATCCGCCGCACTTGTACGTGACAAACACGTTTCTTCGTTTAAACCTCCATTTCCGCGCGCGGAGAATGAGGCGTGGTTACAGAGACGAATCGAGCTGAAATTTCGAAAGAGCTCATCGTTCTCGAAACCACGAAGTTCGAGGATTTAATTCGAAACCCGAGAAGCTTCGACTTGGTGGTTAAAAATCTCGATTCGAAAATCCAACCGTGTCCGCGGAAGCTGGAAATTTCGAAATTTAAATTTGGTCAACGGGGAGAACGGGACGGGATTCGGCGTTTAGAGCGTTCGATGCGAAATTGATTCGCCGACTCGGTTCTATTTGCGAGCGTTTATCGCGCTATTCGAGGCACGCGGAGGATCGAGCTCGATTCCAGACGGAAGTTTAAAACCCGAGGCACCGCAAGCCGCCGTTTCGAAAGGAGAAACGTTCGATTCGTAGAACGCCGCACGGTTCTTTTCTTATTTATCGCGGTGGCCGTTCCAGTGAAACGAGTAGTTAATTAATTCCCACTCGCGCTTTAAGTCCTCCCTTTTGCTATCCCGCCGTGCCCCGGCGCGAAATAACTCTAATTACTTCTTTTCACCGCGGCACGTTCGAATCCCGTGGCCAGGTGAAACTGTAATTCCCAGAGAAAAATCGTCCACGGCGACCCTTCGTTTGAGAAAAAGTTTCGCCAAGGTGGACCTTGAAATGATTTTACGCCGGTGCTTCTCCGCGAATCAGAGAGCCGCGGTTTCGAACGGCTGGGAAAAGCTCGATGCCGGACCAAGTCGCGCGGCAATTTTTCTTCGTCATCCAGGCGGACGGAACTCGAAACGAACACAGGGAAAAGGAAACGGAACGAGAAGAAGGGATGAAAGGGAAGAAAAAAGGGAGAGAAATTGGAAAAACGAGGCTCCGGAGAGCGTTGAATTTGAAAGTCGCCATTAACGAAACAGCTTGACAAAAAGCGCGAGCGAAAAGTTGCGCTTCGAGCGGAACTACCCTCGGAATTAGCGCAGTTAGACGTGCCACGTTTCATTTTACTAATTAATGTCCGTTTTTTACGAGACCACGTTCGTCCCGGTACTCACGGCTCGAGTGCAAATTCCAGCTCGCAACGACGGCTCCCTTTGCTTTCGCCCTCTTCTTTGAAATTCCCGCGACGGGCAAAGGGTCGGCGAAGAAAAGAAAAAAAGGACAGCGCGGCGGAATAACTGTCGTCGTTTAGAATCGTTTGTTTCTCGGAATATTTCACGGGGATCGGCTAATGCGTGTGTCGCGCGCGAGATAGCTGACACGGGGGTGTAAATTTCCCGGTGTTTCAAAGGCAAACGTCATCCGGTCGACGGGAATATACAATTCGAATTTTAACAACGACGTACATTCGTTACCTGCGACCGGGTCGAGGATAGTTTATATCGTTCGCGCTTCGACAAGAATAAATTCCGAGCTGATAATCGGAACGATACGTCAAAAGTCGCGGTGCGAATTCTCGCCGAGATAAATTCCCACGCGTTTGCATTATCCTGCAAATTAGATTTCGGCTCCACCGTCTCGATATTTCCTTCTCCTCCTCCTGCTACTTCCTCGAGCTTGCCTTTCCCTCCTCCTCTCGATCCTTTCGATCGTTTCCACGGTTTGTACGGGAGATTGCAACCCTCTTTAAATTACGTTCCACGGATTCGCGAGGCGAATCTTTCAAATTCGACACCGGCCGTTTATTCGCTGCTCGTTCGTTTAGAAACGGCACATCCGGTCTCGCCCCGTCGACGAGCGGAATTTTATAACGCCAACGAAGACGCACGATGTTTCGAATATACGGACCCCGCAGCGTCGGACTCGGGTCCGAACGGACGAGTAATGGAATCTCCGATTTCATTGTTACGAGGATAGCCCTCTGGGTTATTCTCCGCGTGGAATATTAACGAAGGATAACGCGTAAAAATTCATCGTCCGAGCTACATCGATCACCGGTTACGTCGCCTATCCCCGGTGCCCCTTAAATCTTTGCGCGCGAGAGAAATATTCGATTGATCCGCGACAGGGCAGAAGTCGGTGCCGAGAGAGAAATAGATTTCTTGGATCGAGTAACCCGCGGTGGACATGTGCGACGCATTCGTACAAATGGAAATGCATTTTTCACCGAGGGAAAAACGCACAGCCGCTATCCCGCGGATGAATCTTCGACTGGCTGGACCGCAGCTCGGGCTGGCCGTAATATTTTCGGTATTTCCCGGGCCGCATGAAAAATTCCTTCCCCGTTTAATTTCCCTGGCTCCCCGAGGAAATCCAACCGTGACGAACAACGCGGTTGCTTTACCGAGTCGTTGACTACTCTCAAACGATTACTCTTTAATTAGCTCGCGCTCGATAACGGGGGTGGTTCCGCAACGCGAGCTCTTATGGTCGCGGAACCAGCGTTCGTGGAAATAATTTCGAGGCTCGTTCCGATTATTAACGCGGGTTCATCGTCGCGACGACTCGGTCGTCCCACGCCACGGGGGTGTTGAAATAATCGCCACGAGACTCTCCATTTAATAATCGCGCGTTCGCCGATAAAAGGATCTCTCTCCGGCGAGCTTCCTTCTCCGGGATTGCTCGTTTCGGATGCGAGGCCGGTCATCGATCTCGTCTCCCTCGGCAGTTTGCGGGACTTTTAGCTGATCGAGAGGGCCTGCAGATGGACCCCGACGTAGCGGAAACCGGAAGAGGAAGGAGACACGGCGATAAATCTGGGGAAAGGGACGAGAAGTGGCGAAGGAAGGTCGGACACGTGGGCAGGGGTTGACTTTCAAATTCCTCCGTTTCCCACGGACCCTGGAAAACGCGGGCTTTGTGATGGAAATCCGAGTACTTACGCCGCTGCTAGGATTACATAAATGTCGCAGTTTCTTTCGTTTCAAAGGAAGGACCACCCTGAGGAGGAGCGGGTTGCATCGAAACCGAGGTCGAAGAATAGGAGGCGAGCCAACCATGCTTCGCGTCGTCGTCTTTCTCTCCCTCTCTCCCTCTATTCCTCCCACGCGGATACGCCGTGGCAACTTGTAGCGGCGTATCACCGGAAGTAACGTTCGCTCGATGGGAAACGATGAACGAAATGGAAATTTTTCCCGACCATCGTCGATCGATCCCGACGAGACGATCGCGCGTTACCGGGGAGTAACGTTCGTTGGAAGGAAACGACGGACGAAATAGAAATTTGGCCAAGTACCGTCCATCGATTTCACCGAGATAAAGAGGAGAGGAGATAGGGAGATGGAAGAGAGTCGTAATTCCGCGCGGCCGTCGACCGGGCGAAAGCGGCGACGGAAATTTGACCGGGAAGCATCGTCGAAATCGATACGCGATGATCCGAGCGTCGTTATCGCGGCGAAACCGGTGACATTTTTCTACTCGTCTGGTAAAATAACGCGCTCGTTTCGCGTCCTCTTTGCCCGCGCATTAAATACGATTTTCGCGTGATCCAATCGGACCAGCTAAAATCGTTACCCGTCATTTATACCGTTTAATTTCACCTCGCGTAGCTTTACATCAATTTCACCGATTGCACGGCTGTTTGCTTCGTTTTATCTCTAAGTTGGCCGGTATAAACCGTTAACAAACACGGTTAATTAGCTTTATCACCGACCGTTGCAGCGCCAGCGTATCTTTTTCCTCGCGTAATTTTCGCGGCTGTGAAATTGCTCGTCCAACGCGCATCTCATTTGCACCCTCGATACGTCGCTTCTTTTCCAACTGTTCAATTTTTCCCCCTTTTTCTCCCTCCCCTGCTACCCTGTAATATTTAATTTCAATCGGTCCCCGCGTTCGTCATTCGCGTCGTTTAATTAACCAAAAACACTTGGCCCTCCGCGGCGGATGAAAATGAATTATTTCAATCGGAGAAATAATTAAACGTAATAAACCGTGTATCGGGTTGCGGATCGATGCGAATAAACAAGTGGGAACGACGCAGCGTTAAAAACACGATTGCACAACGCGGAACGCGATCGAGCAGATGAAAGGGAACAGGGGATGAAGGGGAGAAATGAAAAGGCGCGAGGCGAACGGAGCCAAATATCCGGGTCTAATAATAACCCCTGATTATCTCGATTTTTTTTTTTTTTCCGCAGCCGCGCGAGTGAAAAGTTGCTCTTCTTTCTCGCGCGGCGTTTATTACGTGCCTAGCCGCACTTTGTACCTCGTTAGTTTACGATGCACCCTTTCAGTCGGCCAACCCCGCGCCGTTTGCGGTGCTCTCACGCGTGCAATGCCACCGGAGAGCAGAAAAAAGGTGAAAAGAAAGAAGACGGGTGGAGAAGGAACAAGAAGCAAAGCGTTAAAAGAGCACTAAAGCGGCGAATGCCGCGAGAGCTTATCCACTCGTCCCTTGTCGGTGGAGTGATCCAATTTTCGGCGAGCTGGCCGATTTAAGCTGGTCCTCTGCGCCGTTAAACACGGATTTAGTTCTCGGGAACGCGTCGCGCCAATTGGCTTTGCTTACGCGCCACGGACCAACCAGCCTCTCCTCGATGACTTAACCGAAAAACTCCTCGTCTAGTCTTTTCTATCCGAAATTAAACGGCGAGCCTTGGCTCCGCGTACGCGGGAATCGAAATTCGCGGGTGCACCGCGAGTAAATTCCAGGCGAAACGATAGGCATTTGCCGGGGATGACGGGGTTGACGGGGTTGCGAAGTAAGTCGCGGCTGCCAATCACGCGGCAAAACTGCGCGAAACCGAGGGCGCAAATTGCATTAGCCGCGGAGCAGAATGCAAATGGCGGTGGCGTTGGTAAATTTAACGATTATCCGGCGTTAGGATTGAACCGTGGCACGGATTTGATCGCGGACAAGCGACCTGGCACCTCTGTAACGAACTGCTCGGGGCTAAGTTCGCGTTACAACGCGATACAACTAACGATAGGGTCGCGATCGTTAGCAAGAGACTCGTTTATATATACGGGGAGGAATTTTTTTCCTCCGGCCTGGACTGTGCACGGTTCACCCTCGTTTCTGGCCCAACCGCGGTTAATAGCTGATAAAAAGCTGCCAGGGAAAACAGGCATGAAACGACGTACATTTCGAGGATATCGTTCCTCCGGATCGCGCTAATGGTTCCTCTCGATGGCGGTTCGATGGAAAAAATTAAGATAAAACCGGTGGGATAAAAATCCGTTTCAATTTACGGCGTCGCTTGCCTCCTTCCCGATTCTCTTTCTTTTCGCTCCTCGCGCAAAACACAGAGAGAATATTCAGAAAGCGAGTCTCTGGTATCGCCGCGACGCGCCTCGTTCGTCCCATTATTCTGCTAAAACCGCGGCGAGTCGCCAATTAGCGTAAGGGTTAATTGGTCAATTGGGACAACGGATCAGCCGATTAACGCAGAGCTCGCGGCGTATCGGGACGCGGCAAAATCGCCGTTTTCCATCGCCGCAATACACCGCACCGACGAGATTACCGTTCGCGTCGCGAAATCGTTTTAAATCTTCTAACCCTGCCGGCAATCCGGATTCGGGAGAAGTCTATGGAAAGTTGGCTAGGAGAGTAACGCGGCCAATTGCTTTCCATTCTCATCGACCGATTTTACTCTCTCCCTTCCCCCCCCCTCTCTCTCTCTCTTTCTCTCTCTCTCTCTCTCTGTCTCGGGTTAATTTTCCCCGCATAATTCTCCCGTTACGCGCGGCCCGTTCTCCGCAACTTTTGCTAAAAGCGAACTGCAACTATCGGCACTCGGAATAAAGGTAATTTCCACGCGGAACTTATTCCCGCGAGCTACTTTCCAGATTTCGACCGAGTCCCGCAGGAAGACGCTCGCGAATCGCGAGATCGATAGCCGAGCGCGGCGTTAAGGAGCGGAGGAATTACCGCATTAAACCGCGAAGCGGAGAGCGGTATAATCGTCTGGTCGAGATGACGTGGCTTCGCTCCACGACGACGTCTCTATCCGTCGTCACGTGAACCGGTAACAAGGGCCCCCGTTCCTCCGCCGTTCTCCATATCGCGATAAAGCAAGTATCCATCCCCGTTATTCTTTGAGACTCGCGCGACATCCTCGGTTACCACGAGAGTTTTCATAAAAATGCTTCGGAATAATAGACTGTCGCTTGGTAGAAAGCGTACCTTCGCTTAACGCGATTCCAGCAAAGAATCGGGGGCTGCCTTTTATTATTTCCATGAACCACTCGCCGGCTTACCCCTTTGAAACGCGTCTTCAGCCGAGGGCGGTGCTTCGTCGTTGACATGTCCTACGAATTCCTCTCTTTCTCTACCTTCTTCTCCTCTCTCGGTCGGGACGTTATCGTTATAATTAATCGGGAATAAAGAACGAGCCGTGGGTGAAAGCTCGGAAAAGCGGAAAATCCGAAGGCAGGGATCCCGGAGCGAAGGATGGGGACGCGTATCGGGAATTTCAGCGGGCTCGAAGGTTGCCGAGCGACGCGTTATTACCTCGCATTAGGATCCCCGACGCGGGATCGCAACGGGTGGAGAGAAGGCAACCGAGTATGCACGTTCCCCGGTAATTTATCGCACCGGTACAAATGTATATTAATGCGCCGACAGCGTTCGAACGAAGGAACCGTGGAGGAACGCGCGGGATATAAATTAGAATAAATAGTGCGTGTGCAACTAGCGCCGCGAACGCGCTAAGTTATTCGCCGCGAGTCTCTCGGCGCCTCGGTGAATTTTTCAACGCGAGCACCGCGTCACACCGCGTCGAGTCGGGTCGAGCCGCGTCGCGGATTTTTCTCTCGAAACTCGGCTGTCGCGTTTGAACGATTTTCGACGCCGGTGATAGAGGGTAGAAAGGAACGCTGTCTGATTAGATCCCGGCGTAACAAGGAAGCGAAAGAGGCCGCTCCGAGGAAACGATGTTGTTACGTAGTTCGCCTGTGCGGTATGCAAATCTATCCCGCATAACGGCGGTCGAGTTCTTGCGTCGAAGATAACGAAACGTTATAGAATCTACGCCGAGAGCGAGACAGACACGCGTGCCCGTTCGATACGCGTGCTGAACCGCCGCGTTTGCAAGCCCCGTTTTGCAAATGGACGCTGCAGTGACCGCGGGAAGGGGTGCGCGACGCGAGAACGAAGCGGGAACGGAGCGGGAAGGGAGCGGGAACGGAGCGGAAACGAAGCGGAAACGGAGGAGGAGCGCGAGGCTGGGAATGGAGAATACTCCTGTTCGCCTTTTAATTCGACTACGAGATGGAGAATACTCGAACGAGATCAATCGCATCGCTAATGGAGAACCCGATTTGTCTCGGGGCGAAGAAAGAGCTCCGCGAAGCGAATCGATAAAAACAAAAGGGTCAACGGCGCAGCATGGAAAATGGTGGGAAGCAACGTCTTTGTCGTCGGTTATTGTCCCCGCTGCCCTTTCTTCCGTCCCGGCCCCTCATCGGCGCAAAGAAAAAGATTTCATTTTATTCGAGACCGCCTGAGGTGGATCGCGAATGAGGTGGCCCCGTCCAATTAAGTCCAGCCCTGTTCCGTAATTTCGTCCGAATAAAACGCGGGAACTTCTTACGATATTGTATTCCTGATCTACGCCGGCGCGTTAATTAAGATTAACAATGCGAAGCACGATGATTATCTCTTTGTTGACTCGGCATAGTTCTGATTCTGGCAGTGGTGTATTGTCGAGCACCAACCTACGACCCACTTTTCTCGGGGCTGAATAAAGCGCGGCCGCATAATGCCATCGAATTAATTGAAAAACTCCGAGGTAATGTGCTCCCGAGTCAAATATAAATCGGGAATCGGTCGCATATCTTGCCTGGAAACTTTCTACTACGCGGACGTAGACGGAAAGTCACCGGGCGACAGGATCGAAAATTAAAATGGTCCCGCGCGCGCGATCCGCGTCTCGAACCCGGTCCACTCCTCTTCGTCCCTTTTCGATCCGCTCGCTCGAGTATTTACACGGAGCGCGATTAACAGCCGGCCGATCGAAGGAAAATATTAGAATTGCAAAGAACAGGAGCAGCGAACCGGGAAACCCGATTTCTACGATTACACGGGCAAGAACGTTCGATTAATCGGGCGCGCGAGTCTGCGAGGTGTCGCGGCTTTCCTTGCGAAATTAATTAACTATCCGTCATATAATCCAATTAAAAAGCCATTTAAAAGTTCCCCGAGAAGAACACGGAATCGCGAGTTTGAAGAAATTTTTAATTGACTTCTCGAGCCGGTCCGTGGCATTAATTAAATCCTATACTCACGGTATCTCCGCGTCGGGCGAAGCTCGCGTCGGGTTAGCGGTGCGCGATCGACGTTTCTCCTCGTATTTCACCGAGCGATTCTCTCCACCGTCCCTTCTCTCTTCCATGGAGGAACAGGTAGCCACGTGGGATAGGAAAAGTTAGTTTCGCCGACTTTTATCACCGAGCTGTTTAACGTTGTTTCGCGGATCAGCCTTAAGAGACCGGCGAGCACAAAGGACGGCTTATAGATTACACGGTTAGCAGACGGAGGGGCCATCTATAGAGACCGCGTATTACTTCGGAATATCCGCAACTTTTGTCGCCCATTGTCTGAAATTTCAAGTTCGAGCTAGCGATGATTTTCGCGGAAATTATAGGCGGAAGTTACGAGGTGCCATTGTTGGAAACTCATCGACATCGGGTACGTCGAGCAACGTCGAGCAACGTCGATATTGAAACATCTCCCTGTAATTAAACGTTCGCAGTCGAGACGAGTTCTATTTAGCGGGGAACCAGGGGGGAAAAGGGGGGGAGGAACAAATGGATGAAAGCTAGAAGCGAAAGGGGTAGTATCGCTGGCTGGCGAGCAACGAACCGCGCGTTAGTAGCGATCCGCTCGGTCGATCGCGATCTTCGCGACTGTTCGTTAAAGCAGCGTCGTTCGATCTCCTCTTTTCACCGTTCGCCGGGAACGAGATGGAGAACGAGAAGGAGAACGAGGCATATCGAGAAACGGGTAGAGAACGCGGAAGCCTCGCGAGCTCGAAACATCGAGTGCCCGTCTCTCTCTCTCGTGGAGGAGGCATAAATTTTTCGACTACAAGGCTGTTTCGCCGGGAAAACTCGGATAAATCTGGCTACTCGAATCGGGAACACCGCCGGTGAAATATCGCCGGCACCCTCGCGCGAATTCAAATTACGCATTACCGAGTAGTGCTCCTTAACGAACACCGGCCGCGTTCCCGTTGTCTCGGCTAACCGAAGCGAAATTATCTTCGGCCAAGTGCAAATATGCCCGGTCGAGCCGCGCGATTTTTCCTTCCTATTTACTCGACCCTTTGGAAAAAGGATGAACAAACATCGTTGAACCGCTGCCAACGGAAAAACGAAGCTCTAACGCGATAAGCAACGCGGCCAAAGAAGCCTTAAATCTCCCGGTTTTGTTATTGCGACGCGATCCTCGTGGTCAGAGAGAGAGGCGCAGCTCGCAAATCTTCCTTCCGCGTGTACACGGCTTGCCTCGTCCTAACGCGATACCGCTTTTTCCTTTTTTTCTTTCTTCTTTTCTCTTTTTTTTTTCCTCCCCTTTTTTCCTCTCTTTCGCGGTCCCGGAGATGCGCAACACGCGTGCAAGCACAATTTCCGCTGGCTCGCGGAAGAACAGTGGAAAACGCCGAGGAAAAGAAGGAAAGAGAGAGCATAGGGTACGACGAGGGGAAGCAAAAAGGAGCCGGGCTGAATTTTTATATTAACGCCGCGATTTTGGAGCGCTGACGCGCAAAACGCTGTGACGTGCTTTAAAATATTGCTCAACCTCCGTTATCAACCGGCCGAAAAAAAAAGGAAAAAGAAAAAAGGAGAGGAAGGGAAACAGGGGGGACGGAAAAACGTGAAAAAGCGGGAGAAAAAGGGAGAAAGAAAGGATGGGGGAAAAACGAGAGGTAGTGACTCTTATTGTAGCTACATCGAGGCCACACGTTGCCACGGGACGAAGCTGAAAAAATTGTCGGACCGACGCGTAAATCAACGCCGCCGCTGCTTTTCGACCATTGTCTCGCCACGGACGCTTTTGTCAAATTTCTGTTTTTTATCGCGCGGCTAAGTCGAGGCAGCGTTGGAAATATTTCGGAATTATTCATAGGAAAGGGAGGCGAGCGGCGTGATAAATAACGAGGAAGAAAGTGCTATCGCCGTTGGAAGATTTCTCCGCGGTTTCCGGCTGATCGTGCCGCAACGCCGAATTAAGCTGCGCCCCGACGACCCTCTCACTCCGTCCTGCCACATTTTTCTCCCCAGGTATCTTTTCCGTTCCGTTCCGCTCTCCTTCGCGATACTTTCGTTAGAAAACACGCCGCGCTCGCAGCCGCTAAATCACACGCCTTGACCAACACGGCGGAAGTAAAAAGAAATCGGGACCGGAACAAGCTACCAGCCACGCGTGCTCGGCCGAGTCTCGTTAGCGAGGACGAGCAATCGGCCGAGGTGTCTCTCCGACGCGAATCGCGCGCGAGTATTCCGGCGAATATTCGTCGAGTCCGAAAGGGATCTCTCGCGTCGTTTAGTTCGTCGTTTGACACCGGCGTCGTCGGTTGTAATAGAAAGGGATAGTTGAGGAAGAGACTAACGTCGCTACTCGTCACCCTACATCGTCACCGACGCTGCACATCCCCGAGGAACAAACGAAAACTGACTTTGCACCGCGACGACGGAGGCAGAGCGGAAAATGCTCTCCGAGCTTGCAAATTCGGCAGAGAGACTCGCGAAGAGGTGGGAACGATTTGATAGAGCAGATTTTTTTAAGCAAATATCTCGCGTGACAGGAGCAGAGAGGATACGAGCGTTCTCGAGGTATCGAGACCAGTGAGCTCGATCGAATCACCTCTGGCTCGTCGCGAGACGACAATGTGCCACGCCTTCGGCGTTTCGCTCGGTTAGCGTCCAGCTTTCCCGCAGGGAAAAGGTCCTTCTGCTCTGGAAAAAGCTTTCTTATCCGTTCGAAAGCTCGACGCATTCGCGTGGCCAAAGGAAAAGAAACGGCGCGTAACTGCGGGACCATTTCTCGGTCTTCCTAACTGACCCTGTATCGACCGCGGTTTATGGCGATTTTAATACCGAGGAATCTAATCCTCGGGAATGAAAATCCGCGAGCGAGGACAGCGAGATATACAGCGATTACCCGTGCGGCGAACGAAAAAGGTTGATGTCGTTATCCGAACGAAATTTGTCGTAAAAGGTAGCAATTGTGGGAACGAAATGGTTTCAGGGAAACTTTTCAACGCAATTACGAGACTCGACTGTGCCATGCGAATATGGACACGCAGTTCGTGACCGTGGTTCCGGTGCGTCCTCGAGCACGCTCGCTCGCAATTTTAGACACCCGCGACGTGCCTCTCGGCGCTAACTCCGCGCTCGTAAAAGAACTTGCTGCGTGCCGCTTAGCGCGTTATCCTGCGGAGCACCGGCGAAACTTGGACGGGAGATTAGGCGAACGAAACGAGGATGAAAAGTCGGAGAAATCCGCGACAACGGCGAAACACCGAGAATGTCGCGTTGTCTCGGAGAGTTGCGGGATAATCGAGGAATCGAAGGGATCGAGAAGAGAATCGAAAGAGGGGAACCGTTATCGACTCGAGGCGTCGTACGCGACGGTGGGAGAGGGTAGCTCCGAGGGGAAGAAGGAGCGGAAAGGAAAGAGGGTGGAGAGAGAATACGCTGGGGAAAAGGCGAGAAGAGGAAGAGGGCTAAAGCCAGTGGCGAAGGAAAGAAGTTTCAGCCGCCGCGACTGACAGCGGAAAAATTCATATAGATTTATCCCGGGTAGGGAGTACATTCGGGCATTTGTCAATTAGAAAACTAGAGGGGGCAAGGAAACACGAGACGCGCGGAGAATTTTTTCTCCCCGCCGAGAGAAATGGACGCAGGCAGGCCGGTTACCACGAACAGCGAACGAACAATGGCTCGTCGATGCTGATAAATAGACATAGTTTTGTTACGTTAAATAGACCGGTGGGACGGCTGCTATTCCGATTCCTCCGCGTTTCAATGGCTTTTCACTCGCCGCGAGGAATATTTAACGGTCCACGATGCCCGGCATCGGCGTGCTATCGCCGAGGACGAAAATGGCCAGATACCGGCCGCGTTCGATTCGTTCCAGCCTGATAATCGTATCTTGGCATCGGTGCCCGGTAACAAAACACGATCGCATAATGAGAAAGAAATCCAGTTGCAGCGGAAATTTATCGACAAACGGATGACGGGGGTGAGGCCGCGTTGCGCAAACGGAAACAAACAGAGGGAATCGACGTTTTTGATTTCCAACGCGTTACGTCCGCCTCACGCGTCCGTCGAGTTTGTAAACGTATCGCGACGCGATTAAACGCCACCGCTGCCTCTATAAAAGCCAGCGGTCGCGATGAATTTAACCCCGCGACCACCGTTTTATCCCCGATAATGCATCTATTATCGCGATACCGCCGGGTAAACCGAATCCTAGACGTTCCGTAAATTTCCATAAATCCACCCTCCGCGTTGCGAGCGATAATATAATTCGACGATTTTAATTCGCCTCCGGGACGACGTCGAGACTTCGGATTCGAAATGTATTCGAAGAGAAATATTTTTAAAAAATATAGCAAGCAGAGAAATCGAAGGGCAGGCTAGATCGGACGAAACGAGCGGCGGTTTCATCCCTCGTTTGGTTGGTCGAGGCGAGAGTGCCACCGCCGGGTAAGAAAACTCCGAGTTATCGACTCCGGCGGCCTCCGACCGAGTTTTGCCGACTTAAAACAGCCACCCGGTAAATTGCCGCGTAGAAAGCTGTCTTGCCGACGAGAGAAAAGCTCGGGTCGATAAGAAAAGCAGCACGCTGCCGGGGCTATTCTGAGAGCTCAACCTGAGAATACGCAGCGCTGGAGAACCGAAACGCGCCGGCTAACTTTAGCACGGATTTTCGTGCCGATGCTAGACGCTAATAGGAACATAGAATCGCGATCGGCAACCCGTTCTCACGAGTGCCACTATTTCTGGACGGCGACTTTTTCTGTCGTCGGAACCTCGTAACCGGTCACCTGCTACCACCAGTCCTCGCACCAACCTTCTACCTAAGACCGATTCCCGTTCTTTCGCCGCGGAACCTCCTTCGCGAGCGCTTGCTCCCTTCTCGCGAGACCATACCGAATTAGATAACACCGGTTGGATAACAACTCGACGAGGGGAAACGCGGGAAAAAGGAGAATCGCGACGGGTCGAGAAATACGAGCGGAAAGACAAAGTCACGGCGACGTATCTTTTCCATTTTTTCAATCGACGGTACACGTGGACGGAAAGCGAGACCGTTAGGGAGGCAATTCCGTAAAATTTCCCTGGCGCAACTGTATCCGATCATCTGGATTAGCCTTTAATATTGGCCTCGGTGCTTGGCGTGCCGCCAGATTGAATATAATTGATATCGATTCACGGCTGACGTCGTGCATGCCGCTGCATCGTTTTAACTTTAATCGCGATAAACGGGTCGACTTATAATTTCTAATCAACGTTTAAACTCGCGGTTGTACCGCAGTGTCGAGAACGATCTGCTCTGCGGCGACGGAAACGCGAGAGCGATCGTTTCGCGATTCTAGCTATGGCTGCCACCAGACGTATGGAAAAAATGGAAAAAGGAAGATCGGCCGTTGGAATGGGAGCTCGTGGAAACATCGATATCCGGCGAAAGCGTTCCGAAAATTTGATCGCGACGAAGATATTCGATTTGGAGGCACTCGGCCGATGACGATGCGTCTAAATTTATCAAACCGCGTTGACGCGTTAATAAATAAATCATAGATCACGGGGCAACGAAGAGACACGGATATTCCTATGCCTTCTAAATCGGGAAGGATAATTGAAGCGAGAGAAAAATAACAATGGCCGGACGGACCGA
Organism: Euglossa dilemma; assembly: GCA_002201625.1. Taxonomy (NCBI): domain Eukaryota; kingdom Metazoa; phylum Arthropoda; class Insecta; order Hymenoptera; family Apidae; genus Euglossa; species Euglossa dilemma. The sequence goes on along the minus strand of NIJG01000273.1, from coordinate 2,101,147 downwards.
TGGTCCACTTTCACCGTTCGCCATTGATTTTCGATGCGAGACCGCGGCGGGAAATTGAATAGGAATTTCCCCATCGATCTCCGGCGCAACGACAAAATGCATATTAATGCCGGCGTTAAACAGAAGGCTTTATTAAATGGCGCTCGTTACGCCCCGGTCTCGTCAATCCCCGGTTACAAAACGGACAATTGGAAATTAGAAATCAAATCCGGCATTGTCGCGGGTAATTTAGAGTGAACGACATTCGTCGACCAGGGAATTCTGGTCTGCCGTTGACAACGACTTCGTCTCGGGAATTTAATAACCGACCGACCGGCCAAATCCCAGGCTTCCTCTCTGGCTATCGCGTCGAAAACCCTCCTCCTCCTCCTCTCGTCCACGTCCCACCGATATCTCCCTTCGAATTCCACGGTTTATTTAAAAGCGGCGAAACGAAGATGTTCGAATGGAAGAATGAATGAAGGATCCGCCGGGAAAGACGATTCCAAAGATGCGTTAAATTTACATCAAGGTCTCTTTTGTCTGGTCTCGCTCGGACGGCCGGGAAGAAGCGAGGATATCTCTGTCTCTGCCGCCCGTCCTCTCCGTCTCTCGCGATCGAAAACGAATTTTCGTCTCCGTGGCCAGCGGTCCTTCAGTCTTTCTCTAACGCGCGCCAGTCCGTCCACCAACCAGCACGCACGCCTGCGTGAATTCTAAAACTCCCGGTGTATTTCTCGCGTGAATCTTTCGTCGAAAACCGTACCGCCGGAAATCGAAGGTCTCCGTCTAAGTATAGCACCCGCTTCGCTAGCGTAAGTCTGGCCACTGACGTCGAAAAGTGTCAGTATACCCTGGACCGACCGATTCCAGTCGCGCACACGCCGATCCCTCTCTCAGTATCTCGTGAACCGATCGTGCAACTCCACCTTCCGCGAGTTCATCAATGGATCGATGAACGTGCCGTTGCCAGTGTGCCGCCGCGTGTGAATACACCATTTTGTGCACGTTTTTCAAACTTCCCCCGTTCCCAGCGAACCAGGCAAATCTCCGAGGAAACTTTCCTCGATAACACCGACCATCCGCTTTTTTCCTTCCCTTTTCTTATTCCTCCCTTTTTCCTCTCTCCCTCCCACGTTTTCCCTCTTCCGCCGAGAGAAACGGACTCGGATTTGTTTTATGCCGACGCTTTGAAGTTCCGCGGAAAGACGAAGAGAAGCAGAGCGAGAGAGAGAGATAACGTATAATACTCTGGGTACGTATACGCGCGAGCCGAGCGAATATGAAATAAACCGAGTACTCGGTCCCGTTGCTACGGACTCCGCGTGTTTGTCGTAAAACGACGCTTCCGGCTGGAGCAGACACGGGCTGCAATGAAAATAACGTCGGGAAAACGGTCGCGCGTTTTGCCGAAACGAAAATCGAAGCCTCGAACGCGAGCGTCGGGACGATTAGCAGGGCGTCCTTTGTTTTCGGGCCACCGAGCTTCCTCCGGGGGGATTTCGAAAGAATCTCGCAGAGCATCTCGGTTGACAAACAACCGGTGCACGGGCGGAGTCGAGGGAACGGTGAAAATAAAGCAGAAATATCGCGTTTCGGGCCAAGCGGATCGGGCAAAGAATACAGAGAGAGAATTTGGATCGCGTGGCCAAGGCGGGTCGAAACGACGCCCACGATTTTCGGGGGTTTCGGGCAGACAAAGGAAAAGGCTGAATCAGCCCGCGACGCCATTCGATTCCTTGGCGCGAAAATAATAACGCGCCACGTGCATCTGCGTCTTTCGGCCTCGCGTCACCGACCAGAATCCCAACTGCTTGGACTTTGCGCCTGCTTTCTCCTAAAAAAGAATTTCATCGACCTTCGAGGGAAACGCTGGGAATGGTAAAAGTAGGAAGCGCAGTTCCTCGCGATGTTCGCCGTTGGCGTGTCACTCTTTTCGTCCTCCGAGCTACGCAGATCCATTCACCCTTTGTCTCTCCTCTCCTTCTCCGGCTGTTTTTCACCGAATTTTCCCGTGAGCAAGCTCTCGCTTCTCGGTTCTCGCGCTTTGTTGCCTCGCGAACAAATACGATTGCCAAAAATATCTTTGGATCGCGATAGCTGATTCCGAGAGGAACCGAAGAAATATTTACGAGAGGCAACCACGCAGCCGGAGAACCTCGCCGGGTAATCTGGTATCGGGCCGCGGGGGAGACGGGATAATCGCGGAGAGGAGCGGAGAGGAGAGGCGCGCGGTGACAAGACAAGCTATCAAAATAAAGGGAAATCCGCGGAAGCCGGCTAAGTCACGGAGCTTCCGGCTAGGTGTCAGGATTAACATTCCACTTGCCGCTGGCTCTGGCATCCAGAAAGTTGCTAATACAATAGCACCTACCCGCCTGTTGCACCCTAGAATTCGCCTTAAGATCAACAAGTGGTTCGCCTAAGAGTAACAATGCTTTCTAATGTGCCCGCTTGTTTCCAGCGGCGCGACTTCTGCTAGACTTCTGCTAGAACCCGATTGGTCCTTGGCACGGCCTTCGCCGTCTAGCTACGTATCCCGGCGTTGCGAAAGCCAGAATGGATTTGGCTCGGAGAGTCGGCTACGCGTCCGAGGGAACGCTTTGAAATAATCTCTGATACTTCGTCGCGGATCCACGCGCCTCTGCCGCCGGATTTTAAATTTAACCCACCCGCGTTTCATCGACGGTTTTTCGGCAGCCGATCGGACCACGAGCCAGAATCGCGGGGGAAAATTATCGCGAGCATGCTCCGCTCGTTTTACGACCCGATCGAGTACAACTGTTCAACGAGATCCTCGGTGAACCGTAAGGGAAAGAGAAATTCCAAAGCGGGGAAAGAGAAAAGGGAATCGTTGGGATGTAACGGGTGGGGAGCGATAGAACTAGACTCGAAGTAGACCCCGGATAATTTTAGACGAAGGTAATGGAAAAGACGCGTTATTAATGGGACGTCGATAGACAAATGTCACGAGTGAGAATAGACGAGTATTAATAAAACGCGCGTTATTGAAAAATCCGCGGGCCAGACGGTTATTTTGCTTGGCTCGAGGGCCGCGATTACGCGCGTGTCCGCGCGGAAAGGAAAGACGCGAGGGAGATGCGAAGCTTCGTGTTTTCCAGCGATCAAAGTGGAGCACTTTCGATAATTCGCCGGGCATACGTTCGGAAACTGTGCCGGGCATAAATCGGGGGAAGGAATTTTGAAACGGTCCGATAAACGGGAATACGAGACGGCGGCGTGGCTG
>NIJG01000273.1:2071667-2097907 GCA_002201625.1 Euglossa dilemma | reverse complement strand
GCGTGGCTGCCAAGCCACTCGTCTAATTACAAGACCGAGCGGTTCAGGCCAATTTGCAGCGCGCGAAGTTCACAGGGACACCCTCCGAGTTCACCCATCTCTCGGGCAACAACTTCGCCTCGGCGATACACACGCCGGCTCTCGAAATAGAAGAGCAACGACACTTCTGAAAGAACTTGACATTGCCTTGTTGGCCGCGCGCGTATCATTGTCCGCGTATCGCCGAGACCTCGATCGCTGCTTTCCTCCGGGAAACGCGAAACGCGCGCGACATCAACCGCAGAAGAAGCGGCCAACGTTTTTCTCTCGCGGCGGATATATTCGTGGAAACGCGAAGGGGAAATACCGCGGCGGAAAATATAATATCTCTCGGCGGAGGAGCGACACGATGAATAACGACTTGGCACAATACGGCTCTCGAATCGCAACAGGCCACGTATCACGCGTTTGAACTATTTATTAGCTATGACGGGGACCACTTCGTATTTCGGGGAGTGGCGCAAGGTTCGCGGATGTTTTACAGGAAATTGGCGAAACCTGTGACGCGGCCCGACCGAAACGAATTTCTTTTAATACGACCGCCCTTCCGCGTTTCCGTTCCGTTTTCCCAACTTGCCAGCAGGAATAACCAGCGTCGTTTTCTATTTCCCAGGCATGGAGCAGTTCGAGCAACTGCTAACGTGCGCGATATGCCTGGACCGATACAGGAACCCGAAGCTACTCCCGTGCCAGCACAGCTTCTGCATGGAACCGTGCATGGATGGCCTGGTTGACTACGTTCGTCGACAAGTGAAATGTCCAGAATGCCGCGCGGAACATCGCATCCCCTACCAGGTGAGCAATCCATCTCGGGAACGTTAACCGGCAAACTTCCTCCAGATTACGCCCCGCTCTCCGGCATAACCCCCCTTTTCCGTCCTCTTAAAAACTTGTTACTTCCTCCCCGTTTCCGCCACCGACCATCTCCAGTCTCTTCGGCTTCCTTGCCAGTTCTCCGGAACGAAAGCAATTACAAACGGTTGCGTTATGCTTTCCTCTTCGACTCGACCCCCCGAGGAGGAACGGATTAAAATTCCTCCTCGCGATAAACGCGGCCTAAACGATCAGTCTCGAATTTTCTCTAGAAGAATTTCGTACTCGCGCGTAACGTCGACACCTTCCGCGAAACGGAAGCGTAACCGATCGTTCGAGGCGAAACGCGACTCGGTTGTCGTTGGTTGAAAGTAACCGAACGACAAAGGGGAGATAAAAGAGAGGTAAAGGGGAGGTAAACGGAAGGCGAGGCTGAAAGGAAGAAACGCGACGGGGTAGAATCCCCTAGGAAATTCAATTCCAGGTAAAAGCCACGCGAACCCGTGATCAAACTTGTCCCCTTGTTTCGAATTTCTTTCGTTTCGTCGCGATGGAGAATCATGGTTATTCGACGAGGGGAGAGGTTCTAACTCGCGTCGTGTTTCTCGTCAGGGTGTGCAGGCCTTCCCGACCAACGTCACCCTGCAGCGATTCCTGGAATTGCACATCGAGATCACCGGTGAGCTGCCGGACCCGACCAGCGGCCAGACCATGGAACGCTGCGGCGTTTGTTCGGAGAAAAGCTACTGCTCCCTCTGCGTCCACTGTGAGAAGAAGTGCTGTCCCGAATGCAAGGACGCTCACATGGACATCCTCAGGCGCGAAATTACGCGTATCAATTCCCAGGTAAGCCATCCGCCGCGCGTCACGTCCGCGCGCAACTCCGGCGACCGAGAAATCACCCGACACTCCGCTCTTTTCCCGATCAAAATCTATTTTCGCTCGCGACGCTAACCTCGCGGAGAACGAACCCACTCTTTCTTCTCGAGAATAAAGAAAAGAAGCGAGGAGGAAAAGCGGAAAAAGAAGTCGACGCGAAAATAACGACTCGCCGAGGCGAGAGAACCGATTTCACGATCGAACAACACCCGCGAATCTTTTCGTCTTCTTCGATTTCTACCAATTCCCTCCCTCCGTTTTCTCCGCGATTAAAAATTCTACCGGACCAACGGAATCCGACTCGAGGTGGGAATAATCGGTGATTAGTCGCGTGGATTGCGAACAACTCGGTGAAGTAGATTCGAGATCGATCGGTCGTCTATCGAGGAATCGAAGGAATCGAAAGGATTTCTGGTTGCGAATAAACCGTCTGGCGATGGTCTTTGAGACGGGACAGTGGCTGCGATCGAATCGCGGATATTGCTGGTCGACGAGAGGGAAAAGGAAGAAAGGAAGAAAGAGTGGCGGTGTTTGAAATTTCAGATCGTTCGACTGCGTTTCCACTGCGTCTTTTACCGTTCGAAAAATCGTACGTTTCTCGCGCGCGACTCGCGTTCGCTTCTGTATCGACCAGCTAGACGAGGACTGATTCTACCAGGATTCCCAATTTTCTAAAGACAACTGAGCACAGACCGCCGAAAGAGAAGCGAGAGAGAACGGTGATACGACGTAGAGAAATACTAAAGTCGAGAAAAGAAAGAGGAGTGGCGCCAAGATTAAATCGCCGGGATTATTTTCGACGGAAACGTTAGGAATGTACCTGAACTGGCGGTGACACATTCTTCGCGAATTCGCCCGCAACATTGCCAGGCGGATAGTAAACGCAGACGAAATAAACTTTTCCGCTCTCGTCTTTGGCCATCCCGAGGCCTATCAATTCCGTGTTCTTCCATATTAGCTGAGTGAAATGACGCACAGCTTCCACATCTTTCACGTCGTCATCCTCGTATCTGAAGTAGCTGCCCTCTCTGTACCTGAGGACCGATCAAACTCCACCAATTACAGGCTGCTCCGAAATTCCGATTTCGCGATCGCGAATACTCGAGATAATCGCGCGATTGTTCGAAAATTCGAGAATCCCGGTGGACCGAGAGGTCCAGAGAGAACGAACGAAGAGAAGAAGGGATATTTCGGAAGAAAAACTTTTCCAAATACTGACCAGAATTCCAACGGATCTCTCGGTTTAATCTCGGCCGGTACGTCTCTCCAGAAGCTCGTGAATATATTCTCGCCATAATTCGGATCGGATCTGTACTCGAGGACGCCTCTTTTCGCTAATACGTCGGCCCATTCTTGTGCCGGCTCGTTCAGCTTGAAAAGAATTTCGATGGTTAACGTGGAATCCGGTCGGAAGTGCTCTCGGATCGTATTGTCAATCCGGTTACGTCGCAACGCGGTCCAAGTTTACTACTCGGATCTCGCGATGTCGTCGCTTTAATAAAAATGTACAGAGGCGGCTCGCTGAGAAATGGCCGTGTTCGATATTTCATGCAACCCCGTTGAGTAAACGAGCGCACCGCGGCAAGAATAATTCTCGGAGAAATAAGGGAAAACCCTTGTATACCCGATCATCGATTCGTAATGGAGGTGAACCATGAATATCTCGGTAGTCATTATGCAAACTGAGGAAATCTTCGACGAAATTCGACGGGAAATTCCTGGAACAGAGGAAAGCGCCGGAGTTACTCGCCGCTAGGGGTAACGGGTCTTTCAAACGAATCCGAAGCGTTGCTCACTCCATTTTTAATTTAAACTCTTTCACGAGCCGGGAAACATGTTGATCAATATTTGATATCGCGTTGAAAATGTGGTGGCCGTACTTGGAGGCATTTCTTGCGGAATTTCGGACCGACCGCTTTGGAATCGCAGCTACATATTTGCGGTCGAGGGTACTCGAAACGGGTTTAGGTTATCGGCAACCTGACGGACGGGCAACAATCGCGAAACAAAACGTTCCTCTGCGCGGCTAATTTCACGACGAATCGCGTTATCGGAACGATGCTCCGGCTATCCTGCGGCCATTCTTCGGCCATCTTTCGGCCATCCTTCGGCCATCCTTCGGCCGACTTTCCCCGGCCGAATCACGGCCGAGCGGCCCAGGCTCTGCACGTAATTACGCCGGTCTTGAAATTCGAAATAGACCCCGGAAATATCGAAATCGAGTTGCGTATCGAGCGCCTCGATCCGACCGAGACGAATACCGCGAATTCAGGTCAACATAACCGCGTACGTGTGCAACTACGCGCTATGTATGTGCAATCCAAAAATAACCGGCCGTTATATTTGCTCGCCCCTAATGTATTCAAAACAAACGCTTCCCTTTCGCGATGCGAATTCCGTTTGCGAGGAAAATGCGAAACTCCGCACCGGACGCGGCACCCCTCTCGATCTCGAAAGGGGTGAGCCGCGCCGCGGTGTTCTGCGGTGTCCTTTCCGTAACTTTGGCAAACCTTTGACCGTTTGCCAGAGTTGGAACGGGCAGCGACGAGAAGGAAAGGAGAAGGAAAGGAGAAGGAAAGAAGGAAATTGGACGCGTAGCGATTTCGATGGATTGAACGGAGACCCTGTTTGCAGATTCGCAGGGGGCTGCACAGGTTGCAGGACGCGCTGGCTTTGGTGGAGAAAAACACGTTGGGTCTGCAAACAAACTGCGCCTCGGTGGCGGAAGAGGTGGACGAGATTTATCGGAGGCTGAGCAAGGCTTTGAAAGACCGTACGGAACATCTGCGTAACGAGGTCGATCGATACCTGAGCACCGAGCTCAGAGGGTTGATTCAGCTCAAAGAGAATCTCGAATTGGAAATCGCGAATATCCAGAGCAACTGCGATTTGGCGGAGGCTCACATCAATGAAAACGTGCCATGGGACGATTCCGAACTCCTCGACACAAAAGAGCTCTTCCTGCGTACGGTGGAATTCATCAGGTTTGTCACGCCAATCTAAACCGTTTCTTTTTTTCCCTTTTCTTCCCCCTTTTTTCACCAACCACCGAGCTTTCGTCGGTTTTGCGCGAGAATAGGACGAATCTCGCGTGGCGGAGAATCGGCCGCCGTGTCGTTCGCTGTATCGACCGTCATATCCGCTCGCGCGAGTTCCTCCTACTCGGTAAACCGAATATATTTAATCCCGTAATTCCTAACGAACCACCTCCGTCGGCTAAATTGCGTCTGCCGAGCTATGAAAAGGTAATACCTCGCTACGCCTGCTTCCTTGTAAACTAGTTTCGCGAGAATTCCGATTGAAATTCGCGCCGAGTTAAAGAAGCCCCGTTGCTCCGTTTAAGGATCCTCCGCGACGCGAATGACGATTAAATTCGGAGAAACGTTTGCCAGGTCGAAATCGCGCGACGATCGCGCTCGAACGGAGAAAAGAAAAGGCGATCCAACGACAAGAGCGGCTACAATTTCGCGGAAAGAAAGACTTTGGAATTCGTTCCTAGTCGTCCTTGAACGACGTTAGAATCTCGCAAAGGATCCGGATCCCTAGAAAATTCATTGTACACTCCGCGGGGAATAACGATCCCCTTGAAATATAAAGTACGTTAAATTTGATCCATGGAAAGGCAATTTCCCAGCCCGGCGTGTTTCGTTTTTCGTGCTTTATCGAGCGTCAAGTTCAGCGTCAAAGCAGCCCCCGCGATATCTAAAATTATGGCCGCCTTTTTCGCTTTCGCGTCTCCCGCAACAACCCCGCACTGTATCACTCTCTCAACGTTCAATTAAGAATCAACAAATTTCCCGCCGGGCCATACGTTTTGTAGATAACCAAAACATTCGACGCCCGACGCTTTCACCCACGCGCCTGCCTCTTCCATAAATTTCCATCGAATAAAAGTACCCACCGGCGTTATATGGCGCGTGAGACATAATTCAGCCGATCAACGGTGAATCATTCTTTCCGTACGCCGAGGAAAAACCGGCCTTATCCTCGCCCCTGTCTCTTAATTGCTTCTTCGTTCCTTAAAGCCAGCTTTAAGGCCAGCTTTAAAGCCGCTCCCGCCGATGACGAAGAAGTATTTATTAGTCTCCGAAGGAACCGGTGGCCGGGTAAGGATGATCGCGTGTAACGCGAATGCACGGCGCGGAAAATACCGGCCGACCGCTTTAAAGACTCCGCATTAAAAATAATCGTTTAACCGTTCGAACCGTTTCTCTGGAAACTCCGCGGGTCCCTTGCACGCGACGACGTTCTTTCCATTTTTAACCGAGCAATTTATAGATTACCTCAGAGCAATCGAATCCCATGGAAGGCCACCGGCGTCGCGTCGCGAATCGTCCGTCTCGATCGGAAACGTCCGCGGCACCGTTCGCTCCCCGGATCGCCGGCAGAACAATGAAAATTGTAATTTTACGAGCAGCGCGTGACCCGTTCCTGCCGTCGCCTTTTTCCAAATTGCTTCTCCGATATTCCACGAAACTTCCCCGCCGAGCAAAGATGGACATGCACTCGAGACGAGATGCGCCACGGCCACGGACAACTTTTCCGCTCGATCTTCCGCCGCGCATAACGTCGATGGAACCTTCCATCCCGGGCTTGTCGAAATTCCGCTTACCCTTCCACTTTAGCCCGCGACACGCCAGCATACTAACCGCCTTTCAGTTTTAAACAGTCACCCTGTTGTTATTCTCGCCGCGGCGAGATTACCGAACGAACAAGAGAGGACGTAGGAAACTCGGGGAAATATTTAACACCGCGCCTCCTCCAGACGCTCGTGATAAATACGAGGAAAAACTGTGCAGGAACAAGGAGCCATCTTTTCGATATAAAATGCAAAAGTTGCATCCCGTGGCTGATACGCCGAGAGTCGCGTAAACGCTCCCCGTTTCTTTCCTCCGTTTTCCACGAAAAATCCCGATCTACCTTTTTAATTTTATATTAAATATAAAAATCGATGGATATACAGTACAGAGAAATACTCGGTCCAGAATGCTCGAGCCGAGAACGAAAGAATTAGGGAATAGATTCGATAAAGATTTCCTTGGCGGAGAAACCGGGAAAGAATGTCAGAAAGTTGCGTCGTTAAGATAAAGTTCGGCCAAATCCCCGGGACCGGTGGGGGCTCGTAACAGCGTGACTCGGTTAATAAAGGTAAAAAATTCAGTTACAACGGGGGCTAATTTACGATCCCGGTTACAGGAACTTCGAGTACGAGGCCGGGGATTACAGTCGGCGAGTGCGTTTCGTGATGGCGCACGATCCGAACCAGCTGGTCCTCCACGTAGCAGGTTACGGCGAACTGAATATTAAGCCAGAGACCGGAAGCGGAGGATTGCTCGGCAGCTCGAGCAGCCTGGCACCTCCCGGAGGATCGCCGGGACTCATGAGAAGCAAAAGCGACCATCGTCTGGCTTCGCAGTACCGGCAGCAAGAGGAAGAGCGACTGGCCAGAAATCGATACGTCCCCGAATACGAGTAATTATCCCATCTACTCTTTCCCTCGCCCGCTTTATTTATCGTTCCTCCGGATTTTCGCGGCAAAAAACGCCGGCCTTTGCTAGCTTCCAGGTCGCGGCGATAAAACGGATCCCTCTCGGTTCAGCTTCTTTGCATAACGGCGCGCGATTTTTCTGCCATTTTTCTCCGCGGAAACCGTGCACCGAGGAAGAAGGATGCTTTTCCGGCGAACGTCCTCGTTAAATCTCCTCTCCGCGTGGCGACGCGCACGAGAAGAGGATGTTGCCGAGTTACGCGAATATTCCGTCGCAGCAGAGGAGATTAGAGGTAGACGTATCGCTGGGTTACGGGGGTTTGATGGGCCGGAAGACGGCTAACCCTCGTTTTCTCGGTACAGAAAGAAAAGTTGGCTTTGGGCGAGCCGCGTGAAGCTGTCCCCTTTAGAACGTATCCGGATGTTCGAGTGTTCCGAGAGGAACAACGCGGCACGCCGACACGGGTCAAAGAAATATCGCTGAATAGGGAGGAACCGGGTTTTCGTCCGGTGAAAGGGTGTATCTTTCAGGGAAAATGAAGACGGGGAAAGAAAAGAGGCATCTCGTTGGTAACTAGCTGACCGGTAAAAACCCTGTTTGACCGTGGACGCAGATTACTTTGGAGTATTGCCAAACGGCATCCGTGGTGGGCATACATTTTTCAGGATGTCCCACATATCTATTCTAGCAAATGTTATAAATACACGAGGCTCCTCTGGCTGTATCTTTTTCCTCGCGTGGGCCGGGAACAACTTCCTCGAGGCCGAAATAGGCATGGTCGAGTTTAATTACCGGCGGTTCGCCGCGGTACGCACACCGGTCGGCCAGTTTTATCGAGTCACCTCGTCAAAATGTAAATGAAAAACCTTTCGGCATAATGGGCCGCGTAACGAACGGTAATTAACCAAGCACACGAGGCACAGCCGGTGTTTGTTTCCGTGTCCTCGACAGGTCGGCGAGAATCGAGGACTTTCCGTTGCATGACCACTCTCGCGAATTCGGCAGTTTTCTGGCCGATTATCAAAGGACAATTACGGCGACACGCAAATTCCTCGGGGACATTCGTGCATCCTTCGCGATTTCTTGCGCCAGCTATTTCGCGTTTCTTTCGTTTCGCGGAAACAAACTCGAGAGGATTTTATTCCGGTTCACCGGTTACGGTTATAGCTTTATGCGGCAGTAGCGTTAAAAATGTGAAGATCGCTGGCTCGATAGGGCCGGAAATTTGGATCGCGATGCTAGAAAACGGTAACCCGTGTTACACGTCCGTTATGCAACGAGGTAACGATAATTGGAAATTCTATCGTTGCTTCTCGACGATGTTTTCACGAAGAAATCGGATCGAGTGTCTGGATAAAGAGAGGTTCGACCAATTTAACCTTCGCTCTCCGCGGTACGAATGTAGTGCCCGAATCGAGGGTATCGGTTCAAGGAGCACGCGTTAAATAAAACCAATCGAATTTCAGATTCCGTTTCGCGTTGCCTAATTTTCCGACCGGACAATCTTTGAATAATTTCGAATAATTTCCAATAATTTCGAGCCCCGTGAACGAAATTAATATTTAACGTGTTCGACGCACGGGCCACTGTGCGAACGGACTCGAACGAGTACGACCGGATTTGAATAAGATCAATTATAATCGTCATACGCGATCTCTTTCCTTCCTCGTCTCCTCCTCGTCGCGTCAACCCACCCTCGTCTCTGTAAAGCGATAATTAAGCAACACTCGGATAAACCCGATGAATCTATTGCTGTGCACTGCCTTGAAAAGCAGATAACCTAGTTCCAGAAAATCGCGCGCGAGTAAACGTACCGAATTCGCACAGAAATTTCATTCGAAGAGGTTAATCGTCGCAAACGAATACGCGATAGTTTTCCGATCGACGCGTGAAATTAAGGAGAAATTACCGGCAAACGTAGAACAACGGGATATTAACTCCTGTTCTACGATTCAATTTCCACTACGCTCTGATTAACGAAAACAATCGTTAAGAGTTGCACCAACGCTACGCTTCTTCACGGACCACTCTATCGCCCTAAATTTTACTTAAAACGATGAGAAAATAGGGATGTAAAATAATGAGAACAATCGTGAAGCAATGCTGGTCTAAATTACTATTTTTCTAGCCGCGTACATTACTAGTTTGCTGTACTGTTCTTCACGGACCGCTGTATCGCTTTTAATTTCTCTTAGAACGGTGAGAAGATGGGGATGTAAATTAAGTATCGCTAACCTGATTCTCGATCGAACGCTCTGGAAGTTTCGATGACACGTGGCAAGGTGAAGAGGAAAATCAGGCACGCGTCGAGTCATTTCGTCCGAACACGGCGAAGAATAACACGCGACTGAGAGACAAGGAAAACATTGGCGAGAATTAGCCGCGAGCCTGTCCGAGCCCGTCCGAGCCTACCGATGTTTACCTTAAGCCTTATCTCGAAACCACGCCTCTAGCTAGGTCGCGTTTCGACCGATTTCCTTACCGTCACAGTTTCAGCTGATATTCCAGTGGAACGAGTTAAATTCCAGTCCACGGTTTCGCGCTTCTCTTTACGCACGCGACGTAAATTCGATCCGGATCGTTAACGCGCACTTGTAGAGTTCCTATCCGTTGATTCGGTGACGTATCGGTGATACGTGTCACCCGAGATTGCCAAGACGGATGATAACCAATCTGTATACAAGACACACGCTTTATCGTCGGATTACGCGAGTTCCATCGAAACAGACGTCCCAGTGGAAATTGTTGGAGACAGAGGAGATCTCGTAGTGTTTCCCTGTCTTATCCTTAAGTTATCGAATTAACCCTAACTAATAGCCGAGGCTGAGGACCTCGGCGGTATTCATCGGCGGTTCGAGGACGTCGGAAGACCGAGCTCGGTCGGCGAAACCGGAGGAACGAGGTAAGAGTAAGGAGAGAGAGAGATATTAAAGGGACATTAAATCACGACAGGTACGACGCGCCAGAGTACGAAGTGCCGAGGAACAAATCGAGGTACAGAAGTCGATTCATGCGACACCGAGACGGGGATGATTCGGACGGCGACTCGAGGTCGACCGTTCGGTTCACGTCCACGCCGCAGGAATCCTCGGGGCTTCGGGAACGCGTCCTGGACACGGAGGACGCGGCACGTGGCCCACTCTCCGGGATTTTTCGACTCACCGACTCGCCGCGTATCATGAAGAAGCTTCAAGAGTACGAGAGAGCCGGCAAGAGGAAGAAGGAGGAACCGGCGATACACCCTGCTCAACAACCTCAACCACCGAAACCTCAGGTTAATTGAATAATATTTTCACGCTATATCCAGGAGAATTATCTCGGTATTACGGCATTGCGCCTTTCATATTACCTCGCGATTACAAGTCCGTTCCACGCGACTCGTAGAATCGGAATTTAAGAACGCGAGCCTCTTATCCAGTCGATGTCACACGATTTGCCGAGTTTTTAACTGCTGGTTATCGATTCTCGCTCGACTCCCGCCTCTCGAAACATTCTCTGCGTCTTCTGTATGCCTTGGTTAGGTTTCGCGTGGCAATCGGTTCGTTGATCGGCGATTATGCACCGCCGATGTGGCGAGCCACCGCTCTGCCACTCGATTTTTTCCCAAACGTCGAGGAATATCGACGCGAGAGAGACCGCGGATAAACTCGATTTGTAAATTGAATCGTAGAACTCGATTGATCTTTCAGTTCGTCCATTTCACACGGTGGTATTTGTTTTTGACAGTGATTCCGCAGCACGGAATTTTCGCACGGATTCCCTTATTATGGCAGGCGAAATAGAGGAATGGATCGTGAGGGGCAGTTCGATGGGCGAGCTCGACGAAAGTAGCTTCGAAATCTCGCGTTATATCGCCTGGATGCGATTCAACGGGAACTAAATTTTTGATCGTTCGATGCGCATATGTATACGTGCGTACACGGTCGCACGGCAAACGTGTGCCGTTTCCCTTTATGGCCACGAAAGGGGAATAAATCTCGACGAATTTCAAATAATTCAATTATTTCACACGGAAAACAGAAGCAAGCCGCAATATGATATGTATACTTGATCTCCACTCATAAATATGTAAATAATTCGAGGCACGAGTGAATAAATTTTAGTTTGTAGTTAGCCGTTGTATTTTTGTACGAAATTCTATTATAATACAAATGAAACATATGAATACACGAATATATTTTTGCTCATCAAGAAGAAGTTCATCTATTTCTGTCGCGTTCATTCGCGACAAATCCTCTCTTTGTCCCGCAACCACAAGTCTATTCATTCGCTGTTACATTTTCATGCGAACGCCAAATCAGACTAGCATTTTCATGCACCTCGCGCATCCAGCCGTTCATACACACCGAACACACGACCGGGGTGAAAAAGCCCGGCTCGTTCGCTAACACCTAATCACCGACGAATAATTTATCCGCGCGTGCGTTCCGTGCCGCGGAGGGAGAGGAGGAAAGAAAGAAAGAAAGAAAGAAAGAAAGAAAGAAAGAAAGCGGTGAAAATGGAGGAAAAGAGAGAATGGAGAAGCGAGAAAGGGAAAGAACGCGCGGCGAGGATTTCATCGGGAATGATTCACCGCGTTGCAGCCACGTTAAATATCTCTGTTTATCGCATAGGTACAAGTGAGAAAAGTGCCGACAGCGATGGCGAGGCAGACCAGCGAGGACGACGAGATTTCTAGGATTAAAAAGCAGAACAAAACAGCGGCGACACCTGCGACCGAGACGGTGGAGGAACGACAACCGGCGCCGACGCCTGCACCTGCACACCCGCCTCCGAGAGAGACGCCCTCCGAACGAGAGCCGGAGGAACCCGCGCGGAGACCGATGCCCGCGAGGTACGTCTTCCATCTACCTTTTACATCTACCTTACATCTACCTTACATCTAGCTTACATCTACCCTACATCTACCTTTCCTTCCAATAAAATAATCCCCGCGAGTCCAAGTCTCTCCTGGCAAATGGAATTTCGATTCCGCGTCCGTGGCCTTCGATTTCGCCTCACCGATACGATAAGCTCGCTGCGACAATTTAGGCAGCTGTGACTGATAGCGAAACGTACCATCCAATCGAATTCGCTCGCAGCGGCGTTAACATTAAGTCACGAGGATCTCGGTTCGTACGCGTGGCAGTAGTACTACCGCGCGTCTAGTCCGACTGATTTACGTTCGTTCGATAGAGCAACGTTCCAGGTACCGCAGCTTTCCGCTCCGTCTCCAGACACAGCGATACGATATAATTGGATCGCTGGCAGCGCAGCAACCAAAAGGTTTCGTTCCGAAAAACTATCCCGTCTTATTCGTCGTTTATGCATTTCCGTTTATACGAAACGCCCATTGTTTCCGCACCAGCAACGCGGAACGACAGGCAATTTTGTTCTTATCCATCTCGAAAGTTTAAACGGCCGAACAATTTCGTCCCGTTTCGGCCCCCTGCGTTTCCTCGATAACGCGAAATTTTCTGTCACGAATTTTTCATGCGGATCCGTTCGTTGTCGGGAATTATCGCGTCGAGTATTTTAACAAGGGAAAACTGTAATACGCGCAATAGAGGGCCGAGAGACGGTAAAGGGCCTTTGTTAATCCCGGAACTTTGTTCTTTCCTCTTCTTTTTTCATCCTTTTCTTTCCCGTCGACGAACCGGTAATTTTGCCCGACGAATTAACGGAACAAGTCTTTCCGCGCGGAAAACGTTGGCGTTCGACGCGCGTTAGCGCGATACCGATGCCCCTCCTCCGGAAGGTTGCACGATTTTGGAACACGCGACGCGGGAAAATTCGTTAGGCGAGGTAGAAACAGCGAGCCAGGACGTAAACTAATATCACCGACAGGAATTACAGCGTACAAATGCTCGCTACTCCATCGAGTTTACCGACTGGAGGAAGTCGTTAATTGAAATATCGTTGCTAGCAGGAGAACTTCGACGGATACCCACACTCCGGCGACGAGAAGCGCTTCATCAGACTCGAGCACGGGCTCCGAGAGCTCGGGAGGATCAGGAATCCGCAGCACCGGTGCACCATTCACCGCGGAGGAAATGAAGCAGAAATACTTGTCGAGGGCACCGGCGTCGAACGCGACGACCACCACGACGACCGCGGCGTCGCCGCCGCACAGCGGCACGCCGCCCACTCCCAAAGAGACCACCGCCAACGCCACCCCCGCCTCGCGATCCTTCCAAAGCCGTTTTTTAGGCACAGGTGAGACAATTCCGCACCCCGAATATCCCTCTTTCCAACCGCCCGGGCGTCACGGCGCGTTTAACCAACCGAGTCGCAGGATCGTTACAGCGCGACATTCACGATTTCGCCTCTCTCTCTCTCTCTCTTTCTCTCCGAATGACGTTTTCCCGGAAACGTAATTTCGACTGGAAAGCGGGACGCGGGAGAAAGGGTGACGTTTACTCGGCCGTGTACCGAATTTTCTCATATTTCCGCAGGTAACCGCGCAGCCCCGCCGCCGCCGACGCAACCACCGGCGGCGCGAGAGGAGACCGCCGTGAAGAAGAAGGAGGACGAGGAGGAGGAGGAGGAGGAAACGAGTAGCTCGTCGGAAGAGACGGAGTCCGAGACCGAGGAGGAATCGGAGAACGAGGCCCATCCGGCGGGCACCACGGCGTCCACACCGCCTTCGACTACGGCTCAGGATCGGCAGAGGAACGAGTCCGCGATGGCGAGGACCGACATAGGGCCCCTGCTCGCGAGGAGCGCCGAGGCCAGACGCGGCAGCAAGGAAGACTCACCTACCACCAGGCAAGTATACTTTCTCCCGGATACTCTAATTCGAGCATTTCTATTAACAAGTAACATCGCGCGACACGAAACCGCCGGTCCAATCCGCGGAGATTCTACCATTCGATGGCGAATTTTTTCGCGAGATCTTTTTCTTCCGTTCGTCGCGGTACGAATCTTGCGAGGAAAAGGTATCTTCCCTCCGGTCTCTTCGATTTTTCCGATTTTTCTCTTCGATTCGGGGAATCGAGAATCGATACGTCGCGGCTAACGAGGATTCAGGGAGAATCGTTCGCGATTTTCGACGATGAGTCGCGACGTTGCGACCGCGGTTTTCAAACGCGAAACGAAGAGAGAAATTTTGCTAACGGCGTAAAGTCGAGTGGTTCGGTTCGCGAAACGCGCCTCGACGAGGAGAAAGGAGATTGAACTGGAATATCGAGAGATGAACTCGTGTCCCAGGTATTCGTCGCCGAGAGGAAGTCCCGCGCATTCGGTGACGAGCCCGACAGCGACGACGACGACGACGACAACGAGCGGCGCCGCGACGTTGACGACGCCGGCCGGCTACACCAGCAGGTTCGTAGCACACGTAGATCACGGTCAGAATCATCAGGCCAGTTCTAATTCCAATAACCCCCACGACCGTAATCGTTTTAGGACGTTTAGTGACGAACACGATGAACCGTCAACCGATCTTGTCGAGGATTACGAAATCGCGGCTAAGAACGCGGATTACGATATTGACGGTGCGGACGGATCGATGGTTAAACCGCAGTCGAACAAACGACCCCACACGGACGATAGTACGGACACCGACGAAACGATCACCTCATCCTCCTCCTCCTCCGCGGCTAGAATCGAAAGTCTCGAAGGTAGCGGTAACGATAGTCGAGTAGAGAACCGCAGCGAGGTCCACGAGGACGCGTTAGTCGAAGGTCGTTCGGGGAACGACGTGAGCTCTTCGTTATCTTCTCGGATAACGGAGCGACCAGAGTCGCTCGGCCAATCAACCGGATACCGGGCAAACCAGCTTACGAATTTCTCGGAATCGTTGACACCGTCGCGAGAGACGGTGGTGAACGGCGACGACGGGAGAGGAGTCCTGGACGGGTCCAACGTAGATTTCGAGAGCGAGTCCGGCAGCGAGTCCGGCAGCGAATCCGAGACCGACACCGAGAGCGTAACCGACGAAGAGGACGACGTGTCCAGAGACGAGAATAGTAACATAAAGAATAAAAAGACTGAGAACCCTGAGCAAGGAGACGATAGAGCCGACGATAATATCGAGCGTCGCGACGATTTCAGCGAGGACGAATCGACCGATTCGGAGACCGACGAGCAGACTACCGTTCTAAACCTATCGTCCGACTCTCATTCCGAAAATAATTACAGCCTTCTGGAACGGTACGAAGACAGCGGCGCGAAGCGACGAAGTTCCTCCATACTCGAGGAGAAAAGCATCGAGGAATTGTTCGACGATAACGGATGGGTGATTACTGATCAGGATCTGCAGGCAGAAAACCCTCAGAGAATCTCCAGAAGTTTCGAGTCGATCGATCGAGAGGACTTGGACCCTAGTAACGGGGGCGCGGAGTCGCCCTCTAACAAGGAGAGACGCGACGTGTCGGTCGAAACGAACCACGCGATCGACCACGAGGCCGACCACGAGGCCGACCACGAGGCCGACTCAGCGATCGAGGACGGGAAAGCCTCGAGCGTGTCGGACTCGGCCGAGAGTTTGTCCAGGAGTCGAGTGTACAGGCAAAACAGCATCGGGAAGAACGGTTGGCTGGTGTCGGACGAGTCCGAGACCGAGTCGGACCGAGCCATCTCGCCGATAGAGAACGAAAGCACTCGCGGAAAGGACACCACGGAGACGAGGATTGTCGAGGACGAGAGGACGAGTCGGCCGGTATCGGTCACGAACGAGAGAGAAAAGGCAGACGCGAAAGACTCGAAGCTAGCAGCGGGTAACGGGTGGAGCGTGGAGGAAAAGAGCTGGGAGATACTAAACGAGTCTGCGAAGGGCGACGTCGGGGGCGTCGTCGAGGGCGAAAGCAAGGACGAGGCGAGCACGATTCGTTCCCAAACGACCGACCTCGTGGCGAGATCTAACATTGAGAACGGTGCATTAGTCGCGAACGCTACCCAATCGAAAGAGACCGAAAGTTCCAACGAGCACGAGGACACGACTGGTGTCGATATCTCTATACCGATGCAAATGGTAACCACCGTTTTCTGTGTGTCCGTACTGTGTTACAGCGTTCTAATCAATCTGTTCCTGTAACCTGTCTACTACACGTGCCCCTCATGCCCCCTTCTCACCCCGTATTTACGTTCTCGCCTTCTTTTTGTCGTTGTTCGTCGGTGTTAGTCGTAAAAGACTGCAGAGACTATTCACACGAGTACAGACGAGACTGCATATCGCCGATAGCGAGGATCCGACGCAGCAGTTTCCCATTTTCCTCCTCGTTATTTCGATCGTTACCTCGATCTTCGCGTTCCTCCGTCTCCACGCTGTCGTTCTTCGCGTTTCTCACCTGCCCAGGGTAAAAGAACGTTCGTTTCCGAGCAAGAATAGAGAAACACGCCTCGCGATAAGAGGCGTCGGAATTCCGCGGACCCCCGTGCCACGGCAACGTTTACCCGCGTTTCCCCTCGCGTCGCGACGCCGCGTCCCGCGAAACTGCTGCCCGGAGTCTTTCATCTACTAACGTCTTCCAATCGACCATCGTTCATCGTTCACACGCATCCACCGGTAACTAGAAAATTCGAGCGAAATAGAAAAGAAAAAAAAAAAAAAAAGCAAAACTAGAAAAACGAAAAGAAAAGAAAGAACAAACGGTAGACGTCGCTGATTCGCGTAGTTATTGTATGGTGAAAAACTTGCATTTTATATATTGTGATAATCGTACGTACGATCGTTAAGTGTAATTTTTTTGTTCCTACGTTGATCACCCGCGATAATTATCCCCGCATTGCTCAATACGCGTAGCTTCGTAGAGACGAGAGAAAAAAAAGAAAAGAAATACGAAACACCGCTCTAGTCGGCTAAAACTAAGCGTAGTACGAGATATACCGTCCTCCTGAGAAAGCAGCTTAAGTCCGTGCCGAATCGCTTCCGAATCGTTCCCATCGCGACGTGATTGCGCTAATGACACGTCACGCGGTGCCATTCGCGTTGACCGCGAGACGAAACGTGGACGAGCGTAACGCGTGGCGAGCCATTCTCGCTCTACACCTTCGCACTTTCGTATCATTTCAAATTTTTGTACTCTTTTTTCCTAGTAAATAGGCTTGCGTCAGTTTGTTGGTGTGGTAAATAAACTGCATTTCTTTGTGATAACTCGTATTATTTATTTCCCTCTCAACTTGTCCTCAGTTCATACAAGTACGTAACGGAAGAACGAAAAGAGAGAAATCTCGTGTCCCGCCTGCAAGTCACTACTTTTACGTCTCTGTTCTTTGTTTCGCTTCCGATTTTACTTTCTTTTTTTTTCTTCTTCTCTTCTTCTTTTCATCCCAGTTGTTTTCTAAGTATCTTTGTTATTTTTTCTTCCCCGTTTATACGTTGCAACCCCCCCCCCTCACCTCCAAAGAAATACGCGAAAAGTATGAAATAAGAGAACTAAAAACAGAATAAAAAAAATGCATCTTTATTTATTGCACTAACAAATTGAACGTTCGCCGGAATCGATCATGTGAAATCCGTTCCTTTCGTTACTCGTTATACGCATCACCCCCTAGCGAGAACTTCCACGAAGGCGCACACAGCTTTTCTTTAGATTTAACACGCACACACACACATCGAACTCTGTTGCACCGCA
The DNA here is from genome assembly GCA_002201625.1 of Euglossa dilemma. Classification (NCBI taxonomy): domain Eukaryota; kingdom Metazoa; phylum Arthropoda; class Insecta; order Hymenoptera; family Apidae; genus Euglossa; species Euglossa dilemma. The sequence goes on along the minus strand of NIJG01000273.1, from coordinate 2,080,131 downwards.
TCAAGATGCACGCACGCTCGTACCACGAATTCACGGCGTACTCGACGAAAATATAGTTCCGAGGAGAAGGTAAAAAATCGATCGACGCGTAGGACGAGGCTCGGCCACGATCAAGGTATCACCTTCTGCGAACCTCTCGATACTCGCAACAAAACGGATCAACGAACGATAGCAAACGATAGCAAACGCCTCGATAGATACTTCGGATACTCGGACCGCTAGCTGACGAAACTTGGAAGCTCGCGAAGCTTCCTACATTTTGCTTCGGAGTGGCGTTTGACCAGCGGTTATCGGCTGGATATCGGCGATCGGGGGACGGGCATCGAATTTCGAATCACCGGGTATCGGGAGGATGCACGGAAAGATATTAGAAACGGGACTAATGCGACCGTATTGTGCACGATACGGAAAGTCTCGAGGCATGCGGTAAAGAGTTTAAATATAACTCGTTTGTTACTTTAAATATCCGCTACAGCTCAGATAGTCAGTGGGGCTATATCGGTCTGTAGTCTACTTGACTGGAAACACGGATGTTATTCCGATACGTTTTACCGTTCAACATCCATTAAACGCGGTAGCTCGGAAATCATTCGGAATTTTAAAGCGAACAGTGGAAAACTTCGGGTCGGGACCGTTCCTTTCAACGTATCGTTTAAACGTTTACGAGTCGGGGGGAATTTTTTTTCCCCCTCGACTCCGAGGCACGGGCAAGCAAAACTTTCGAAAATTCGATGCAACTCGAGCATCGCGGCTGCTTCGAGTTTACGAGAAAACTGGAAAAATATAGGTTAGAAGCGGTCTTAAAATTTTACGACCACCGTTTCCAGTAACTCCGGTGTCATGCATATTTATCGCGCGTATTAAGAAAAGGGACGTTTATCGTGGACAAGAGTTACTCGAACAGGGTCATGCCTTCGGGAAATGATAGGCAACGAAAGGCCATTCGATGGGAAAAAACCAATGTTTCTTTTTTTACTTTCCTCTTCTTTTTCTTCTTTTTTTTTCTCTCTCTTTCTCTCTCTCTCTCTCTTTTTTCCCAAACGATTGCAATGAAAACGATACGCGTACTCAGAAATAGCCGATCCTCGTCAAACGGGTATTCGATTAAAAAGAGATTGGAAATTCCTTGTTGCACGCATTCGATGCACGTAGCTCGGACTCTTTTATGCGTTCCGTTGCACCGACAACGCGCGAATTAATTGTTTGATCTCGAGTCGGAAAGCAATAGCGAACTCTATCCTACGCGATATTCCACCGATCGATTAATCGATCGGGGAAAAAAGAGGAACGGAAGAGAGAAATCGGTAATTAAAAGTAACGATACCGGGAGCTTTCTCCGGGAGAAAATTGCCCTCGGCGATACAGGGCCCAGGTTTATTCCCCGCGGTACGCGATTTATGGGGACCGTGATAAAGAACCGACGTATCAAGCATCGTGCCGCAGATTGATATATAACACGGCAGATACGCATCCGTTTTCACTACCCGCGCAATATGGACGCGGGGCTGATTACGCGTCAGATTTACACCGCGTTCTGACTAATTGCCGTGGATCTCGCGATAAAACGGTAACTAACACTTGCATCGCGCCCCTCCGATCTAACAGCGAGAAAATCTAACGGCGACGTGTCTAAAACACTTACGTACGATTATCGACGTGCTAATAAAACGCGAGATTATCGCCTGGAGATCGCATCGCGACGCGTGTCATTCATCAAAGATGTCTTACTGCGACTCTATGTTACTAAATCGCGTAACCGCAAGTTTAACAACTGCAAGAGATTTGGAAGATTGAAGCTTCAGTTTTCCGGTGTTCGCTCGAGATAACAAAGTAACCAAGAGACCTGTCGATGTCCGCGCGAGCGACCAGTGAACCCGAGGAGATACGCGAATCGGTCGCTTGTAACCACGCGAACAAACCGTCCACGAGTCCCAAATGATCGATAACCCCTGATACACGCATAGACCTATCGACGGGCCTACCATGATGTTTTCTTCATTTTAATCCACCGAGTAACTGGCTTTCCTCGATTAACGGCGACCGATCTGAACGCGAGGCCAACCTTGGTTCCGGACTGTTGCAGGTTCCTAAACAAGAGCAGAAGCCAGGCGGCGATGATGGCGAGCCGGGAACGGGAGCGGGAGCGGGAACGAGAGCGCGAAAGAGAACGAGAGCGCGAGCGGGAGCGAGAGCGAGAACGCGAAAGAGAAAGAGAGCGGGAGCGGGAACGGGAGCGGGAGAGAGAACGCGAACGGGACATGGAGACCGAGGTGGATTCGCCTCTGTCGACGAGGTCGCGGTACGCCGCGTTGAAGGAAAGAAGACAACGACTGGCTCGGTCCAGAAGCTCGCACAACTTCGGCGGCGATGACCTCGACCTAGACGAGGAGCCACCCTCTCCGACCACCCAGTCGCCGAACGCTTACTTGGCAGCCAAGTACGGAGCCGGCTCTGAACTGGCCAGGAGTCGGAGCACTCACGCTCTCAAGTCCAGAGAACCGAGCCCGGAGCGCGACCGAGTCGGCGCCGAGAAGGACGGCGCTGCCTTGAGTTCCTGGGCGAGGTACTTGAAGAACAAGTACGGCAATCGCACCACCAAAGACAAGGAGCCTTCGTCCTCTGCCTCCACGATCCCGTCGTCCAGGTGAGAACCCATCTAACCCGAGTCCCACCGCTCGGACAACCAGATTTTTCGAAACGAATTTCCCTTTGCAGCGGTAGCGCCACCTCCAGGAGGCTATCTCTGGGACTACCTCTGAGGCACGGTGGTCAAACGTCCTTCGAATCCTCCGACGACGACCAAAAAAACCCGTCAGGCTCCCCCACGTCCCCTACAGCAGCTCCCGTTATACCCGCGGCAGCAGGTTCCTCCACTAGGTGAGTTGGTTGTTTGTCGATCGATGAGATAAAAGATCCGATGAAGAGATAAAACGATGGGATTTTGTTGGGATGCGACAGTAATGGCAGGAGGAGTCACTACTTGCTGAAGCGGCGGCAGCTGTTCAAGTTCGGGATGCGGGGGAGCGAAGCCGGATGCTTTACCTGGCCGAGAGGCCTCGCGGTTGGCCCTGACAACTCCATCGTCGTGGCTGACAGCTCTAACCATCGTGTTCAAGTAACTGATTTTCTCCTCCGTCTTAGGAATCTCTCGAATCTCGTTGCGGGGATTGACAGAGATAGATAGGTATGGGAGAGAGGATAAATGGAATTGACGCGTGGCGTTGAAATTTTCAGGTATTCGACTGCAACGGGAACTTCTTGAAGGAGTTCGGAAGTTACGGCAGCGGTGAGGGTGAATTCGATTGCCTCGCCGGGGTGGCCGTGAACAGGATCGGGCAGTACATCATCGCGGATCGTTACAACCATAGAATTCAGGTTCTCGATCCTTCCGGTCGTTTTCTCAGAGCCTTCGGCTCCCAAGGGACCGCCGACGGTCGGTTTAATTATCCTTGGGGAATCACCACCGATGCTCTTGGATTTATTTATGTGTGCGATAAAGAAAACCATCGCGTACAGGTACGTGTCCTCGCGATATTGCTATTTATTTTTCTTTCTGTTGTCAATTGTTCGGAAAATCGTACGAGCAAAATGCAACGGCCGATACGGCAGCGTGAATGCGACAACGCACACGTGCCCCTTAAAGATTCTGCACTCTGTGAGATTTTTTTCACCTATATTCTACTGTGAACATACGATAATGATACAGATATGATATGATGTTAGTTTCAGTGTTCGTTAACCCCCTTCAAATCCTCGCTATGTGTACCTAGACTTTGTATAGTTAATCCTCAATAAAAAGCCTTCAACTTTTTCTGCAATAAACGATTAATTTCGAGTTAATTCTCTGTTTGAAATCCCCGAACATCGATACGAGAAACGTGAGCCCAGCAACGGGAACCCGAGGGTCCTTGTAAAAAAAAAAAAAAAAAAAAAAAAAACAAAAGAATAAAAAATAAGCGTTCGAGTTAGTACGAAAGGAAAGGTGGTTACTCGAGGCACGGCGTTCAACAATGGACGAGGCGTGTGAGCGATTGTACGACGGCCAGAACCGAACACATTTTCAACCCCTTTTGCCCCTTGGATTACTCTCCACGTAGGCTCGTGTAAGGGTCGATTATCTGTTACCGGTAAACAACAAATAACGAAACGAAATAATAATCCAAAAACAATAACGAAGCTTCCAATACACGTAAAACGAATAATCCCTCTAACACGGTCTCCTGGACTGCGTGACTAGTGCAAACGGTTACAAGCGAATCTCTTTTCGCAGGTGTTTCAATCGGACGGCACGTTCGTGGGGAAATTCGGTAGCTGCGGAAGCGGCCGTGGCCAGCTGGAGCATCCTCATTACATCGCGGTGAGCAACACGAACCGCGTGATCGTCAGCGACAGCAACAACCATCGCATCCAGATATTCGACGTGAACGGCCGCGTGCTGACCTTCTTCGGGTCCGAGGGCTCGGACGAAGGTCAGTTCAAGTTCCCGAGGGGTGTCGCGGTGGACGACCAAGGGTACATCATCGTGGCCGACTCCGGGAACAACAGGATACAGATATTCAGCCCCGAGGGGGCGTTCCTCAAGTGCTTCGGCGGATGGGGTAGCGGCGATGGCGAGTTCAAGGGGCTAGAGGGTGTCGCTGTCACGTCCGCCGGTAACATCGTCGTCTGCGATCGCGAGAATCACCGTGTTCAAGTGTTCTGATTGAAGTTCCGCTTCGTTTCGTTTTATTCTCTCTCTTGTTCCCCTGTGATCCGTCGACCAAATCGACCGATCACCAAAAGGTGGATCGTTTCGACGGGAATCGATGCAATATTTCTCGCGATGCTTCCGATTCTGGGTTTCGTTATTTTTCTTTTTTTATTTTTTTTTTTTTCATTTTATCATTGGAAGGAGAAATAATTTTTCGGATCGAAGAAGGGTTTCCACGAATCGACGAATGTCGTCGCGTGCAGACGAGAAGAAAAGTCGCACGCGCGCTTTAATAATCGCTTGCTTGCGTTTAGAAATTAACACGTAGCTGTTTTGTGCCGAGCTAATCTTTTCACTGGGAAGCCCTTTCACACGGAGGCCGTGGAAACTTTCGCGACTTATTTCGAGAAGTATAACGTACGTTTATATACATATATAGTTACCTTGGCTGTTTACGCATCTCACCGAGACGAATCGATAATGGAACTGAAAAGATACCCTTGGACGTCGGTCAATTGACAGATTTCGGCTTGAAAAATGGAAAAGAAAAAAAGAGAACAAAAAAGTATCGTTTATCCGTTCTTCTCTCTCGTCTTACCCCCTTTCTCTCGCTCTACCATCTTCCCCGTACGCACGTCATACCCGCGTAACTTAATTTAATTTATACTCGAAGTGACAACAATACAGTTTGTACCGTTTGTATGCTTTAAATAAATTGTTGCGGAAGAAATAAAGGAGAAACGAAAAAAAAAAGAAAAGAAAAAAGAAAAAAAAAGATAAGAAAGGACAGGCGTTTTATTCGCACCCTCGAATCGCGTTACCCGATCTGAAAGCGCGGAGACGGAAGAGGCAAAGGAGAAATAAAGAAAAAAAAAAAAAAAAGAAAAAAAGGGAAAGAAATCTCACCTCTTCTTTCACAATCCATCGGCACGAAGCTCGGAGCGGGTAAAAAAACCACTGGCGGAAATTAGGACGAATCGGTAGCGTGTGTTGGACGATTGCCTAGAGCTAGAATAGAGAAATAAGCGGGGGTAAGTCAATAGGTAAGTGAGTCAATAAATATATAATTTATTAAATGCAATGATGAAATGGTGTAACAATAGGGGGCGGGCGAACGGCGATCATGGGATCGCTATAAGGGCGGACAAGAGGTAATACGCTGCCCCGCCCAACACCCCCGGATCGGAAATATAGATAAAATATTTTCGTTATTATTTACAATATTAGTTGAACGTTAGTCAATAAATAATAAACAGTGGCGTAATCCTTTATTTAATATAATTTAATAATGTAATATTACGTTTGCGATAATAAAAATATTACAAGAGATGGAGCCTTTACCAATATTCGTTTCCACTAAAAGTAGCACGAACTTGTTTAAATTATTGCAGCCACCGTTCCAAAATTCACGCGATCAGACAGATGCCCTTGGAACCGGATTGCCCACGTGTCGGCAATCGATTCGTTTGAAAAAGGAAAAAAAGAAAAAAAAAGCTCGTTTCACCGGATGACGAGGAATATATATTATATATATATGTATATACGTGTGTGTATATATCCAAGAAAATCAGCTATCGTGAATTTTCGAACGTGAATAACGTCGGCTGGATGTAGATGTCGAAACAGCTGTCGAAACCATCAACCTTCCGGGATAGTCGCTCTTCGCGAAATCGAATGGGATTTAACAAATAATTAATCGGCGTTACGCTTCCTCGATATCGTGTAGAAAAACCGCATGGACGGCGCAGGACGTCGAGACGCCGGGAACGCCGTCGGATTATCACAACGAAAGTACGCGACATGCTTGGACGTTATTATCGAGTAAAATACAGAGGGTTGATACCTCGATAAGACTAGAAATATGTTTATGTAACGCACGGGCCAGGCAGGCAGCAAGCAGGTACAAAGTGACCGTCTTAATCAAGGAACAGTGAGTAGAACATGAGCTAGGCACCGATATCCGATCGTTTCGACCTTTTCGACATCGTGATACAAACGTCCTACAGGATGACCCGTGATACACCAACATGACATCAAGATCGAAGGTGTCGCATCTCGTAAAAAACGTGTGGACATATTTTTTGCAAATTTTTTTCAGTTTTTTTTTTTTGTACAACTTTTTTTCTTTCCTATCCGTGAAGTTAATCGTACAACGCTTCTCCCCTTTCTCCCCCCACCCCCACCCACCCCCAACCGCTTTTCCTCTTTTTCTTCCCTCTTTTCGATAGATCGATAATAATCGAATGACGCCGACAGTTTCTTCGTTCGTTGAATAAATGAATTTCTTTTTTTTCTCTTTTTGCATTTCTTCGAGGACAATCGCGTTCTGCTTGAATTTTCAAATCAGTCAATTTTTTTCTTTTCTCTTTTTAGACGTACAGTCGTGCTGGTTTATAACGAGACATCTTACACGCGTATATATCTCGTGCGATTTTTCTGGAGACTGGACAATTGGAAATATTCGAATCTATAGCGCGAATCAATCACTCCCGATTAGAAGAGAAGTTTCTTTTAATAGTCCTCTATACCTACTGATTCGTCTCTGCATCTAGAAAGTTTAGTTTGAAAAGTGGCATGACATATTTTCTCATCTGTATCGAGTTTAATTAAGTAGTAATAAAGTTATAATTAATTATTTAATTAATTAAAGTGGCAGCAGTTAGGCCATGCGGCTCCTATCATCTAGTCGTCTTTGACTCTTGGCTTTCTTACGTAGATTTAAAAATTTCTTTACTTATTAAACTTTTATATTTTGAGAATAATTTTTATTAAGTGACTTTTAAAGTTTATGTATCCTCGAAGCGCCTACCCTAGCGATGTCTTTTAATTAATATTATTTTTTAGCATTTTCTCATTTTTTTTATTTTTAATCCCGCTGTTCTCCATGCCTCGATAATCTTGGTGTACGTGGTAATTTAATGCGATTCTAGATTAATAATGGGGAACTCTGAAATATTTTGTCCGCGGCGTCGACTTTTCCATCTTGGGAAAACATTCCTTAATCGCGACTGAGAAAATACTGTGTGCAAATATTTTATACTTTTTTTACTTCCTCTTCTCTTTTATTTTATTTTACTTTTATTTTATTTTATTTTATTTTACTTTTTATTTCTTTATTTTATTTTGTTTTTTTTTTCCTTTTTTCGTTTTCTTTTTTTTCTATCTTTTTGTTCTCGAATGTCGGAAAAGCGACGTAACCGCCGTGTTTGAAGATCGGGCCACTGCCTCGGAAATTCTCGAAAAAAACCCGTTTATTTCGGCGTGTGAACGGAGCTCTAATTTCTCTCTTCGTTTTCTTTTTTGCTTCTTCGAAAAGTCAATAGAGTTTTTTTTTTTTATCGTAAAATTCGAAAGTTGATTGCCACGCACGAAGTTGTACAAGCCCGACAGACTAAAAATATTCCTAGAAAGGTGAGATTTCCATTTCGTCATCGGCCACGCTCCCCCTTTTTTTTCGTTTTAATCGTTTTTTTTTTTTTCTTTTGTAATGTACTATACTCGCTAGCCCTCGTTTAATAGTTTCTTAAATATGTAATAAGCAAAAATATGAATATAATAATTCTTTAAGCTTAATGGCATGAAAATGCTCGTTGGAATTGACTCGTGTGTACAGTTTATCATTATTCACTTTTTTTCTCTCTCTTTCCCATTCGCGCTCCGCACAATTATTACCTCGCTACAAAACCCCATAGCTTGTCTTAAACACCGGAGGATCAACACAGGATTTTTCGTTTTTTTTTTGTTAATTTTTTTTTTTTTTTTTTTTTTTTTTTT
>NIJG01000273.1:2048601-2063705 GCA_002201625.1 Euglossa dilemma | reverse complement strand
GAGTATCAGAAGACCGCCACCACCTTGAATTTGTTGCAAACTTAAAACTAGAGGAGCCGGCTGTTGGCTTTGAGTCGTGTGGGAATGTCTTGAGTATACGCGGGGTGCCGGTGAGGCTGTTGTTGACGATTGCTGACCTCCGGTAGTCGAAGAAACCTGTCACCATCGATACGAATCATTCATTAGACGCGAATATTTACGAAAGAAAGAAGCGTAGTTGGAGTCTGGTGGCTACGTACCTGATTGTCCGGTGTTAGTCTCCTAGGTGCAAGCTGAGTACTGGTGGTAGAAGAAGTGGAAGATGCTCTCTGTCTGTCCAAGAGTTGAGAAACTATCATGTCAACGGGATGATTCGCGTGTTGTGTAAGATGAGGATTGTTTGGATCGTCATCTCCACCAAGGAACATGGGTCTAAGCTGGGAAGCCAGCTCGTCTCGCGTCCACTCCTTCTTGTCTGGCGGCAGTGCGAGACACGGTGGCAGCGCCGCTAGCTTTGCATCACCGTCCGGATAAGGAACGTTTAAGTAGTGAACGAGGACGACGTCTGGATTCTGTAGTAGCCAATAACATCGCCGATGAAACGTCGGGAGGATCGCCGAGTGCACGTAACAGCCGTAGATGCACTCGACTCCCTGGACCTAGGATCCCATCGAGAAAAACAAATCTCACCGTGTGTCCTCTACGCGTTCCTCCGTACCGAATACGAGTACATCGCTTTCGCGGATAAATCGATAAATCTACCTTCAGCTTCATGTGATCCTCTCGTGTAGTTTTGCCATCTTTCCGTTTCTTCCAGCAATAACCGTCCCGCCGGTAACGAACTTTCTTTCTCGAGTAGAGTAACATCGAACCACTTCGAGGTCGTACCTTCACCTCCCGACTTTGCCATTCCGCGTGTCTTTGGAAACTGATCAGGATGGCAGCAATTTCCTGATAACAAAATCAAATCGGTTAGGCAATTTAGAGAAATCCCCTGGAACCTTGCCTGCGTCTAGAATCCTATCCCTGTCACCGTGCTGTACGCGCGACACACCGTTTCGAAGTGCAACCGGGGACTCCTCGAGATGACAAAGATAAAGCAAGCTCGAGAGGAGGAGGACACGCGAATTGGAAAGGACGAAAGGTGGCAGAGACTCTTCATCCAGCCTCGCTGACATCTCCTCCCTTTCCCGGGGATTTCGCTTACTCCTGCAAATCGCGCGCCGATACGTCTTTCAATCCACCGTCGATTCTCATCTTGGAGAATGCACGAGTGTCGATTCGCGAGTCGTGCAAAATTTCGCACGAGGGTGTCTCGCCTGTCAAATCTAAGCCTGCAGTTTCGCAGAGGGAAATACGAGCGACGAAAGGGAGGCTATAGCTCTGGATATCGCTTCTTTTATCTTTGCGTAAGTCTCCTTTCACGAGCAATTGAAAGTTCACGAACACTCGATGTAAAGCGTTTTCTACCCCAGTTGTTCTCGAAGATATGAAAAGTAATGCGCGCGTTTGTTTCCTTCATGTTTATGTACTCACTAATAATAGCAGCGTAGTTATTATACCGTTCTTTATTGATTTCCCGCACAAAGAACCACCTAGTACGACTCTTGAAACGAAACGCATGACAATATCGAGGAAATGAACAAGGCGAAAGGCAGCGTAGGGAAAAAGCAGGTAATTACCGGCCAACGGATTTTGCACGGTTAATCATGACGCGTCGTTTTCCCCCTCGATGTCGTGGCCCGCCACTCGACATGCAAATCGTCGCCAACGAAACGTTACGAGACGTGTACGAGTTGGGAAAAAAGGGCAGCTGGAGAATTAGAAAGAATTAGAAGGAATTAGAAAGAATTAGAGAGAATTGGGTCTTGCGATACCGAAGGAACGGCGGAGACGGTTATCCGGAATTTTTCCTGGCCGACGACAGGGTGGAAGGAGAGCAGTCTCTCGGGGGGAACAAAGGGGGGAAAAAAAGAGGAAAAAAAGAGGAAAAAAAATTGAACACTCGTAGGTGAAATAAGTACGTGGCCAGAAAGTGCTCGGCACGCGATCTGACGTGGGGCAATGCAAATCGAACGCCAAACTGCGGCTGATTCGCCTAACCGTAGAAAGGATGGCTGGCAATAAAATTCTCGGTGTCGATGAAAAGTTCAGCTTCGCGTGTCGCTTTCGTTGAAAATTCGACCGAGATGAATTGACGTCGCTGCGCGATGATTCCATGACTCGGAGATGCTCCCGTGAGATTCTACGAATCTCTTGGACGTAATATCGAGAATAGCACGGATGCCGTGGGATAATTGAAGCTACACGACCGCAACGATCGAGGAATTTCGCGTACATTTTGTATCCACCGATGGATGGTTGCTGATTGGGGTTGCTTGCTTGGCAAGCTCGGCCCACAAATCGTACATTTGAAATGAGGTATGTCAAGACTGCGCTCGCTGCGGTGCGGTTCCATCAGAGGGAAGCAATTGTATCGGACATCTAGAGACGGAAGCACTCGTTAATGTCACGTCGAATTACCTAACGAAATTAGTGCGAAATCGTCGCCCTTAAAACGCGTAGCCTGGAAAGGGAGGGAGAAGGAAAAAAGGAGAGGGAAGGGAGGGAAAGAGAAGGAGAAGAGTAGACGCAATAATTACCGAGAAGCTTTGTCTCGTTGGGAAAGAGGTAATTGCTGAAAAAAAAAAGGAGGACGAAAGTATGGTTCAGAGTGCTTAATATCTTTGCCGACCATTCCCGTGGGTGGGCCTTCGACTTTCCAAAGGTTCTCCAGTGAACGTGGCCTGGATATAAATATTCTTAACGAGGGATGGATGAGAATGAGCGGAGGGGGAGGTGGAGTGGCCGGAGAGGGGAAAAGAGAATAAGAGCCCGGCGTAGAGCCGACAGCCAGCCATTAGGCCAGCCAACCGTCCACAGCGAACCTAGATAAACCTTCCCCGCTGTGTTCCATTGATTTACAACTGGTTAATTGATCATTTGCATTCTGTCGGGGATACATTGCGCGGTCATCCGTGGAGAAACTAGAACTCGCGACAGCAATTTTCGCGGTGAATTCGCGAACACGTTTCTCCGTTAGTTATAATTACGAGCCGAGTCTCGGTGATCAATGGCAGAAAAGGTCAAGAGAGATCGGCATAGATGCATCGTGTGATCCCAGCCCGTTTTTCATTCCAATCGAACCCGCTTCCCGCGTTATGCATCCCGCGATAACGATTGCATAAGAAATAACAGCCGAGCAGAATTATTATATTCATCGGGGATATTAATAGCCCGCCGCGTATCTTATTTTATCAGCCTGGAATCACCTTCCGCTACGAAATCTTCTTCACGCGAGGCACCCACGTAAATTGATTTTCCATGCGTTACCATATTTTGCAACGTGCCAGACGTGAAATGGGTCAGGCAACGTGGAGAATAGTTTAACTTGAAAGACGGCGTCTGACAGTGCATATCGTTATGTTGCGTGCAAGGTCGGCTTCCATGCAACGCCAGTCAGACTCGCAAAAATTTCACCGCGAGACTGCCCGTAATTGCGTACGAAATACTCCACTTCCCGTTCCCCAACTTTTCTATTATCCTCTTCCCTTTTTTCTCTTTTTCCCTCTTTTTCCCTTCTTTTCCCTTCTTTTCTTTTCTCTTCGTTTCCCCAAATTATTTCCCTTTCCCGTCCCGTCCCGTCCCGTCCCGTCCCGTCCCGTCCGTGCTGGCACGTCTCGCATAGATCACGCGCGGGAATTCCCTTTCGCGACAAACCCAGCTAGCAGCAGATCCAAGAAGGTCAGTCGACGTACTCTTTGAACCGAGACCGTATAGATCTTTCAAGATACGATGAAAGAGCCCATAGATTCCTGTATTCGGTTTAGCGGATACGTAAACGAGACGCCTTGTGTCCCGCGTGTTACCGGAAAGGATGTATTCTCCTTGATTTACGAATGCAAAAGGACCGATAAATCGACCCTCCTTCCGACACCGAAAACGAAGATGCTACGTCGTCCAATGCTTCCTACTCGCGGACACGTACCCGAGCGACTCGATCGAACATTGATAATCGATAGAAAAAGGACAGACCGAGGAAAACTCGGTGCTTCGCGCGTCGAGTACCGTGTACGAGTGGCCCGGTGACGTTCAATCGACAAACGATGCGATCGTTCGGTTCGTTGACAGACAACTTTTCTCCCGAGTGCATAAATATTTCCAGAAGTTCCTCCTACTTAAACCGGTACTCTATGAAAGAATAAACATCGCCGTGGAAGTTGCTGCGAGTTCGAAACCTGCGCGCCAGTAGTACGAGTCGGTATTTGTTCAGACAAGCAGAAGCGACAAGAGCACGCGACACGAGAACGTCAACGTCAGGCCAAAAACTCTCGTCAACGATATCAAAACATGCTCGAGAGCTTGCTAACGAGACGCTTTAATCGCCGATAACGTTAAGCCAATGAAATTTCCTTATACTCCTACCAGCTGGACTCTCTCCGGGAATTCGGTTTACTCGACCAAACTGTTGGCCGAATTTTAGGTTGACCGATCGATCGTCGTTGCGAGGGGAGAAAAAAATGGAGAACCGAGGAGAAGAGGATGATTAAAAAAAAGAAAAAAGAGTCGGCAAATTTGGAAGGTTCCAGGAGGACAGCTAATCTCGATAAATGTAAAAACCGCACTCGCTGAAATTACATCCTGCCGAAACCGCGAAATCGTTTGATTCAAAATGCCCAGCCCTATCGGTGGTCAGAATCGAAATGCATCTGAGAAATTGCATATCGATGAACTCCGCGTGCGCTGGCTGTTCCATCGTTGCGAAAAAATTGGCCGATTTCTCGTCTCCTCTCCGGCCGCGCGAATAACGACCAACCAGTATCCGCATTTAACGGTTAGGGAACAATAATCAGCGGGTTATTTTTCTGAATTCGCGCGGAAACCTTGGAAATCAGCGGCGCTTAAAATGAACGTACTCGGAAATAAGCAAATGTTGACTCCGCAATAATAATAGCCGTATTTGCCGAAATCAATTTCGGTGTTACGTCCAAATACAATTTACTGAAAAACGGCCGAATCGGAAATTGCATTACTGACAGTGCAAACTAACGTTTAATTGCGTCGACTGTCATTGTGTACTCGGGTAAACTGTAGCTATTCAATGCATTTATACTCTGCTGCAATCGGAAATCAATAAGCAAACAGAAACATTGTTTTCGGATCGATTTCCGCTTACAGATAGGCCGTTCGGCTTCGTATGCTCGTCAATTAAACGAAATGTTATCGCAGAAAACTGACCGAGGGTACGAGCGTAGATTAAAAAACGAAGAAAGAAAATGGTAACCCGAAATCTTGCGGGAACCAAAGCGATACGTCCGAACTCGCGATAGACCGGGTACGAAATTTCGTTGCAGAGGAAGTGGAATCTCGAAGGAAGGAGAAAAATCTTCGATATTTTTTCGCCAGGTTACGGACGCGTATAAATCACGTGTAAATGGAACGATCGGTGACATTCAGATTCGCAGATAAAAGTAACAGATCTACATGCCATCACGTGCTCCACATTTCGAACGCTTATTTGCCATTATGGCCGGTTACCGGTTAATAAATCAACGTCATCGAACCTCATTACCGATGCTAAAAGTGCAAAACAAACGATGTGCTTCTGTTAGATACGTGTTAAAAATTATTACCGTAATTCCCCTCCCGGAATACATTCGGCCGTTGTGTCAAGTTACAAATGGTATTTCATCAGGCGACGACGGTAAGGGCGGAAGGAACACGACAGAAATCTTTGGAAGTTATCAGACATCGATTTGGATGCGAAGGGAAAAGGAGAATACGAAAAAGCCCGGCGGGAAGTTGTTGGGAGGGAAAAATCGATGAACCAACCTGAGGCTATGTACGCCTTCTCCTTTTTTTTTTTTTTTTTTTTCCTTTTTTTCCTTTTTTCCCCCCTTTCTGGGCAATAAATTCTGGTTCCGTATAATCGGAGCTATTAAAAAAGTTAATAGGAAAAGTTTCCGCGGAAGAATTCTAGGCAGCGGGAACGAAATTGATTCGGTTCGGTACAGAACAGAACATCGAGCGACTTTGTGCTCGTTTGAAGTTTAGACTTGATTGCGACCTGTCTCCAATAACAACTTAGAATTTGGCAACGAGTCAATAAAAATTCAGCTCCGGCAACGGTCTGAACAATGGACTCTTTGCTACGTCAATCGAATAAACCGAATTTCCATTTCCAACTAGTTGACCCGTCGGTTAGTTAAACTTCCTAGAGATGCGGCGCAATCAGAAGTAGAGCCGAAGTTTACCTCGCTCCATTTATCTCGTTGCGGCATACTTATTCGGGAAATTTCCATGTTGAGCCATGAAAGACGGGAAGAGGATTGAAAGTCCGGCGATGACGCGGTGGCGTATGCCGTGAGGCAGGTGGAGAGAAATGGCGTTTGGAGCAGGCCGAGCGACAGGCCGAAGGTAAAGGGGTGCGAAGAAAGCGGGCGAGAAAACAAGATCACCGCGAGTGGGGCCTAGCAAAGAATTTCGACTGCATACACGAGGGTTTAAACTTTCTCGTGCTACAAAAAGTTGCTCCGTTAACTTCCTAAGAACTTCATCCTATGAATAGTTTCGCGAGCATGAATCCCTGATGCGCTCGGCTTTCATCCGTTCCGCGGTTCTTCGAGGTAAGTGAAAAAAAAAGAAGAAACAAGAGGGGCGAACTAGATAGAGAGATAGAGATAGAGATAGAGATAGATAGATAGAGAGAGATAGAGATAGAGAGAGATAGATAGATAGATAGAGAGAGAGATAGAGATAGATAGATAAAGAGAGAGAGAGAGAGAGAAATGATTCGACGTAATATTAATAGCGATACTTTGTGCCCCGTTCGAATTTCAAAGACGCCGATAACGCGGTGGGGGGTTCATTCATATTTATGACACCGATAATTCCATGTCAAAGCTACGTCGACGGCGAAAACTTAGACGATAGAGAATATAAAAAGATGGTGCAGCGGTGGAGTTGCAGGCTGACCTCATTAGCCAGCCGTATTACACGGCGATAGATAAGCGAAAGAAGAGGGCGAGTGGCGCACTCGAACGACCACCCTCGGCGATCGGTTAAAGGCAAACGAAAAATCCTGCGAATCAAACTTGCCGGATAACCGAATCTCCGAACGAAATCGATCGGGAACTTTCGCTGGTCCGCGAGATTAATCTCGGAGAGATAGGGTAAGAGGAAGGAGATAAGGGGTGAGGAGTTGACGTTAGCTTCACGAATCATCGGGTACCCTGGCTACCCCGGTTGGCATTTCGAGGGTGGCTCCGGGGACAAGAAGCGCGGCGGGTGCGCGGGATCCGGGCGGGGGGAAAGACAGAAACATGGAAAATGAAAGATGGGGAAAAAAGCGAAGAGAGAAAGGGAGATATAGGGAGAGAGAGAGAGAGAAAAGAGGAAAAGGAGGAAAAGAGAGTTATCGCGGAGGAAAGATGGGAATGGGGGAAGCTTAGGCTCGGAATTCGGTTCGACTGGAGGGAAGTGAAAACTCAACTCGGCTCGGCTGAGCTCTCTAGCTGGCTCCAGCTATTGATCGGAGGCCGACCGGGGTCAGAGTAGCAGTGGACTACATCGGTACACCTACGAGTGCACGGTGCTCCACGTGTTGGTATGTGCACCCCTGCACACCGACGTGAGCTTGCACACGGACGGACAGCATCTATCCTCTCTAACCACCGACGCTACGTACGAGCCACTAACGGCGTTGCGACGTCGCTATTTACTTTCCAGTTGTGCCTACTGGAATGCCGTGTAAATGTATATCCAGTTGGTGCTGCTACGAAACTGTATGCTCTTTTGTTGGAATTCGACCGAGACATTACCTTTTTTTTTAACCTGCTTCTTTTTCACTCGCCAACCCGTACTCTCTCCCTCGAATTTTCCCTGCTCGCGGATCATTTTTCTCTTTTTTCTCTCTATCTCTTTCTCTTTCGCTTCTCGATCGAGCCAACCAGAAAAAAGAACGTCCGAGCATCGGGCGAAACGTTTTATAGAATTTAAAAGTTAAAAATAATCGGTTTTCGACTCACCTCGTTGGTGTTCCATCGGTGCCTCTGGGTTGGAAAATGTTCAGCTCGTGGCAAGGTCTCCAAATTCTCCGGAAGTTTTATCGGATCTCCGTCTAAACAGAGCAAGAAAAAACGAACGCGATGAAAAGCTGCTATAGACGGTTCGAGTTTCTTCTTTTTCCCGTATTTTTTTTTTCTTTTTCTTTTTTTTTTTTTTTNTTTTTTTTTTTTTTTTTTTTTTTTTTTTGCTTTTCGCGGAGAAATAGGTCCCGGAAATTCGAAGGACATCGATATTCCGACGGTTTCGGCCACGCCGGGTTTAGATCGTCCTATCATTCGAGTGCTGGCTAATCTGATCGTTGCCGTATCACGCGAGTTAGCATAATTCGTGCTCGCATATTTATTTCGACGAAAGCTCAGACGTTTGCATAACACATCATTAGCGGTGTTTATATGCAACGGATCGAAGCTGTTATCGATCGCAACATAACCGGTGTGCAAGAGCAAGAAAACAAGAGTTCTAAAAGTAATGCACTTCTCCCGTGCATAATGTTACTTTCCCGAGAATTTCAACTCGTAATTTATTCGCGCAAAGAGGGGAGAGAGGAAAAAAAAAAAGAAGGAAAGTATACGTACACAGGGCCAAGGAGAGTTTTCCTCCTTTTCTCGTTAAGCGTACGACCGAGAGCTTAAATAATACTCGGTATCGCGCGTTCAAACGAACAATTCAAACGAACGATTTAATTTTCTGGGTCATATGACACGACTCGTTACGAACCGTTGGCGAAGAACCATCGATACAGAAAAATATATCGGTATATTATCAGAGTCGCACGGTGAAAAGGAGCAATTTCGAAGTCGCGAAGAACTCGAGGACTTCCTTTTGGTGAAACGTAAAATGCTCGGTGCGCATAAATTATCCTGATAAATTACGCGTATCGACGCGGCGAGACATTAAGGAAACAGCTGTTCGTCGGATGAAATATTTCGGTTTACCAGCTCGGGGCTTTGCCTACGACGTTATTCATACCACCGGCAGTACAGCCGCACTTTCTCGCTTCTCCGATAATTCATTCGGCCGATACTACCCGCAGCGTTTCGTGCATTTTTCTAACGTCTCTCGAACAAGCGTACGCGTAAGAAACGGTAGCCGGGAAAGCGAAAGCGGAAAAAGCGGCGAGGGAAAGGGAAAAGGCGAGGATCGGCAGAGAGAAAAGTCTGAGAGAGATCGTTCGGTCTAGCCGTCGCGGAGACGAAAGAAGCGTAGAGGAGGAAAGGAAAGAAAAAGGGGTAAATTTTGCTGCGTAAACTCCAGCGCACAGTCCCTGGATCGTGGAGTGTCGGGAAAGCGTGTTAAGGGTAGTTTTGTTTGTCTAATCCTGGTGGCGTAAGAGAAAAATAAGGACTCACTTGGTGCGAGAGGCGTCGGGTAGGTCGCGTGATAGACGACACGCTGTGGATTCGAATGATTGTAGCCCGCCATTTCCGTGGCGCTCGTCAGAGCCACCGCTTCTTGGATCTTACCGATCGTGGCCGATCGTCATCGTCCTTGAACATACGCGTAGCGCGATCGTTTCTGTGCTCTCGCAGGCATCCCCAGGCTCCTCGTGAGTTTGGACGAGTGTGCGGTTGATATGGCGACTCGACAATGGTCGGTGCTCGCGATTCTAGACCGTGACAAGCTACGACGGCACTCTTTTTGTCAGGAGAGCTTGCTGCCGGGTTCTAGGATGGAAACACGACTCGCTTGACGTTGTCCTCGACGTGAGGCTCGTGCACGTGGGTGGTGATTCCCCTTAGAACGGCAGGACATATCCCCCAAAGAATCGTGTACGCGAGCCAGGTTGTTCGTTCAAATTATTCTACCCTCGGCTCGAAAGTCAATGATCGATTTAGCCCGCTGCTCGTAAAGAAATCAAGAGTCACAGAGAGATATATATGTGTATTCACAACGAACGTTGCAGACGTTTTCTCGACGTGCCGTGGAACGGAGAACACACGTGGAGGTAGACGCGTGGAAATGACATACAAGATCGAACCTCCGACTTCTTCTCCTTCCGATAGACTTTTTCTTCTGCCTCTTTTCTCGATTCCTCTTAGATACCTCCTATCGGTAGAAAAAACTCCAGCTCCATTCTATTCTATACTCTCACGAATCTTCCTTTCTTCCTTCCTTCCTTCCTTCCTTCCTTCCTTCCTCTCTCTCTCTCTCTTCGCTTTGTCTACCCTTATCTCTTAGTGTTCTCTGTACCTCTTCGACCTTCTTTCTTTCTCTCTTTCCCTCAGTCCTTTCTCGAATCTCTCTCTTTCACTCCCTCTCTTTCTCCCTCTCCCTTTCTCGCTCACTCTCTCTCTCTCTCTCTCTCTCTCTCTCTCTTTTCCTCGCACTCTCACTCTCTCGCTCTCGCTCGCTCGCACACCACTCTCTTTCTCTCTCGCCAAGCACACACTCCCTCTCTCGTTCTTCTTCTCTTTCTCTACCTTTCCCCTTTTATTATTTTTCCTTTCGTTGTGCGTTCCAGGAGCTCTTATTCTTCTTATATCCTAAGTTACAACACTGAACCTGTCCCAGTCGGAGGGACAAAATAACGTAAGGGTCACACAGTACAGAGAGAACTTAAAAAGAGATTCGCCCGCAGCTGACGCGTTTTACGATTGCCTTTGCCGCATTCGATCCTTTACTTCCTCCTTTTTGTTTCTCTTCCTTCCTTTCCGTTCTTCCTGCCTTCCTTCCGTACGTCCGTCCGTCTTTCCTTCCTTCCTTCCTTCCTTCCTTCCACCCTTCTTTCCCTCTATCACTCTTTCTCTCTTTCTCGCACACGCGCCTTTCCCTTGCCGACACACCACCAGTGGTAGAGCTTCGCAAGATAGACCTCTCTCTCTCTCTCTCTCTCGCTCTATCTCTCTTTCTCGCTCTCTCGCTCTCCGTTTATCTTTCTCTCTTTACTTCCTCGCTTATCCTCGCTTATCCTCGCGTATCCTCCTTTTCCTTGCGTTATAGGCTTCGTAACGACTCGCTCGGGGACTGGAAATAGTTACTTTGTCGCTTGCGTTCCGTGTTCTTTTGTTTGTTCTTTCTTACAGAGGTCTAAGAGTTTTTTTTTTTCTTTTCTTTAGAGTAGGTAAGAGACTTTAGGAGACGTGTGTATTTCGTGTTATTTTGTGTTATTTACAAATATGTATGTTTTTGTTTTGTTAATAAAATAGGTTCAAATTAGTCTTTGGCCCCGCGTGTCTGCTCCCGAGCGGCGGGAGCCGCAGAGTGAGCCAACCCGCGACTCTCGACCTCCGTCCATCGCCCCTCTTTTCCTCCTTCCGCCATTTCATCCCCCATCCCCCACCAGCCGCACCAGTCCGACTATCCAGCCCCAGCCACAGCCCCTGTCTACCCAATCCCTTCTCCCCCTCGTCCCCTTTCCACCCTCTCGCCATCCGACTCTGCTGCACCTTCGATATCCAACCCCCACTACGCCCTCTCCCACTACCCCTCGCTTTCACCCCACCAGCCTGCACACCAGCAACCTCTCTCCTCTACGTGTGCCTGCCTCGGCCAAGTGTGCGTGCACACCGAGCCAATTCCGCGGAGAACCCGCCGATGCTACCCTCTGGAAAACTCCGGCGGAGTTGTAAATTAAGGATTACCGAGAATGCAAATTAATGCCTAAGCGTACATTTCTCTACCTACTCTACCCTTCCGTTCCGACGCAGGATCATCCTGCACGCTGGAAACACCGAGTGTTGCTCTGTGTCGAGCCATGATAATCGATTGTTATCCGACCTTCTGCGGCATTTAGAACGCCATGCAGGATAATTCCTGTATGAGCGTTTAACGAATCCCTTTCGTTCGTGCTTTTCCAGATGGTGGTTTCTCTTTGTCGGATTTACCAGGCTTTGCCTTTCGCCCCGGGAACGCTCGAGAACCGCTCGGTGCAAAGTATCCGGGATACGAGGGAAATAAAGAAAAGGAGAAAGAGAAAACGGGCAGTCCGCGTTCCTCCTCCCGGGGAATTTTCAGCGTGGTCTGCGAGAAATAGGCTAGGACAGAAGGGGCAGGACTTTAAAAATGCAAAATTGCAGTGATTCAGCATTTATCGAACACCTGACATCCTACCTACTGCCAACGGGGAAGTTTCCTCGAGCTGCCATCAATATTTGCGCCCGGCGTACGAACTTTCGGCCAAAGTAACGAGAGAGAGGAAAAAAAAAAAGAAAGAGAGAAAAAAGGGAGAGTCGAGATCGAACGCGTTACCAGTTAACAAATCGTGAACGATTGAGAATAAAAAGGAAGCGGAAAAAGAGTGGACGGAGAGAACGAACTCTCGGGAGAGGAGTGGGAGGGGGAGAAAAAAAAATGGAAGAGAAAAATGTTGAGCAGATTCTCCCGTTTGGGGACATATAGACGCAGCCCCTGATCCCCGCCTCCCTTTCAACCCCCTAAACCATATTCCACTCACAACCTACGACTCGTCCTAGGTTATAACCGGCTGCCTTCGCGCCTACACACGTATTTTCCACACGTACAATGACAACGGTACCTTTGCAGACTTGCAAGCTAGGCTATACAGAACTATAAGCAGGGCATGACACAGCATACATCGGATTCTCGCAGAAAGTTCGCGTCGAATTTTAATGGAGGTGCTGCCATCTCCCAGTGACCCCTGCAAGTGGACTTCCTATAGATACCGGTGGAAAGGAAAAAAGGAAGAAGACGAGAGAGAGAGAGAGAGAGAGAGAGAGAGAGAGAGAGAGAGAGAGAGAGAGAGAGAGAGAGAAGAAAAAAAGGAAAAAGAAGCGATGAGGGATGGGGGTTGAAATCACTCGGGCGTCGGGCCCGAGTCCCCCTATCGCGAATCTGATTAATGGATGGATTCATGGGCACGTATTTATATGGATTTAAGCGGCGCTTTCACGCACACACGGCACTCGGCAAGTGTACGTGTGAATTCGCGTGTATAACCCGTTAGATCTGAATTAGGCTGTTGGAAACGTGTGTGGTCTGTTTACACAGATACACGTATGGAGCATGTGCAGTGGGAGCACCGGAGGGGTGGGACCAGCACGGTGGGGTCGTACATTTTCTCGCATAAGCTCGTAATTTATCCAGGAACTCGTAATTGAGCGGATCTCGTAACGAGAAGCGTGCTGACGAAATGAAATAAGCCGGCTGGCGTGTATCTCTCCGGGCAAGTCCGCCCTCGTCCCACCCCTTTCTCGCGGTCTCGATTTATAGACGGTCCTGTTTATTATTCGGGGATGATCCGGCCACCGGTCGCTTTCCTATTCCGTAACGATTAATGCGAGGCTATTAATAGGAGGAAAAGGTTCTACTACCCTTCGCGATATCGTCTTCTTTTCCCTTGGCTCGGTCCGCGCCGCCCACGCTCTCCGTGTCGCGCGATCAAACGATCCCGGCATGCATTTGCACGTGCTCGAAGATTCGGTGCGCGGCGCGTAACGTAACGCAAGAGGCGTAATCGGAGAAAGGCTGGCGATGAAAGGAAGCAGGAAGGAGGGCATATTTTTAGAGGAACACCGGCGACAAAAGTGGAACGCGCGGAAGGTGTAGGATTCGGTGGCTCACCAGCCAGCGCGTATGGTCAGGGATGATCGCTATTGTTTCCTCGAGCTGAACCGCCAACTAATTTTTGGTATCGCGCCGAGTTTACTCGTATGCTCCGCGGCTCCATAATTCCCGACTAACCATCGAAATGGAACGTTACACATACCCGAATTCGTTTACCGACAGATTTATCGTTTTTGGCCATAGAAGAACGCCGCTTTGAGAATTCCCCCTCCTCGCCCTGATAGAAAACCGAACGCAATCAACAGTTATAAATCATCCGGTAATAGCCTCCGGCGGCATAAACAAAAATAATTAAATCGCTAGAAATCCACGGCGAGGAGGTATAGCATTTTAAGGATCGATATGTTGCACGAATTTTAAATTGCACGTCATTTAGGTCAGCACGCAAAGCTGAAAGGGCTAATAACCCAAAGGTCTCCTCGTGTGTTAAATGCGGTATAAATAGAACTGTCGCTCGCTCATCCCTCGCCACTCTGTCTAACGACCTTACAGAAGGGAGAAGCAATTTGAATTAGAAACGCGTGTACCGTCAAACGTTCTTTTAAATACGCTGCGCCGCTTCGTGAACCTCGAATTGGAACGATCCGAGAGAACAAGGAGAAAATAAGGGAAAGAAAAGAAAAAAAGATAGAGACACGCGGAGAAATTTCAAGAATCGATATAATCGACGCGTTACGAGGCACTCGATGCGAGTTGTACGCGAGGAAAAAAGTTGCCGGAATCGATGAACGGGGGCCAGGACAACGGAAAGGGATCGCGCGGAAAAGGAAAAGTTGCGGTTTTCCAGAAGGAAACGGACGGAAGAACGGCAGAAGCGGAAGAAGAAGGTGAAAGATCAAGGTAACGAGGAGGAGGTAAGAAGAATGGGGTAGGGGGTAAAATAACAACAAATAGCAAGGGGAAAATTAGAAAAGAGGGTGGAAAGAAAGAGAAAGGGGGCTCCTCGGCCTGGTAGATTTCGCGGCGCAAACGGGGCAGGCGCGAGACGATCAATTACGTAACCCGATAAAAGTAGGTCACGTGTCAAAGTGCGGAGCCATCCCCAAGGTGTCCAACTTTTTGGTATAAGCTCGTAAATTACCAGTCAGCTAGCTGCTGCTACCCCCACGGCTTTAAATAGAACGTTGGCAGAGGCTCCTGTCCAACTATCTCTCCTTTTCCCCCCTCTTTCTCCGTCTGTTTCCCTCCTTTTCCCTCCTTTTCCCTCCTTTTCCCTCCACGGCCATCCTTCAATCCCTTGCTTTCTCTTTTTCACTCTGGCCAAAGCTTGCCCGGCTATCCCTCGGCCGGCCCTCTCTTGTTCCTTTATCACGTAGATCGCTCTCCGTTTCGTCGAACACGAGGCAAAGTTAGCCGGACACGTAAGTCGCCGGTCGTTAGTCGCCGACGACGATAGCTCGTCGAGCTACCAAGAGAAGAAAACAAGAGAAACGAGAGGCAGACTGAGAACGAGAGTCTTTGAGAACGGAGAAAGAGAGCGAAGGAGTAGGGCGGGG
>NIJG01000273.1:2023528-2035629 GCA_002201625.1 Euglossa dilemma | reverse complement strand
TATATATATATATATATCTTTTTTTCCTCTGCGATCAGATACAAGTTCCGTTTGGTAGAAGGAAGGTAGAAAATGGCAAGGAAAATGTGTCTGGCATTGTGAGTGCTCGCGCGAAGCACGTGATTCGGTAGCAGATAAAGCGAAGGTAAGAAAGGTGAATTCGTTTCTTTTGTCGCATCTTATCGAGAGAAATCCGATTTGTCTTCGAACGTCCGATCTGCTAATTAAGTTTACGAGTACGGGCATTTAACGTGCCACGATAGCATCGTTAATTGGCCATTTGTAACGTTGTAATGGTACATTAACGGTGATGGTATTAAGAGTGAAAATCGTGCGGAAACACGGCGATTATGGGGGAATGGGAAAACGCGAATGACCTCGCACGCCTCTATTTAACGCAACGCAAAAATAGATCGGCCTTTTCGAGCAACACCATTTCCCGCAAATTGCTATTAACGTATTTAATCACGTTACATCGTACGCCAACGTTTTTCTGCAAATCATTCCCGTGCGAGGGAACACCGAACGCTATTTATATTCGATACATGCCGAACGCTTTCGTGTCATTGCGATAAAATAAACGTTATTGCAGATCGAAACGAGCGGAAAGCGCGTGGCCTGCTGAACAGTTTATTTCGACGGGGACCAAGTGGACGCGTTTGTTAGTCTCTATATGCCACGTTCGCAATGTCTCCTTTTTCAAAGTATCCTTCTTCTCGAGCCGCGAAAGGAATCGGGATACAGGCTGCCATGTACGATCCACGCGATGTCGCCGGAAACGATAACGGATATGCACGTTTCCGCACACGGACGATACGAAAAGTCGCGATATCGTTCTCCTTAACGAGGTGGGGAGAATGAAACGAAAGGCGTCTTACGACGAGTTCCCGTGCGATTAATTTCGGCCCCGGGAAACGCGTGGAAAATACGCGGAAAGCACGTAAACGATTGAATTGTCATCCTCCGATTATCTTTGCCTCGGCACCACTCGGTGATTAGCAACGCTACCTTCCCTATCATTGATCCAACGTGCATACGTGCACAGTGGAGTCACGGAGTTTACTAGTAACATCTGGTAACTCGGCTGTCCGGGTATAAAGAGGCCGAGAAAGAGTGAAAGAAAAAAAAGGAAAAGGAACGTTATCAAAGACTTAACGGCCACTGGTCGATACAAATGACTACGTTGGCTGGCGAACGATAAAGATATCTCGGGACAAGACTGTACCAAAACATATGGTCAAATCGAATGCAAATAGAAGGCTATAGCTACGAAACGAAGGCTAATCCGTCTTCTCAATTGCCCGTCGGAGTTGCGAGATAATTAAACCTCGTGTGCTTATAAACGAGAAGCGTTTTAAAGAATTTTTGAATTAGAGCTTACCTTCGAGGCTACCTCGGCGAAATTTGATTATCGCTTCGCGAACGACCTTCGGCGCAAAACCAGTTGACAAACATCGGTGATATAGAAAGGTGAAATGACGTCACGTGGATGATTTATCTCCGGTGTGTTGGAAATTAAGACGATATCGCGGTGCAACTGAAAGCG
The DNA here is from genome assembly GCA_002201625.1 of Euglossa dilemma. NCBI lineage: Eukaryota > Metazoa > Arthropoda > Insecta > Hymenoptera > Apidae > Euglossa > Euglossa dilemma. Next base: position 2,034,083 of record NIJG01000273.1, on the reverse strand, counting down.
ATCGAACCCGGTGTGTCTGGCGACGATGCATCGACCTAATTTCTTTCCACGAAACACGTCGGAACCTGGGAAAGTATTAAAACCGCGTGTGCACAGCTTCGCCGAGAAGCGTGAAAACGAAACGAGGCTCGGACACGAAAGCGCGGAGAGGCACGGATAGCTGATTGTCGCGACTATCGAGCAAATCGTCGGTCATTAAGCGATGCAAGAATGTGCTAGAGATTAGAGAAGTCTATCGGCGATATATTAGCGATAAAAACGACAGTCGGAAGATAGTCGGGAGATACTCGCGAGAGGCGAAAGGCGTATTTCCCGCATCATAGCTCGATTGGATTTATCGATTTAATCGGGTCTAATCCCGCTGATGATTGAAGCGAGCCTGAGCGTGAAACTTTGTGTCTTTAATATACTACACAACAGGTATCCCTCGTATGTGAATGCACCGACAGTTCTATTATTATCGTTGCACGTGCCGCTCTATCGGCAGATAACCGCTATATATACGTTCGATAGTCGCCTCGCACATAATGGTCTATCATATTTATTTGATTTTTAATGCTATACGTGTACGCCGAATACTCGCGGCAGGCCGTGCATGCGAGAAGTGCGCGTCCAGATGTTATATACTTGGCCTGTACAATCTTGGTATTGTGTAGAATTTCTAAGCGTCCCACACAGTGCCAGACGTGATACCGGTTATGCGTTGCACTCAACAAGTCCAAAGAAGTCTGTGTCTACTTTTACTTGCGTTACCCGTGCCAACAAACCCTATGTATATATATATATATATATATAGATATATCGTCGATTTTTGCAAGCTAAAATGCGGGAAAAAAGGAAACGGGGGAAAAAATGAGTAGGTTGAAAAGGGAAGGAAGGCGAATGCCGGCTTCTCGTTTACGATAATTCGGAGAGTAATCGAAGGCTTAGCGGTGGGCACGCATAAAAGGATCTAAATAACTCGGGAAACAGGTGTACGTTTAACGCGTTCTCCGAACGTAGAGGAAAACAATGCAAGCGCGAGTGAACGGGGAAAATCGTAACGAAGCGCGATAAACAGCCGAATGCTGCTGCTGGCTTTCGCTTTCTCTCTAGAATATTCAGTTCTTCTTTTATCGCGCGACGTGTGCATCGAGCACAAGGTTTCCTTAAACAGAAGATTACAGCTTGGCTTCTAAGTATACTTTGAATCGACCAGCTTTTCGCCCCTAAGGCACCACTGTCCGTTTTGTCTTTTAATAGCCTCTGCTGAAACTTAAAATTCCAACCGCTCCGCTGGCCGAATATCGATTATCGTTACCGATGTAGCGCGATAAGATGAATGATAAAATAAGCAGCGACAGGAAAGAAACACAGGGTAGCGGTAAACGGTGTTGATTTAACGGTTAAGAATTCGCGATGGAGAATGAAGCCGTAAAGGTGACTCGCATCGGGCACGAGAGAATGGCTAGTAGAACCACAAGTGGCAGGAAACACATATAGCAACGTTCTTGATAACAGCTGATTAGGATGAGCTCGCCCAGACACAATGGTCGCCGTTTAATGAACCACGTTGCACGCTGACATTTCGATACGCGACGTGTATTATTACAAAACCGCTCGCCTCATTTCCCGCCAAAAATCATAATTCCACACCACTCGGCTTTTTATTCCTTCCGACTGGCACCGGGCAAACCAGCACCGTTCCAGCCAATATTCCGCCGATACTTAAGAAACCGTCCGTATAGCCATGATACGAACACACCAATCGCAATTAAGAAACACGCTCCTTCGGCGTATTCGCCACCGACAATTCGAGAAATAACACATGCGGGTAGATGAGGAAAATTATAAAATTCTCGATACCTTGGTTTATGCCAGAGCTGCAGGTTTACGGTATGTACTAAAAATAGCGGTACCCATAAAACTGCTCGGTGAGAATCGCCACGAGACCTCGAGGACGTGGCGTATACAATACGCGACCACGGTGTAACCTAAACACCGCCGAGCTCGCCAGAATTCTACGAATTTTACAACCACCGAGAGTCACTCGAGCGAAAAGAAAAGAGGAAAAAGTAATCGCGGAGAGGAAAGTTATCGTCGGTCAGGTTTGGGAAAATTTCTGTAAGACACGACGGTCTAACAAAGGGACAACGTAGAATACGAACGTAAACTGGCTCACGGGATGTATATTATGACGCTTATCGCGAACGAATACGTATCTGATCGAGTAAAATGACTCGTTGTATCAAGTACTTACAATATCTGTGCTTCGTGTGACAGAAGGCCCGTAACCCGTGTCGAGAGGGTTCATCTTGAGACGATTGTTTACGCGGCGCCAACACTTGGATCAGTGAAAAATCACCACTTTACCACCGACTCATAATCGTGCATTACTTATATACACGAATCTGTTGATGTATCGTTGATTTTCACGCATAAAATCGTGTGATCACGCGTGCCTGCGCTCGCGGTCGATCCTTGGAATCCATGACAGGTACGAGCACGGGTATGGCTGCGAACCGCATGCGCCAAAGCAGAAGTTATCACGCTCTACCACCAAGGCAAGCGGGTAACATGTAGATGAGAAACTCCGCTTCGAATTTAAATTTCTACTTCGAGTCCACACCGATTCAATTCTATCCACTCGAAACCTTAATTAATCCAACAGATTATAACTAATTAGGACACGTCCCTTCGCTTCTCTTTTCTCCATTCCCGTTCGTGACAACGTTCAATTTGTTCCGCGTCAAATCAATTACTCGATCAATTATGAAAAAATGCAATTTTTAATTAATTAACCATTCGCAAGAATTATTAAACCTTCGATTTATTTCCTTTATTCGATGCCTATTTTTCATTCGCTATGTAACGTAAAAGTCTCGCGATATTCTAATTTCTATTAAAACATAATCGTAACTTCTGTAATCTCGATTTCCGGTATAAATGTTTCTTTGCGATTATACATTTTCTATTAAAAAGTATCGTTTAAAAGTAACAATTATTACAGAGAAAGAAGCGTCGAAAGTGTTCATTCAATCAAATAACTCGATTAAACGGATTAAGAAATATAAATTAAATATTAGTACGTTACATAGATTTTAAATTTGATCGATATCAACGAATCACTGCGCATAGACAATGCAACAATTCGACTTGCGCGGTTTGACCCTGCTTGCAATTTGAATTCTATCCGTTAGTTCTTTTTTGCCGCGGAATCACGCCAGTGTTATCTTCTCATTCGTAGTGTAATTTATTCGAAAGAATCAGCTAATTATTCTGATTTCATTGCAATTATAGAACACGTCGCTGCAAACGCATCTACGAATGGTGAGTGTATATAATTATTATAGGTTACCATAAAACTTTCAAAGTAAATTAAAAAATATGCGATGGGAAAAATTCGAACTAGATATTCCATTCAATTTTATAACCAATCTCGAGATAGATTTACGAACTCTCCCTCTCGATTACACTTAAAATATGAATTTTATATCGAAATTAAAAATTTTACGCATTTTCGGTATTAATAGCGAAAGAAAGATGTGTATAAAATTCAAATTTACTCGACGTGCTCCGATATTCAAAGATGGCCATTTCAACTCATCTTTTATGACCATATTGCTTTTTCGTTTCATCTTACATTCGAAAATTCATATGAATATAAAAGATTTTGATAATTAACTATATAAAATTCAATTACCTAACTACCGATGTTATTAAAAAAATAGTAACATTTTAAATTACATACATACTTTATTATGCATATGAATTTTAACATAGAGAGACAAAATTATTCCTTTACAATGAATTAAGACATTCTCTATTCATTTTCATAAATGACAACAAATATTTTCGATAACCTAAACTTCATTGAGCGCATTTTAAATATCGTTTACGATGTCCAGCAATTACTTCAAATTTTCTCGTTGTGACGATACCAAAGAGGTCGTGAATTTTTTTTTCTATTTTATAAAAACAATAAAAAATATCATTAACATAATGTATAATGAGGTATGATATAGCACATGTATATTTACGATTAAAATCTAATTCGATGCATGAAATTACAAATACTAACGTTCACAAAAGTTGGAAGTTTACTAAAATCCAGACTGAATAAAATGGTGGATAAAAGTTTCTTAAAAAAGAAAACTCACACATCCTACGATAAAATATAATACACGAAAAATCAAGTTACAAAAAACATTGGCACAAAGATTTTCCCCCCTTGGTATCCATTCTTCTGTTCTTTCAACCATGTGCCAGTTAATCTGAATATTTCAGAAAACTCTTACATATGCGCCGCAAAGATATAATTTCGAGAAAATCGTATTTATGCCTTGAGATTATTCATTTACAATTAATGCGATGAGACGTTATTAACATCGTGTCTCGTACAAACCACTTCGACCTATGTATCTCACCCATTTTATAACGTCGTGATCGGAATAGTTCAATTTAGATTCAAATACTTTCAAATAGCGAACTTTGAATCCAGAGGGCGCAAACGGTACTTCAAAGTTCATCGATATCGGTGGTCGGGTCCACCTTTTCTTCGTGTCCGTTTCTAGCAAATCGATTTCTGCTGATAACTGAGTTTCCTTCATACCAGCCATGCGCTTAATTTTCCATACAATAGCATTTTCGGATGCTTTGTATTTTGCCTTCCCTTTCAAACAAATCAATTGTACTCCAGCGGTATTCAGCGGCGTAGGCACCCTAACTTCGATCTTTTGTCCCAACAGAGAAGACTTAAAGTTTGATTTCAGTACTGCTTTCACTTCCATCTTTGTACGCCCTACTTCACGTACTAATGGAATGACGCGGAATGGCAATGATATATCCTTCGTTGTACGATATCTGAAAAACATCGCCAAAGAATATTCAAAAATCTCTGGTTTATCAACGCTATTCTTTTACACTTGCAATATCTTCTTGTATGTTTTTTACCTCATCAACTCGAATTCTCCATCAGGAGGAATAAAACTGATGGCATGCTCTGTCTCGAATTTACTAAGCTTGACACACTGATGAAATTGGCAGTCGTCGATTACAACAACAGGTTTCCCAGATCTAGCACCAGTTGGGTCATCTCCACCACCACCCAAACCACTGCCACCCTTCATAGCTCTGACTTCCATAAACATCTTGTCGTTGATTCCAAACTTACATTCTGGCATTCCAGACAAATAAGATTTCATCACAACCTATAGCAATGACAGAAATACAATGTTACTAAATGTTCAAATTTTTCTCACATTTTTATTTTTTTTTTCTTTTTTTTTTTTTTTATGGCTTTTAAACAATTACCTTTCCAGCAACATGTGCACTTAATACTTGTCCTTGAGGACTCATTAAAAGATTTACATACTCAAGAACATCGAGAAACAATTCATTACGTCTGTATTTAATACCCTCTCTTCTCCATCCGATTTGACCAGTGACTTGTGAAGTTATTTGAGCCTGTTCTTCCTTTGTTGCTGATTTTACGCCTTGTTGAGTAATGAATGTCTTTAGTACTCCAGTATCACAATTCTGTGGATATCCAAAATCCAAGATTTCTAAACAATAAAATCGAATTGTATTATAACATTAGAAAGAAAATATTTCTCATTTATACAAGTATCCTTATGAAACATTATAAACCATTATAATACTAACCATCCAATAGTTCATAGATTAACACAAAGTTGTTCTTGATATTTTCCTCAGAAATCTTACCAAAGTATGACTGCATAACATCAATAATTTTTAACAAGAATTCAAAAACCATAGCAGCATTAACATTTTGTTTGGTAACAGCAGCTAGCCAGATATTAGCACGTTTTATATGAAAGAATGATGTTCTGGCAATATTAGTAACAGGAGAGCGTACTTGCTGCCTGGCATGGATAACATTGACACGAAATGCATCAACTGCATTTCGCCCAATGTCATCTCTGTATACTCTAGAAATGAGTACTTCTCCTTTATGATTATAGACAAATAAACCCCCTATCATTTTGACAGAGGGTACCTCTTATTGCTTTAGCTACAATCAACCTATAAGCAAGTAATATTTATCATTATATGTATATATATATATTTGAGACCGGTTAGATTATATTAATAAATTTTTTTAGAATAAACTTTAGCTAGTATGCCTAATATTTAGAATATTAAAAAAACAAAATTATGTCTTAAACTTGTTCCACATTAGACCTCTGACTATAATAATTTTAAATCTATAACAGCATAAATGTAACGTGTATTTAAAGATATTTTTAGACCTTCAAAAAAGATTAGAAAAATCAATGAATGCAAAATGCGATAGGGAAATCTTTTTATAGCGACACAGTATTAATTCGATCTGAATGTTACAAAGATTACCTTTAAAAAAACTCAGAGGAATAATTTATTTAAAAAGTAACATAAAGTTCTTACATCGCGTAAAAGATAACGCCCCTTTTCTTAAATGACATTTGAGGTTCTCTAATATGTCTTGTAAACGGTTAGTATTATTGATCGGAAATGAACGGCCTATACCGTGGGCATTATCATTATCAAAGGGTTCTTTGAAAATTATAGAATCTAGATATTTGTATATATGAGTTCCAAAGTTATGAAAAAAATCACTTACACATGGCTCTTATTGCGATTAATAAAAATAAGGGATACTAATTTGTATCAGCCTCCGAAACGTACGGTAACAGTACCAACCTACTGATACAAGTGCGAACTATCAAATGACGAAAGCAACACCCACTTCTTTGTACTACGTGTCTCAGAGGCATATGCTATTATAAATTATGTTCGAAATCACAACTGATTCATATAATGTATAACAATGTACCGTATCTAAATTTATATTCGACTATTCATCGTTACATTTAGAAATATCTTAATTATACTTTTATAGGACAAACAAGGTTGTTGTATTGATTTCAAAACCGGTAGTTGTACATTTATATGCTTAATCACTATAATAAAAATATTTAGAAAATATTGGATGACATCTGTAGAGAATTTGTACTAGTTAAATCTTTTCTTCTCCGTATAGTCAAAAAACCTTTCATTGCCGTTGATTATACTACTCTGGCAATACTGTCAACAAAATATATGTATAACTCAAACTTATACCTCCGATAATGTAGAAAATTCATATTTATTTTGTTATTTCATATCTATTTATACTATATATTTTAATCGAACAAAATACAAAGTTCAATAACTTATTTAATTGATATTTAAAAATCTTATACCTAAAAGATAGTATATCAAGTGTTTATATCAACGCCTGCGCGTTACAATATTTTCAGATGCATGTGTACCAAGTATTACAAAATGATTTGCATACTAAAGAACTGAATACTTCATAGTTATGAAATTTTAATTAAAGTGGTCACTTGTAATTTTGGCAATGGCTGACCAAGATGCAAATAATAATAATCTTCCTTTGAGGGAAAATTTAGTAAGTTCTTATAATTCTTAGGTTATATATAGATGTATGTATGTATGTATATTTATTTAGATATTTTAATAATTTTCTATATATCATTGGATTTACGAGTAGCGATAAGAATGAAACATCCAATGAATCGTTATATAAGCTATAGGAATAAAATGTCGACATATATATATTTTAGTTGACAAAAATTTTTTCTTTAAGGTAAAAACTGCTGTGGAATTTTTACAAAATCCTAAGGTACAAAGTAGTCCTGTCGGTCGTAAACAGGAATTTCTTCAGAAAAAGGGTTTAACAGAGGAAGAAATTAAAAGGGCGTTTAAATTAGCTTCTATTGATATAACAGTTGATCAAAATGTTGTCCATAGTACAAGTGATTATACAGTGGTTCCTATTCCACCAGGTCGAATGTATCCATATTTTCAAACATACTCATACCAAATAACTATTTTCCAAAGAATTAAAGAATTCTTCAATGCTACTGCCTTAATTGGAACTACTATATATTGTGTTTATTGGTTTTATAAGGTATTCGTCGTATGTATGCGACATCAAATCATTCCCAAGTCTTACAAGCTAATTGAAACACATTCTATTGTAGAAGTTTATTGAACCCTTTTTATTTGGCCGGAAAAAAAAGAAAGATATAGGAGACTCGGTCACTGAATTAGATAAGACTGTTCAAAATTCTATGGAAGAGGTAAAACAGTCCATTTCAAAAGTTGAGGGAGATGTACAAAAGTTGATACAGAATCAGTCTATGGATCCAGTGGTACCTCAATTGGTACAAGAATTGAAACAAGAATTAGGTAGTCTCAAATCTTTACTTTTATCAAGGTATAATATACATTCATATATATAATTACACTTCAATATGATTACATATTGTAGCATTATTAGAATGCATTATGTAATCAACAATTTAAATAGTAACATTTATTGCTATACAAGATAATCATTCTGGTCTTTACATCACATACTATTTTATTTTTAAGTTTATACATTCATCTTAAGATATAATTTTTATACAAAAGTTTATTTTATACTTTTTTTTTTATGCTGACTCACACGCATACAAATATGTATATATTTCAAATTCAATCACTCATATACATTCATTGAAAAATATAAAAGTAAAAAGTTTTTTTTTTAATAAAAGAACTATAAAATATATCAATCAAATTCTGATTGGTTACAAAAAATATGTAAAAAACACAGATTCTAGGTTTAGTATTCTTGCATAATTTTGTAATTTCGTATTAACAAAATTTTGTAAAATTTGTACATAGAAAGTCAAAGGGTTTAAAGATATCTGTATTTATCAACAATTCGAATGTTAAACAGAAAACAATTTCCAAGTGCACCAGCATCAACATTAGCACCAGCTATATCTATACCAACATGGCAATTAGATGCTGCAGGTACAAGTCAAGAAAAATCAACTGAACGAGAAGATGATGCTGGAAGTGGAAGTAGTGCTAATAATTCAGATAGTTCTCTGGAAATGATACGTGAAGATCCACCCAAGCTGTAAAATTAACATAGTTCGTAAACATTCACTTCCATCATAACAGTCTTCGATATACAGAATATTCTGTGATGTCTATTAAAAGAAATAGATGATTTTGATCACGTGTAATATATATTGAAAATCGACGTTCTTACAATTATAATTATATAATTAGCGATTCAACTTTCATTTTGACCAATTTTCTTTTGACTTTGTACTGCAAAATTAAATTATAATCGTTTCTATTCGTACGGAAAATATTTAAAGCTGCTTATAAAGTAAGGGGACACATATAATGCATCGATTTTTTAAACAAATTTAAATGTTTATAAATGGTGGTTGTTACTTAATTTTGTTTTAAAAAACTCAAAAAAAAAAGAAAGAATTATTTCTTCCGCTTTGATTATTAGCATCGGTGTTTCATCCCTGTTGTTAAAGGCTTCAAATATTGTTTAATAATTTTTATAAAAACGAAATAAAGAATTAAAATAAAAAATAAGAATATTCTTTTAGTTACATTCACGATGCAAGAACATATTGCTACTTAGTATTGTTCGTTGCTTAAAACAGATTATCTTATTTAAAATATTTAATAAAATGGGAAAGGTATGAAAACTAAAAATACGAACTATCATTACAAACTAAATATGTACATTTTAATCCATATTTAAATTTAAAAAGACAATCGCGATACATAGAACCATATTAAGCCATGGATTATATTTATACAAGAAATTGCTTTGCAGTGTATATTTGAAATTAAAAAATTATTATTTCCTTGACATATACATATAGTTGCATGTATGTGTCAACATACATACATGTACATACAGGTATATTATGTACAGAAAGACATTATTTTATTGAGTGTGGTGTAATCTTGCTTTATCCTATACCTATTACCCATGGCTATTCTTACTTTGGAATAAATTGCTATTAATAATAGAAATCCATGTGAGCAATTCGTTTGATATATGTCAATAAATAAACGAATGTTCTCAATTACGCACAATTTGTTTGAGAACAAATTATCATTATTTCAATCTTGTGCACATGGGCCTTTTTTTAAATCGAAACTTTATGATTAAGTAAAATTAACATTTATATATACGTATATACATAGTTGTATATACACATATATAAATATTATATAAAATCTTTAATGGCTTGATTACATTGTCCATTCACTCAAACCAATCATTCTGCAACAAATACATTCTTCACCATAGTACAAACCATATAATCTTCAATAGTACTTTTGGATGATTAAACAAGCGAACGAAGTATACAGTTATATGTACGATTACACCCGTTCACTGTTACTTTATTCGTCTATTTTTTTTCTATTTTTTTCCTCTTTTTTTTTTCTTTTGTCTTCATCTTGTCGTTTTAACATCGTACATTGCATTTTAAACAATTTTAATTTTTCCAAAAATTTGTTGAAATCAAATATCGCCTCTTCATAGTTTTTTAATACTTTTTTTTTTTTGTATTATTAGGTATATTTCGAACAACTGCCTCACTGATACAGTGAGTTACAGCAAAGTCTATATAAAGTGTGACTTAGTATTCTTTTTCCCTTTTTTCATTTTTTTTTTTTTTTTTTTTTTTTCCTCAAC
>NIJG01000273.1:1973130-2012891 GCA_002201625.1 Euglossa dilemma | reverse complement strand
AGAATGTAGATAAAACGAAATGTTTGAGATGTTTCGCTCGGAGAGATTTCAACCGGGGGGGTCTGGAAGAAATCCGCCTGGAGAAACAGGCTCGATACACTGGGACCCCGTGCTTGACACAGCGTAAATATACATTACACGGAGAGAGTAGAGTTCTCTCTCCGCGGTGTGTTAATGAGGGCCGTATGAAATAAACAAAGAGACACGGAGCAGTTCGCAGTGACTAACCATCGTGCCGCTTGTTTATTATGATAATGCGAAGCCATCTTTATCCGTGACTTTACTCTCGTCCGTTTAGCCTTCTCTCAGCCTCTCCCTTCGCATCGCTTCCCTCGGTCAACGGAATAATTTATTTCCCGAGCTGCCACGTGCATTTCGCTCCGACGAATTCCGCGTACACGCGGAGAAACGATACATCGACACGATCGAACGGTCCACCCGGTAACGATTCGCAACTTTGGCCGAAGCTTTTCGGGTCCGACCCCGATGCCAGCCATCCGCCATTCCAGAGGCCCGGACACTCGACGATAAGCCGATCGATCCTCGCGAAACTTTGCAATCGGACCCTTTCGTCGGCGAAACAAAGGATTCTGGTTTTGCAACGATTAGCCGTAGCACACTTGTTTATTATGGTAATGCGAGGCCATCTTTATCCGCGATATTGCTACGTCTACCCTCTCCCCGTCTCTCCCCCATTAAACCATCCTTTCTCCCTCGACAAAACTTCTTACGTCCCCCTCTTTCTCTTCTGACTTCTTGCTAATAAGCTTGCAGCGGTCCCCTCTCTCCCCCTTCTCTCTCTCTCTCTCTCTCTCTCTCTCTCTCTCTCATTCGCTCTCTTCTTCCTCCTTCTCCCTTTCACCCTCTCGTTTTCTCTTCCCTCGTCGCGCAGCCTCCTCTCTGTTTGGTCCACGAGGCCCGGCTCATCGGGGAATAAAAAACGCTAAAACAGCCGAGTCACAAAAGAAAGATTAAAGTGGAGAGAATATATGGAGAGAGGCATGCGGCCTCTCTCGTTGTGTGCGCGGCTGGCTCGGCTCTCGCCAGCCTTTCCAACCACGGACCAGCCACCTAAGAGGGTTTTGTAGGAAAACCTCTCTTAACAGTTCTCCAGATTACGTAAACTTCTTGCCGTAGTTCCGATTAGACGCTGAATATCCTCTCTCGTTCTCTCCTTGGAAAGATTCAGCCGGTCGGAAAACGTTAGACGTAGACGTAGAGAACGGACGTGCCTTCTCGGAGGAAGGATGCTCCAGTCCGGACGTCTATGCGTCGATATTAGAGTCGGAGGAGGCAATTCCAAGTTTCTCCGAAAGTTATTACCGGTTTGTCGGATCGAAGCCGCGGATAGAAAGAAATTAGAGGGAACTGTACCGCGTGGAAGGAGGGAGAAGGGAAAGGGCCGGAGAGAAGGGCCTCGTGTGCGTTTAAAATAAAAAGGGAAAAGGGGAAGCAGCGGGAGGTCGAGAAGGCCCGGGCAAAAGAGAGATACGGCCGACATGCCTGGAGCCGAAGAAGACCCGTCCGAAAACAAACAGACTGCTTCGCGGGGTCGTTCGTTATGCGTCCATGGCATATTAATTATTTCCCGACGGGCTCTACCCCCTGTCTCCCTCATTCTCTACCCGTGTTGCTCCTACTTCTTTCTTTTACATTTTTTCTTCGGTTGCTAAACGATTACAGGTTGGAGAAGCACGTGAATCGATGTTCACCGGTTCCTCCTTTTATTACGTTATCTTCCCCGGCGGCTGCCCGATACGCGTGGGACGTTCCCGATCCTCCTCGCCGATGCGAGGCGGGAAATATGGAAAAATCGAGCGGGATTTAACGAGCGCCGCGTGTCCCCTGTTTCTCTCCTCGTTCCCAGCCGACCGATTAAAATCGGAACATTGCGAAGTCTGTTCCAGATTCGACGGATTGCCTCGGTTTAATAACATTATAATCTATAATTTATGTAAATGCGCGAGCGCGTGTAGCGAATCGAATAAAGATCAGAGGGGCGGAGGAGAGAGAAAGAGGGAGGAGGAGGAGGAGGAGGAGGAGGAGGAGAAAAAATATACGCGGCGATGCCGCGGGCAAAAAGGTAGACAGGTCTGAAATGCTTGACGAACGTTCTCTCTGTATGTTTTGCGCTCGTAAAACTGTCCGATTTCTTCGGGCACGATCGGCGAATTCTTCGTATTCGTATCTCTCGATAAAAGCTTTTAGCGACGCACACTACGCGAACACGCTTTCCATGAAGCTTAACCTTTAACTTACTGACGTTAGATATATGTAGCCTGCCGAGACATCGGGTATATCTAACGAGATACACGTGCTGGTTACTTGTAACTCTCAGATAAGCTTGTTTATTTGTTAAAACTACAACAACAGGCTGAGGGTTCATTTGACTCGCTGCTTATCTGGGATTAAATATTCATTTATGTAGACGAACTCCGAGTACTCGTCGTCCGGATGTTGGTTCGCATTAAAATTAGCTAATTAGCCGAATGTTGGGCGGAATTGCACCCTGGTCGAAAGCCTGGACGAGCGTCGTCGTCTCGGTTCGCGTCTGTCAAGTATACGGAATCTAGCCGCAACGTTCCGCGAAACTATTTTCTCGTTATGCTTCGTTAGAATTTCATCGGGGCAATAAGAAGCTCTCCCCGGCAAAGCCCGGCTCGATCGACGTGGAATTCAACGAGCAAAAAGATAATCGATACTCGCGTCGATAACGAGTCGCTAAAAGCGCGCTACGAAGGGTTACGATTCGTTTATCCAAACGACTGGTGCAACATGCCCGAGGATAGAAAGCCGTGCTCGACGGAAACTTGATTTGAACGAGCCCCGTTGTATATGCAATTAGAAGAGCGACGACCCATGTATATACATGCACGGGTTGCGTCGTGGCTGAACGTACACCACCGTCCGGAATGATGAAACTAATGAGTTTCTCTCGGTTCCCTCAAGTGTATCCGTAATGCACGTACATTGCGTAACAGCGTCCCTCGTATGCGCGCACATTTATTTAAATCCCGTAAATTTTCTTTCTTTCAGAGGAGCCAGGACACGGCGAGTCGCCGGGCGCACCGCTAATCGCATTACCCGGCCAATTACCAGCTCAGCCGAACCTCCATAACTACGAATATTCGATTTTCTAATTAATAGCGACAACGTTGGCGCGTTGCGCAATGGCAATTAGCGGCACTTCGTCGACCGATGTCGATTAACCAACCTATTCGTTTCGGCTTAATCGTCCTACGATTTATTTTCCCTCGCCGGTGGTACGATCCCGCGTCATACGCCATTCTTGTCGCGATTTCTATTCCCTTCGTTCGCTCCATAGCGAACGGAACACACGCGTGTTAGATTTTACGAATCCCCGATGGACTCGAGTCTCGGCAAGTTTCATTTTTTTCTCCGCTCCGTTTCTTCTCTCGCTGCCACGTGTTTCGTTTCCCTCGTTTCCTTCTCTCGCGTCTCGTCGCAGTCGGCCTAACGAAGGAGCGAGGAGAGAAAGTTTGGACGATGCTGTGCTCAATTGTTCATTCCGGTAACCGCGTTACGAGGTAATTGTAAAACACAGAGTGACTCGGCTATCTTAATTTCTAATTAGTAACATCCACCGTTCTAAATTGCCGCAATTAGTATTCCACTGGGACGTAAAGCGCGTTGGTGGTCGAGTGTCACGACAGCAGCGTTGAATTTCACGGGAGCACACCCGTCGCGATGAATTCGTTTTGCCTCTGCCATGGCGGAAAGAAAGTTGTCGTTGTCTCGCTACCAGGGGAAAGAGAGGAAAGAAAGAAAAGAAAAGCATCGGTCGGGACAACGATCGGGGATTATGATACAGGCAAGATTACGAACTCTCTAAGAGCCGGGTTCGCGTGCATGGAAGACGAATGGCGTGTGAGGAAAGGGTCGTTTCTCAATCTTGGCAATGGTATACGTCGACTTTTGCGCGAGCCTGCTCGGTGGCAGGTCTACTGGCCTGTTGAGCGAACGATCTTTCACCGATAGTCGAAGATGTTCCGGAATTCGAAACGGTCCAGTCGGTCACTGAACTTCGACCAGATCCGAACTGTAACGCCAAGTTATTATTACGTATACTCGAGGCACGTACGCGCGCGAGAAAAATCCTACGACGCGCGCAAGATCGCAAAACGTAGCTCGCATCCGAACACCGATCAATCCCCTTTCATCCTCCTCGATTACAGGCCATAAAGCGTGTAACGCTTGTTACCTAATTCGTTTGACAATTTGCTACTACGAGGACCGGCGAATGCCGGGACACGCGATCGAGAAACGAGTGGAACGGGCGGCGGCGAGAGTATTAAGGTAGCGATGGGAATTATAAACGGTTTTTAAAACGACGAAAAAAAGAGGAAAGGGAAAAGGGAAAAAAGGTTGGGGAAGCGAGTCACGTCGTACGATCCACCGCGGGACACCTGTTCGTACCCTGACCGCGAGTGGGCTATGAACCTGCGGAGTTATGCGAAAAGAAAAAGACCGCCAGGAACGAAGGTTCCTCATCGACGCCGGAGCCGAAAGGAGTGGCCACCGGAGGAAGAAGACGACCAAGAGGAAGAGGATGAGGAGGAGATGGAGGTGGAGGTGGAGGTGGAGGATGGAGAAAGTAGGAGAAGGAAGGAGGACGAGAACAGAGGGACCGGTCCTCGGAGAGTTCCTCGAAAGATTCGTGAGAAACTTTCGTCGAGCGGCACGCTGACTTCATGGTATTCGAATACGCGGATGGTCGGATCGATGCACAGGAAGAAGGTTAAGCAGTGATCCGCGATGAACGGGATCGGATATTGAACAAATTTGGTGGACCTTTTATCGGGTTCCATCGGTATCTCCGATCGGCGGATACCCTCCGAGCGGCAGCTGAGATCCTTCGATGATGGGTCTTCGGCTTATTTGGGTATGAATCTCCAGGGAATTTTCGAATCGCCTCTCTGATGGAAAGTCTCCGCTTTAATCGTGTCCGCCGAATTGAAGCCGAAATACGGAAAACGTTCGAATAAAAGTATGTCGCGAGGAGAGAGACGACAGACTCGTTACTAATCGTCGAGATTAGTAGAGATAGGCTTTCGGTATGGAACAGGCTAATTGGTTCGTTAAGCTGGAATATACGTATATGTATATACATATATATTTCTTTTTTTTTCCACGGAGATTTCGCTTACGGAATATACCGCTGTGGGATCGGGACGCGGTGGACAGACAACCGATAAAAGCTGTAACTAATGATGCCCATTAAACGAGGTCGGATACCGCACGAATTTAGTCGATTCTTCATTGACTTGCAACGAAAGACGGCCCCGTGTCGCTCGCCAGGAGGCCTAAGATAGGTTTTATTGCCGCTGCGTGGATATTTTGACCACGGTGGATGGTCTCGGACCGTCAAGGTACACATGGTACGGCAACGTTATATATAATCTTAAAAGACAACAGTGCATCCGTTTAATGGGCCCCGGCCGACTCTCCTTTTCTCCTTTTTAAGAAGGATGACTGGCCAAGAACAAGGCACCGATTAAACTTTTTCTCCTCTCGAAAAGACTGCACGTCGCGAGAAAAAAGTATACTTGGCGGTTTTTTCTGTCTGGTATTAAGAACTAAATTAATTTTCTTACCGTGCATCTTTCGATGGAATTCGATCGGAGTGTCTTCTGGATCGATAACGTCTACCCTTCGACGCACGGACAGGACCAGAGTTATTATACCATCGGGAATATATTTCGCGGAGCACCGAGAACGCATTGGAAGGTTACGCAAACGTAAGGGCCGTAAAATACAAAGCGGAGTAACGGGGTGAAGCAATTTCTATGGTGTAGGCTGAACGATGCAAAGCGGTTCGGCGAACGGACGACAAGTGCACCCGCATAATGGGCCGGTTTTTCTCCCTTCCTCCTTTCTTAAACGGACGACTGGTCAGGGACCCGGGCTCAATAAAACTTTTGCTTTTCGTGATGTTGCAAAGTCCCCTGCTCGCTTCCTCTCCGGGAGAACCGAGCCCGACCGGATTCCACGTCCGATGGAAGAAAGGGCTGTTTAAGTTCTTTATCGACGGTGACACGAGCCAAATCAATTTCGCGAGTGCCTGCTTTCTCAGGTGTCGCAATCTTCCTCGAAGAAACTTTACGTCTCTTTGCAACTTGGAATCTTTCCCTGTCTCTGCCTTCCATCCCCGAGAATCCGGCCGGAAATATTAGGTCGCGGGAATTTACGAGAGAAAACGGGAACGAGGAAATTCGGGTCGCGACAATTTTTTCCGATTCTCCTTTCGATTGGACGCCACGCCGCAGCCCATTCGCGAGGATAATAAAGTTTATCTCTTTGTTTTCCAAGCCCGATAATTTCGCGAATCTTCCGTAAATTTTCATCGACGTCGATTTCGGTAAAAAGCTACGAGCTTTTCCTCTTACAGCTGCCAGACGAATTTCGGCCAGGCGATTATCGACGAGCGAAAGATCGATAAAGCTTCGCTATCGTCTATCGTCCAGCGACCCTGTTTATCGAGAGGAACGCTCGGCGAAAGAAGAAAACGACGGAGAATCTCGCGAGGGTAATTATCTTTGTTCCATAGAAGGCGTAAACATCGCCGGGGAACACGCGGAGCAAAGGGATCGTTCCATTTCCGCGTACATCTCGGATCTGTTTGTCGATTAGAAGACAAGTACGCGAAAGTTAAATTATCGCGCGTGTAGCGGTGGTATTACGGGGAGAGCTTTAAATCACCATGTAAATGAACGATACGATCTTGGAACATGACAGAGCCCCTCTGTACGTATGGTTACGCGGATCGATCCGAGTCAATTAAATAAGAGAAAAGTTTGCTTGGCCTTTTGGATAGTCGCCTCGGCATCGAGGCTACTAATTTCACCGATTCTATCTCGAACGAAGAGCAAACGAAGAAATTTATAGCGGCTAATAGAGCGAATAAAGGTTCGTAAATCAAACAGGAGCAATAAACCCGAATTGAATTGTGGAATTGTCGGTGGAAAGGACGCGGGTCGGAGCCGGGGCAGGAAATTCAAGGAGATACCTGCAGCGGCCCGAGCCCGAAGACAAAGGCCCGGAAAGTATCGGTACAAATGGGAACGGCATTCCCGTGGACTTTCTATCCCGAAACTATACGGGCAAGCAAGCCGGTACGTAGCAAGCCGGTATTTGCGTTGGGACCGGCAACTATCATCCCCGGAGTACCTGGCCATTAAAGAAGAGGGCCAGGCAACGCAGCGAACCGAGCAAAGGACGGGTGGTTATGCGGGGTGGCAATTAGCAAGAACAATAGGGACCTGGAGGCCCTTATTTCTGGGAAGTAGGAGGGTCCCTCCCTCTGGGTCCTGCCATTCCACCGGCCAGGTATATGTATTTTAGAACTATAACCCGGTATCTTGTCATGCGTCGGTGTGCGTGTAGCGTACGCAAGCCTTGGCATTTCGGCGCTAGAAGGCAGGTTCTTGATGTTTTCGAGAGAGGCAAACCAGTGATTAGCCCTACTTAACTCGGCTGCGTGGACGCGGTGCGGGCATCGTCAAGTAAAAGGCATCCTCATCAATTACGTGCAATTGCCAAATTGCTCCAAATTACATGCGTGGATCGCGGACCTTTTATGATAATACTTGCTCGTTTTGCTCGGTCAGATACAACGGCCACCTTTAATTATCGCTGCCCCGGCGCTCCGATTTCGAATAACGCAAACGTAATTGGATAAAACGAACCGCGAGAGCGCCGTTTCCCCGACGCTGGCATCGCTTTCCACATTCGTCTCTCGTCCGCGGGGTATAACAGTTACGCAAACAACGACTTTGACGAAAGCTCTGGACGGGACGGGTGTAACAGCGTGGCTCGTTAAAAAAATTTCTTCGCGCGTCGTAAAGGAAATTGTGCCATTTTCGCGTGGACGAGGCCGCTGCGCGGAATACCGATGCACGGAATCGAAATTTTACGGCATTGACCGTTCGGTGCTGGATAAAGTAAACTCTAGACGATGGCTTGTCACGCCCCGTGGAATAATGTCCTCTCTCGCCTCTTTCTTCTTCCTTCGCTCCACCGTTCGCGCGTACAGCTCGAGTACAATTGAACGGTAGAGGCTACAACGATGGTTCTTGAAGCGCGTTGGCTGAGTAAATAACACGGATCGCTCGTAGAGACTGGCTTGCGCGTCGATGCGACGGTCGTTGATTAATTTCGCTTCGCACCGAAAACGCCTTTCATCTCTAGTTATCTCTAGGTATCTCGTCGCTGGAGAAAAATCCTAACGGTTATTAAAGAAAAATATCGCGTTCTTCTCCGGTTGTTGGAACGCCGAAGAAATTTAAATGCCGAGAGGGTCGCGATCACCCAGGTAGCGGGGACGCTTTTTCCCGATCGGTCGGGTATCCGATGATTTACCATAGGAACAAAGAGCCTGTCGGCCACCCTGAAGGAAGTGCAGTTCAATCGTTCGGAACAGGTCTTCCTCTTCGCGAACCCCAGAGGAAGTGGAAGCTTTCTCTCTCGGATTTCAACCTTCCTTTGGTCCCCGCACGGTAACCGAGCATCTACGGTTACGTTAACGTGCCTGCTATTCCCGCAGGTGAACAAAGTCAATTAGGTAACCTGGCGGAAAAATGTCGGCGGACATCTTAGTCGAGCTTTCAGCCACTTCTTACGCCCTCTAACGAGGACACGCTAATAATTACGCGGAATGCGCCTCCTTATTTGTCACGACGGTTAATTACACTCGCATTGAAGCCTCGCAAGCGGGTTTTACGCCGGTATTTACGTCGGTGTTTACGATATAGCAAGCGTTGCGTTTCTTTTACGATTGCGGCCAATGTTCAGGGGACCGTGTCACGAGACCGAGTCGCGGCCGAGTCGCGATCAATCGAAACAATCGGGCAACGTAGCGGGATCGCGAGCAAATTGCTATTTACGCTTGCGTCTAATTGCGTCGGTAGCTCGTAAATACACGGTTCGGCCCGTGCATATATTATCGATTCGCGTATCACGAAGGAAAATAGAGGAAGCCGCCGGGTGACCGAGCGGATTTAGACGTAACGAGGAGCTTCGCCGCGTGGTCGTTCCTCGGGGAGCAGGAACATTGTTTGGAAGACTTCCGAGACGAAAGACGCGGTTTCGGGATCGAGCTAGCCTTTTTCCAGGTCGGCCGAGAGAGAGAACGGCCGGTTTCTAATAAGGAACCGCGAGTCAAAGGTATATCAGAACGTTAATCGTTATCTGGTAAAAAAAGAAAGCGACACAACGGCCCGCCTATCGTCATAATTCTACGTTCCTCAGCACGGTTTCCTAGCTTTCCGTCCTTCGAGCAATTTGTTTCACATGGCACGTATGTTAGGCGCTCACGTGCATGTACGCTGCTCAGGGAGAGTCGACGCAGACTTTTCAATGGTTTTCTTTTTTTATCCTTCTTCTCCCTTTCGCCTGGGTTGTTACACGCCACGTCTCGATGAATACGCGACGAGCAGTGTTTCCATGAAACGCGTGGAATCTTGACCATCGCGAAGAACAGGGCGGAAAATCTCGTTTGAAAGTGCCGAGCACAAAGGGCCGGGTAGCGGCCATTGAAAATGTTGGACAACGCGTTGCCGGTGAATACAACTCGGCCGAGATGTGTATCGTGCATAAGAGGACTTTCCTATTTATTCCGTCGATGTTTGTTTTACTTAAACAGCTCCGCCTTTTAATCATCTCGCCGGGGAACGAGCGCGCCGTTTTTTCACCGTTTTTCCTTTTACGCATCGCGTGCTTTCCGTTACGATCGAGGAGCGTTCGATCCCGAAGGAAACGGAGCGGCATTCGGATCGGATAGATCGCGTGACAACCGGCGCGTGCGAGTCTTCTCCCTTTCGCCGTTCGCCGTTCGCCACTTTCCCAATAACACGCGATTCGCCAAACGTTCCAGCCTCGCGGAGAATTGACAAATTTCTTTTTAGTCGGATTAACCGCGGGGAAAGTCGCGATCGCGCCGAATTATCTCGTCGAGTCGAAGCCGGGAGGATCGATACTCGTGTCCGATGGAAATGGACCGATCGGTATTTTCACCCGTGCACGCGGGTGGAAAGATTCGAGGAGGCATGTATTTATAGAGACATCTCCTTGGAATCGTTGACATTGATTCTGCAAATCTGTCACGGCGTTCGCTATATATAGAGGCTCATTGTAATTACAGCAGCGTAGGAATGCGCTATTAAGCATAGCTAATGCATAGAGCGCTCGTTCGGTGTTATGTAGAAACGATTGCTTACTTATTTATTTTAATTAGATTCCCAGTTATTTCTCGAATGATTTAATAGCCGGCGAGCGCGATAATTGCTCGATCTTACCGGGGATTATCGCCACGAATATGGAAAGGAATATGGAAAGGAATATGGAAACGATTAGGGTTCGAGAGAAATCGCGGCGAGATAGCTTTCGAGGAACGGGAGATGGAGGATACTTGGCGGAATACTGGCGGACAGGGTCTATCGAAAGCCTGGCGAAGCGGTACCGGCCATTTCGAGTAATTTCTGTAATTGCGAAAGCAAGCCGCTCGCTTGATTTGAATAATTATCCGGCAGAACGAATCTCGCGTGTATCGATCGTATCTGCGAATTCGTTTCAGCCAACCACCGCCATTTTTTGCTATCACCCCGGTTACTATCGGCGTTCGAGTAAACGCATTAATTAAGAAATAAAGAAGACCTTCAATAACGATCCGCCACGGTGTACCTAATCGACTCGTCTCGCGCTGCTCTCCGAGACCAGAGACCGGTGAATAAATTATAATAACGTTACCGGTATTACAGTTATCGCCGGCTATTATTAGCATTCGTTTAATAAATGTCCGTAACGAAGGTTTCGGAAGATACTAGGCGATGCTCGAGTCGAAACAGAGAGCGAAGGCAGCGAAGGCCTGGCGTGTGTAATAATTTCTCGATGAAACTGCACGGCAGAAGGCGTGAAAATTTCGTCGGGGCTCTACTGAATGAAGATCATTATATCGTTGATGCGAACGGGATCCATTGAGAAAGGATTTTTATGCGATCGAGACGGTATTAATGATGTAACCCGATCGACATAGCCGGCTGGAAAAAGATAAACTAATGGCGTACGCGGTACGAGGAAATTGTAGCCACGAGCGACGTGCCCTCCATCCACCGTAATTTGGCAGCAAATCACTCGAGAAAAGGAAACAGCAATCGCGAGTGCGAGATAAAAACTATTTCGCGTAACAACATTCCGTTGAACGATGAAAATGCAACTAAGAAACACGTTATTCCCTATCGCGACCTTTATATCTCCGATACGCGGGATCGTTCGCCGCAGCGGAAGAATCGCGAGGAACTGAGAGGAAGAAATATTTCTGTGAGAACTCGGGAAATGGTGGATAGTGTCGGACTGAATTAATTAGGTAGACGGAAATCGAGCGTCGGTCGAGCCTCCGGGGAATTGGATCGCGATCTAAACGGACTTTCGTTCGTCTGGAACACGGTCACGAGCGACAGTCGGGGACAAAAAGTTCCTTATACCGAAGGAGGAAGCTTGCACAGCTAGGCTAATTGATCGAGAGCCAGCGTGTCGTTAATGGCGATGATCGGGAGTGTCGGGAGCACATGATTTCGATGCTCGAAACCATTCCGACCAAGTGAGAAATTTCGATTCGACTGTAACACGTGGTATTATCCGAGAATGGAAATAACTGGTTCGCCGGTGGTAGACGTTAATTCGAGGAACTCGAAGGACGAACGTTGTTCACTCCCGAAGAATTCCGCTGCTTTTTAATCGCCGTGTATCGCAGTTGCAGCGCGTGAAATAGAGATATCTCGATGCGTCCGCGACAAATGCACCTGTATATCTATATACGCGAATGCAGAGAGAGAAGGAGCGGTTAACATTTACGTTCAGCGCTAATATTAAATGGAAACATACGTAATAACTATCGCTATTTATCGTGACTCAGTGGTTGGAATAAATCGCGTTATCGCGACAAACGATAGGTATATAACAGCCGATCGTTGAAAACAAAACGTTCGAACGGCTCTCCCCCTCTCCCCCTCTCCCTCTCTCTCTCTCTCTCTCTCTCTCTCTGAGGAGGAGCATGGAGCGAATCGTACGAGCGAGGAACACGCACCTGGGTCGATTTTAGGCAATTATTAAGGTTCGAGCGGCGAGACGGGTAGAGGACTCGGTCGGTTCCTTGGCCCCGTACTTATCCGCGAAAACCTGCGGCACACGGAGAGCCAGTTTATCGCGATGCTAGAAGATAAATTACCCTTACGTAGCGGCGGACATTCCATGGTAGCTTTCAGGATTATTAGACACGTGAAAGCTGAAGGAAAAGGCAACGAACGGAGTGGTCGCAGAAACGGCTAAGCCCGTTCATTTGAATTCGACGCATCTTCGGTTGCACTGGATGCATGCATGCCGCATGCGTGCGTGCCTGCACGCGGCATCATGGCGCATACGAAGCACCGAATTAACATAACGCGCGCGACTCACCAGCCTCAGCCTCGAACTCTCGCGCGGGTCCGACCGACAGCCGTCTATTCCAATCCTACGAATATAGTTGCCCACCTCTGATTGATAGCCGATAGTAAATAGGGAACGGAACGGACGCGGTTATATGCGGTGCGACGCGCGGCGACGCTCTCAGACGCTCCGAGACGCACGGAGCCGCGCAAGTCGCCGCACGATATTATCCGACGATGAGCGTCGCCTTGCATTTTCGATCGGTCGATACGAAGATTATATGACTGCTTAGGCGCCACCGACTCGATGAATCCTTTTGTGCGCGACGCGTTCCGTCGACAAATCAAATTCAGAAATACCCCCGCGGAATATCAAGCGAGCTTTCCAAAGCGAGTTCCAACCGAGCGTATCGACGTACGGCCGATCGAGGAACGCGCACGGGGAAAGGAAAAGTGTCGGGTAATGGGGTCGACAGTGTTTCCAGAAGATTGAAAGCTTCCGGGACTGTGTGTCTGTTCCAACTATAATCGAATCGGTGTTACATCACCGGGCCGGGCATTATTTGCACACGATTATCTCGGAATCGTAGCAGGGGAGCGTGGAGAACAGGAAGGATTAATTGAATTTAAGCGTTGCCTCGGGCTTATCCGAATCGCGGAGAATCGCGGAGAATCGCGGAGAATCGCGGAGAATCGAGGCGTAGAGACGCCTGCGACTCGGGACGCGCGGTACGTCTTGCATTTATGATCAGGCCGAGCAAGAATTATGACCCTTTGGCGCCACCGATGATAAAAACAAGAAAAATATTCGTTACGCGTCTGTCTAGTGACGTCTGGGAAATTTATCCACGCCTGATGGATCTTTTACGATCGATGTTTATCGTCCGCGAACCTCTGCAATTATCGCGTTTCTCCTCTCGCCTTTCTGCCTCTTAATCCTACCACCGATCCGAAATTTTCTCTTCTCCGCTTATCGCGATAATATTCGCGCGAACTTGGCGCAGCGGTAATGCGCGTTGCATATCATTCCGCGCATATTTATCGCGTGCATGTGCATCGGACATCGGACGGTCAGGGGTGCACTGGTACCATTGTTGAATTACAACAAGTTCGATAGGACGGGACACGCGTTCCCAAGCAGTCGAGTTATATTTGTCTCTCGAGCAACTATTTTTTTCCCTTTTCTTCCCTCTCTCTCTCTCTCTCTGTCTCTCCTTTTTTTGTCTCGCAATACCCACGCGTTCGCGTATCGAGGACGAAGAGGAAGAAAAAGTTTAGAAAAATTAATCTTCCGTTAACCGTTCGAGGTCTGCCCGCGCGTGTGGTCGGGACGCGTAATTCCCGACAGCTCGTCGAGCCAGTTAAACGCTTCGACGTTTAAGCACCGTCTCCGTAACGAGAGCCATTTTTGCATATTACGCGTTTACGGTTAACGAGGTCAAGTTCGCGGAGGTGAAACAATGAGACGACGGATTAACGCGTTTTTCACGTGCACCCGAGGGAAGGGGTACTCGACGACGCCGGGACGCTCTGGACAGGCGTTTCGATCCTCGTTCGCCGCACGACGAAAGTCGTTAAAGTATATTCGCACGGAATCGAACGGTGTCCGATGGCTTGCGACGATAACGAACCATCCGGCAAAAGCACGATGGTTACCTCGCGGCGTAACCGATCTAACGTGATTACTTTGATTAATGTCCCCGTGCGTTTAATTAATAACGGAAGAGCCGAAGGACCGGGGAAAAAACGAGCGGGTGAATGAGTTATCGCGCACGCTCGCCCGTAAATTAACGTTCCGCGAATAAAACTTTCTCCTTCCCGTTGACATTCCGCAGATTTATGCAGGTGGAACGTAAGGGGCGGCGATTCCAATTAATCGATCGTTATTTTTCGGTAAATCGACGTTAATTATCCGCTGCTCGCGCCCGTCGATGATCCAGCTGGATATTCCTCTTGCCGATCGATCAGCGATTTCGTGCTCGACCGGACAACGCGGCACGGCCACTTTTTCTCCTCTTCTTTCCTTTCCTTTCCTTTCCTTTCCTTATTTTCGCGAACGCGTAACCCGATCGAACTTAATTTAAGCATTCGATTCGAGCGATATCAAAGTGGCCGTAAATAACTGGCCGGTCCCCGATTCGGAAGCAGATAGCGGCTGATACGTGGGTGGCTCGCATGGAGCGCGAGGGCGCCAAGAAAAATCTCTCGACTTTTACTCCCGGCTCCTTGCGTCGCGCGCTCCTCGCGAGCGTGTGCACGCGTAATAATATCCGAAGCTGTACGCGACAACCGACACTTCCGTGTACGCTCTGTCCGTTCCGCGGATCTTTGCATACGAAACGCGAGATAGAAGCGAGTCCGTTCTAAGCTTTGTTTTCCTTGGAAATTTTCCCATTTTTCGCCCCGTTATTCTCCGACCGAGGCGGAATATCCCTCGGGAGCGTCTGCCCGGATGTTTCCTTGATTCTGGCGCGCTTTGTCGAATGGAAACCAGAGCAACGACGGACCGGCGCTGGCGAAATAGGTTTCGAGGAGGAAAGACGGTGCTGCGACCAGTCGATGGATAGGCGCGTGCGCGCGCGCGCGTAAAAGCGGGCGTGTAGGAGCAAAGGTGCGCGCACACGGCGTATTTACGTACGCGCGGACGTGCATAAGACAAAGAGGCATAAACTCGTCACGCACGCATGCACATTTGTGTGGCCGACAGGCGCCACCGTGCCGGTTCTGTGTTCGCCTGTGTGTAGACCACTGCACGTAACACCAGCTGCTAGCCGGCCGAGTGTGAACACGTGAAACACCGGCTGTGCCCGCGTGTGCGTGCATGCGTTACGTTTGTCGGTGGCGCGCGCGGATGAGCTCGCATTTTTCGACGCGGCTCTTCCGCTCGAGACGGCACTTTCCAGTCGCTACTCGACTTTTGCCGGACGACCCATTTTTTTCTCAGACCTGGCGCCTAAGCAGCGTGACTCGCCGCTGCCGCCGCGCGAATCGCTTTTTCTAGATCGATGTCGGCCCGAGCAAACGCTCCTTTCCTTCCTTCTTCCTTCTTTCTTCCTTCTTTATTCCGAGCGCCGCACCGGCCGACAATCGACGCGGTCATCGCGACGCGAAATCGGCATTCGAACCGACCGATTCTCCGCGAATTCTTTCGCAAACGCGCGCGGACCTTCCGATAACGCTTTACAAAACTGACAATTGTGCGTCTGGGATTCGAAACGAATGAGTCATATCGTAAAATCGACCTCGCTGGTCTATAAATATGCAACCGGCTGCACGAACCGAACCGAGAATTATCGCAATTCCGTAACTTGTTTGTATCGCGTAGATAAGAGGTTGGAACCTCTGGGATTTACGTAATTTTTAATGAACCTTTGAAAATACAATGTTTCCGTGGAGGACTCTCGGGCCGGGTGTACGATTAAAACCGACACGCATTGTCGTTTTGATCGATCGGAGGCCTCGCGCGTTTCCTGATAGAACGCCCGAGCCAATCGGAGTTAATGATTCCGGGAAACGCGAGGAACTTTCTAATCTGCCTGCACTATAAATATAAAATTTTGCCCGATCGTTCTTCCTCGAAGCAACAAGATTGACGGGGCTCGCAGATAAACGGTCGGATTCGTCGGATGCATTAGATTAACGGCTTCTTCGCGATTGTCGAGCGTCCAAGGAACAGGCAGAGGGGAAGAGAGTGAGAGAGAGAGAGAGAGAGAGCGAGGAAGGCATTTTTCCCGGGACGAAGAATGCGCGATGTGCCGCGTGTCTGAGAAACTATAACGTCGGTGAAGTGGTTCCGTGAACCGAATCCCGTCTCTGTTTACGTAGCATTCGCGCAAAGCCACAGAAACCGTGCTCTAGGTAATCTACGCGAATGAGAAATTTCAACGGGATAAAGATCGGATGGATTTCTCGAAGGCGACTATCGGGAGAATAGCGCGGGGGAAATCAATGAAGCCGGAGTTAGGTAACGCGTCGAACAACACCGCATAATCTGCATAAGCTGTGATTTATTGTATCGCGTTGCGTTGCGCAAGTAGAGCCTCTTCTCCTTCGTTATCTGCGCGATTAAAGAAAAATCGGCTCGCTATCTGTAAACGTAGAAACGCAGGCCTGATCCGAAGTTCTCTCTCTCTCTCTCTCTCTGTGTTCCTGGTGGCTTGGCCCGTCGTGGCAACGTGGAAACGTGGAAACGCGGCCGATTGGACGGACGAATGGCCGCGGCGTGCGTTTCTCGACACGTCGTTCGCGATGCTCGTGCAATTGACGATGCACCGATGGAGATTCGCGGTATACTTGCGTAAACGAGGACCGCGCAGACAAGCGTGTCGGAAGGTAGCTATCGTGCACATAGGCATTATATTATGTACTCTGCTATCCGCGCGCCTAGCTGGCGCCCGACACACGCTTTATCGTCTTTCTAAACTCGGTATCGTGCGAACGGTAAAATTTAAATATTTATTATTTCGCAACCTCGCGGCGTTTGACCGGAATTCGTACGGCTCGGCCGCCCGTGTTCCGGTTAATCCCGCAGGATACGCGTATATCCTACGCGGCGCCGGTCGCCCGTCTAAATCTATCGATCGATCGCGAATCGTTCCAACTGGGCCACAACGATCGCGTTCCCGACCGTTTTACCTTTTCCTCTTTTCTTTTCTCTTTTCCCCCTTTCCGGCGAGCTCGCGACGCGGCTCGATCGCTCGGCGTCGTGACCGACGCGATTTCCGTCGCGCGATCCTCTCCCCGTCGCCACTTCCTTCATTCCTCGGCGCCCGTATATCCGCGGCTCTTGCTTTACCTGTTTTCGATGAAACAAGACCGCCCAGCCTGTGTCACAGAGGAAAGGATACTCCCGGCCGGGTACTTTCCTTTTTTTCTCTCCCCGTCGAATACTCACGTGCATCGATAAAACGTTGAAATTGCACGCGTCCTTAATTGCTCCGCGCTGCCTGCCCGGCGCAAAAAACATCCCGCGAGTTTAAAACATGCCGGTGCAAGACTTTTTCCCTTTCGTTCCGGAGAAGGTACAATTTTGCAATTACCGTGGCTGCGCCGTGTGACGTAGGCACACCGCGTCTGCATCTGCTTCCCCCTTATCACGCGTTCCTTTTTTACGTCGCCGGGACACTTGCTCCGGCGATCCCCCAACCGTCCAACCGATTCTCTTATTTCCCTAGCCTTCGAAACCCTTCGAAACTCTTCGAAAGCCTTCGAAAGCCTTCGAGGTAGATCGCTGCACCGCCGATTACGAATCGATCCTCTCCTCCCTTTCGCCACCGATCCTCCTCTTCGCGGAAGATCCGCTCGAGTGCGCGCGAAATTTCCAACACGCGCGAAGGGAGAGCGCGTTCTACGAAGCGCGATGAAACATGCAGAAAAGGCCGAGCCAATTAATGTACTTCGGTGACTTCAGTGGTCTTAATTTAGAGAGCGGCGTTTCCCGACTTTTATTACCCTGGCGTCAAAGTCGAGTGGCAAGCGGTGGAAAAGTTTTCGGCACCGCATGGTCGTCGTTGGAAAGGAAACGCGACAACCCGCGGTTCTCCGCAGTTTCTACCGGCCAGTCTCTCTATTTCCATTTTAATCGATTCGCAACGATCGGTATCGAGCCTCGGTTTAAGCCCCGAATGCCTCTCGCATACGGCGCCTTTAATTATCGTACCGGTATCGATACGAATCGCTGGGATTAATTACGAACAACATACGCGATGCCCTCGACTGAAGAAAATAGCATTCGTAACGAGCAATTTTCCAGCGGGGAGAACGCGTTCGAACGGCGAAGGCCACGCTCGGCGATAAACTTTAGCTAACCGTAAGACAATGGAACGACAGGCTGGAACGCGACCGCGAAACTCGGAGATGGCTAAAATTCGACGCGTCCGATAATGGAGCCTCGATTCCGCTATTCTGGTCGATTTCGTCCCCGTATCTGGCGCCACCCACGTGTACCCGTTCACGCGGTCTCGAGTCGCGCCGCGGCCCGTTTCCCCCGAAGACTTTCCCATGAAATCATGCACTCGAAATGGTAACGTTACCGTTCTCATCGGGTTTTCCCTCGTTATCTGCCAGCGCCTCGTAGTCCCCCGAATCGAGATCCACCGAAGCACCAGCGACCACAGTCAGACTCGACACCATCGTCGCGAAAGTCAACAAGTCCCGCGACAACATTTTCCTCGCAGATTGTACCATCCACTCTCGACGTGTATCGGTGCTGGAAACGATGGTCGATCGCGCGTCGATTCCCGATCAGCCTTGGCTTCCTTCCTGCTGCTGCTGCTGCTGGTGGTGGTGATGGTGGTGGTGGTGGTGGTGGACGTCGATCACGGTGAAACGATCAACGGGAACCACGGTCAAGCCCCATCGAACGATTCTCGATGAGAATTCCTCGCGGTCACGATCGGTCGAGCTGCCCTGCGACCGTCGGGAAATTCATAACGCGCGAGGCACGAAGCTTTACGATGCAGAGGCGAAAGTAGCGGAAAGGTTGGACCGGCGCCTGATCCCGACGATGGTCGACGCTTGACTGACTGACTCACTCCGGTCTCGAAAAGCAAACGCCGTGCAGCCGGACGACTCCGCGGCGGCTGGCGCGCACCTGGGGCACCCGCCGAAGAACACTCGCCAGATAGTTTTTAAACGAGTCCCGCCTCCGGCTGCGATAGTGTGCCCCTTGTCGGTGAACCACGCACCGTGAACGCGTACAATACGCACGTTCAACGGCTCTCCTTCATCCCTCCGTCTCTCTACCTTCCGCCGTTCCACTCCATTTTCACAGCCACCGCTCCCAACCGTTTAATCCTTTTAATCTTTTTAATCCTTTTAATCCTTTTAATCGTTTTAATCGCTCGATCCTACAGCGGCATTCGTGGACCGTTTACCGCCACTTTTCTTCCCTTTCGATTCCCTCGAATCCAGCCGAGTCAACTCCGTTCCTCTTCCGCGGATCGCCGGTTAATCGCGCCGCGGCCGGACGATTCGAGGGTAGCGGTCGATTTCTAGATTCGATTCGATTCGATCGCGGGACACCCGGGACGCTTTCGATCAGGTAAAGAGGATCGGAGGACGGGTTGAGGCGGATCGAGAGCGCGCACATGGCCTCTGCCACTTACGTTAATGGCAGCCACTGTACCAGAACGTAGTATGCGGGCAGGCCGGCGGAGCCGTGTGTTGGTAAAAGGTTGAGTAGTGCGGATCGACGCCGGGAAATGGGCGGTTGGTGAGGGAAACGAGGGACAGGGAGAAGGGAGACAGTGGCGCCTGAGCCCCGAGGCAGAGACGCCACGTTTCCCTCGTGTGGGTGAATGTCTGTGGCAGTCACCACGCGCGTGCACGCGGTGTCGCGACGTCGCGAGCGCGCCAGCGCGCACACGCGGCAACCGCAAAACAGCACCGACTCGCTCTTCTCCTCTAGATCCTCCTCGGCCGACCTCCTTTTCACCTTTCCTCTTCCGCTATGTCCTCTTCGGCCACTTCTTTTCCCTCTTTACCGACAAAATCGGAGAAAATCGGAGAAAAGCGTCCGAGAGCCGCGCTCGCGCGGTCTTTTAAACGCGCCGATGTCGCGTTGTCCGATCGAGAGATCGGATCTCGCGAGTTTACAGCTAGACGAAGATGATGGGGCTCTGCCATCCCGGTGACGAAACCATTTCCGACCAGGCCGATCCCCTTCGTACGTCCGTGCGTCGACGCACCTGGCTAAAGGACGATAAGCCAATCGTCCTTTGCACCCGATAATCCGTCTCCGTTCCATCGTACGTTTCAAAGTTTGTTCGGTCAATTCGTCGATTTCGATCTTCTCGTTTCGCCGAGTTTTCGTTGGTCGACGGCCTACACGGCGCGCGTACGTCGCGTCGTACTTTGTTCCCTGTGGCTCCGTTTCCTCTTTCCCTTCTTTCTCCTTCCTCTTATCTCGAATCCGCTCGGGCCTCCGCGCGGAATCGGAGACGTAATTTTACGTCGTTACCGCGGCTTCCTTTTCGGGAACTAGCGCGGCTGGTTCGATACTTTGAATAGCATAACCACCGTGAAGCTCGGCGATGCGCGGCTTATTTTTAGCCGGGCATTAGCCAATTAACTATTAACTCGTTGGCGCCACGGCGCTGCTCCTATTTTTGCTTATTTCTTCCACGAGCAATGCATCGCTGCCCTCGTCCGAATCGCCGGTATGCCCGCCGAGGATAATCCGATCGGCGGAGTGACGCGCGCGACGCTAAGTGCCGTCTCTCCGTGCGTATTGCCAAATGAAATATAGCTTCTGGCATGATCGCCGCGCCGATATTATTCTCGAGCGGGTTTCATCGGATCCTCGTCCGCGAAAGGGGAATCGAGGCTTACTCATCCGCGCGGCGCGTCCGTCGCGAACACGGCGCGTTGCGGCGCGGCTAAACGGTAGATAACGGCCAAGACAAAGGCATGTTCGACGTGGAATAGCGTTAAGTTCGTTGACACTAGCCGCGGTGCGAGCAGCCATCGGAAGAAAGAACCACGATCGCTTATTAATTACGCGCGGGAGAGCAAAGTTGAGTGGTTTGGCAAACAAGAGGGAATGGAACTGCGCGAGAGGAGAAGGTTGTCCGAAAGGGAGAGGAGCGAGATGAGAGAAACGTCTCGTTAGTGGCTCGTGGATGAACCAGTTAGACAAGCGGAAGATATTCGCCCGAGATATTCGGTGATTCGAGGATGCCCGTGGGACGGGTATCTGCCCGGGAATCGAGTCCATATGTTTAGCCGAGTGATTGATTTTCGTCGGGCGCAACGAATGCGGTGGTCAAGGAGGTCGAGCTAGATCCACAGTTGGATCCGACCGGCACCTGGTCACGGCTGGCCAGGTAGTTCTCAGAGGTAGACCCAATGAAACGCGTTATCGTTCGTCATGGTTCCAGCCGACAGGCCTACGCGCTGTCGGTCATCCTATGATCGAACGCGCCGAAGAAAAAGGCTTCGGTGACGATTTAACTGCCCGGACAATTCATTCTCTCGTTACTTTTTAATTCCTCGTGTTCCATCTTTGCGTTACACGTCGATTCGTTCTCGAGATTCGTACACGCGCCGTCGGCGAGTAATAACTCAACGTATACGATACGCGTGGATTTCGACGGTGGTAATGGAGAAGGAAAATGTTCAGGCTCGATTTTCCCTCGGTCTTTACGCGGTTATTTGCTTTCCTCTTGCCGCTACGCGCGTGTCCCGAGGATGACTAATTACGCGAAAAGAAGGGAAGCACCTGGTTCTCTAGACCGGTGCGACCGGGAGGACGGAATTCGAATAACAAGCACAGCTCGACGTTGTTAGTCATACCGCTGGAAAGAAACGATTTCGGCGTGTTGTTTGCCCAAAACTGTCCCTCGTCGAGCTTCGTCATGCATTCGATGACTCTTCGAACCACAGGATATCATACGTTTCCTCGCATCCATTCGGCGCCGCACGATCCATCACCCTGAACAAACACGAACGAACATTCGATTGAAGGGGAGACAATGGAGCGGTTGTACAAATAATTCGATTCACGGGCCAAAGTGGCGAATGTAAAACTAGACACGGTAATAATTTTCAAGACGAATCTCGATTGGACGCGGGGATCGATATCGCGATTAAATTATTCGCCTGTGCCATTGTCGATAATCTCGCGTGGCTACCGACAAGCCAGGCTCGGACGCCGTTCGATATTATCCACGACAAAAATCTGTTCGATACAGACCCGTTTGGCCTGTCGGCGGCGGTTATCTCCTGCACAGCCGGCTTCTATTTATATTTTGTGTTCGTTAGTCGATCAGGGGCATACGATTAAGGCGGAAAGTATCCGTGTCCGTGAGCGCGTACGAGCACGCGTTTCAACCGATTTAACTCCGACTCCGTGCACCGTGTAATTTCTCTTTGCGCGATCAGACCGCCGATGTATCGCGGATAAGATTGGACGCGAGGATTCGCGCGACGAAAACTTATTAATCGGTAGGCTCACCTGATTTACTCGATCCGACAACGAGAGATCGTTGGAAATCCTTGGAAAGCATCGATCTCTAGCGAGGAGCACGAGAGACGGCGGCCATGGTTATTCTACGCTGCCGACCGTGTACGGATTCGTCTTGAGGAACCTGCAAACCAGCGTCGGAATGAGCGTCGGGAAAAAATCGGCGGATCGGCGCGTATAAATCTAGCGAGTTTGTTAGCGAGCACCGAACGGTGGACTCGACGCGCGCGGTGGACGCGGTCCAAAAATATCCGGCGATAAACAGCGAGGCAAAGTAGGAACGCGGGTCCACCGAAATGTACACTCGGCCGGTTATCAGCCTCTGTTATCCTAATTCGCCTCTATTTTCCCTGCACTCGAGGCGCCGTTCCTTCGCGATAAAGCCGAGGAATCCCTACCGATTGCACGGACGACGGCGCGTTATCCTGGTGACAAGGCAACGTCGTTACGAGCAGATAGAAACGTGGCCGCATTAAGGTCCGGACCGTGTGAAACACGAAGAAATCGGGAAAGGAACGCCGATCCCCTACTTCTCTGGCCGTCGCGACGCTCGAAATACACGGTCGGAGGCGAGATAAAGAAGGAAGAAAGGAAGCAACACGTCGGCGAAGGTGTACAGGCGAGTGGAAGGCGAGTGGAAGGCGAGTGGAAGGCGAGTGGAAGGCGAGGACATTGCCGAACTCGAAAACGCACTTAACCGTTCGGGGGCCGAAGATTAGAGGGTAAAACCCAGAGCGGGTGTTTCGGGGCCCGCTATCTGCTGCGAGGAGTCCGAAAGAAAGAGGAGGCCTGATAAGAAGGCAGTTGGCCGGCTTTTAGTGAGCCGCGACAAACCGGCCGGACGGAACACGGTGAAATCGGCCCATTGAGAAAAGGAAGAGGGCGACTCTCGGGCAGATAATAAAAAGTGCGATCGGAGAGGAAGCGCTGTCAGTTCGCGTTGCCGAGCGGACGGTTAAATATGTAGCGGTTACCGGTGGATCCTTTTATTTTCCCAGCGGATACTCGGAAGGAGAGAAGGTCGGATTGTTGGTACGGAGAAACGGCGAACGATCGATCGATCGATCGATCGACAGATCGCTCGGTACGATCGGGCTACTACGTTCCTGCTGCATACGCGGATACTAGCTTTTTTAACGATCGATCGTTTATCCAGGAGTATCGACACCGAGACGAGACACGTCGCACGTGGCTGGCGTTATCGGATCGGCAATGAGAGAACTCCTTGTACGAGGTATTAATATCGGTAATATTTCAAGTCCGAACTGTCCGGCTAAGCCGATAATCTCGGTTAACACGCCGCGGTACGCCGATTTTCGACGCGTGAGTACTCAATTGACCGTAGCATCGGCGACTATCGAGAGGCAGTTGCAGTTTGTAACGTCGCGGACGGTGATTGTTAACGGGTCGCCGAGTTAATATTAGCACAAGGTTTTTCATCGTGCCGTGCTTTCCAATGGGAGACTTTTCTAACCGCGCGCAAACGGCAACGGCTTACGAACGGAGGAAACGCGCCGCGTTAATACAGCCAAGCCCGTTTTCTTTCCTTCCGATCCGATTTTTCTGGCACGCCCGTTCTTCTTTCGTCATACCGAAACGAATGGAAACTTTTGCCTGGATCGGGAATTTGAAACGTCGTGTCGCGAGGCTCGATTCAGCTGGAGAAGCCTGGCAGGACGGTATGCCAACGGGCAATGCCAAGCAATTACAATTACGAACTTACATATGGAATGTTGTTCCCTTAACAAAGAGGCGAAGAAATTCTTGGCAACGCGTCAAGGAATGTGGCAAAAATACAGGAATATTTCTCGATCGCATCGAAATGGGAAAAAGGAGAGGGGACGGGCGGGAAATAAGGAACGCGATTAAACGCCGCTTATTCGTAAACAGGCGCGAAAGCAGAAGGAAGGAGAAAAGGAGGAAAATGAGGAATATTTCTGGCAATACGTCAAATACGTTGGTTCCGCGATAACCTGTGTACGCGAACGTGCTCGGCGTCGTAAAATACGCGTTTTATCGATGCATCTTGCCAGCGGTGGTTGCCTCCGCCACGGAGCTAAGGCCGATAAAAAAAATCATTACGCGAGATCCGACACCTTCCACGCGGTACACGCGATTTACCGGCGTGAAACTTTACGGCAGGCGAGATAATAAAAATTTCCAGACCTTGTAATAACGTAGCAGGCTGCTAAGACGGATATCAGGGCGGCGATCGCCAAGACCAGCGCCGCGACGTGCAGCGGCTTAACGCGATTCTGAAGGAATTGATCCGACGATTCCCGACCTCCGGCAATCGGCTCTCGATCCGGCTGAATCGATCCCATTATGCCTCCGCTCGACGACATCCCATTAAACGAACCTTTAGACGCAACAACACAACAGACACAGGTATCAGAAACTTCGGTTCCTCGTGCTACTTTCATCGAGGATCGTGGCGTCTTCGACGTCTCGACGTTCGGTTACGTAGCCACGTACGAAACCTTGACAGTCGTTGGCGAATCGTTACCGAAGCATTCGTCCGAACGATCGAGCGTTCGAATTGGCGCCATGCCCTGCGAATTCGTGGGTTTTCCTCGCGAAAAGAGGAGAGGCAGCGACGGGTTGTTTACCGGGATAACGGAGAGTGGGCTGGACGGGGTCGGAGGTCCGTTCGTCGTGGATCCACGTGGACAGGTTTACGCGGTGGTCGGCGTTACAGTAGTCGTGGCTGTCGCAACACTTCAATCTGGGCCAGGGCATACGGATCCAGGCAGCCGACGATCGGTCCACGTTGTCGCTCGACTTCGACCTCGTGACCCAGGACTTTGTCTCGCACAACAATGGCGTGGCACCCCTGCAGCAGTGGCAACGTACCACGTTCCGATAAAATGGCCTCTGCTCGATAAAGTTCCGTGACCCCGTCGTGATAGTCGGCATTTAAATAACCATTTTCCACGATTTACGTCGCGAGATTTCAATATTCCCCGCGTATATATCGCGCTTGTTACGCCTCGGAAAGGATCGA
This sequence comes from Euglossa dilemma, assembly GCA_002201625.1. Lineage (NCBI taxonomy): Eukaryota > Metazoa > Arthropoda > Insecta > Hymenoptera > Apidae > Euglossa > Euglossa dilemma. The sequence goes on along the minus strand of NIJG01000273.1, from coordinate 1,987,486 downwards.
TCGCCTCGTGCCCGACGATATCGCGAATATCACACGGAGAAATTCGAAATCCGATCGGAGCTCGCGAATTCCGTTATCTTCGACGAAAATTAATTTCGTCTTCTTCTTTTTTCCATTTTTCTCTCCTAGATACGCGAGTAATAGCAACGCCACGACGCTATCCTCTGCCGAGATAAACGTTGCAAAATTCTACGAAGGAGTAATAAAAAAGAAGAGGAGAGGATTTCGACATCTGGCCGTTTCAGCACGCCTAGAAAGAATTTGTGAAAACTTCTCGTGCCGATTATCTCGTCAAGGTTATCGACTGGCCGTATAGAGCCGTCGTGAATTTAATAGCCGTACGTCGATCGGGACTTTCGGCAAATTAAATCGTTTTCGCGTCAAACTGGACTCGTACCGGTGAAATTTATTGTCCAGTAAGAGGGAAAGGTTAGAGGTCGTGGCGTGGCTGTTTAGCGAGATGTTGCCGCTATCGTGCTCTTTGGAACTCGTCTAAAACGCGAAATCCATACCCGTGCTTAAAAACGACGTCGTATCAGCGAATAAAATATGGAAATTTTCTCCCGGCTATCTTTCCATACGTTCAAACCAGTTTCTGTGTTCGAGGCTAAGCCTAGTGGATTATATTTGAGAATAAAAAGTCATACGAACTCCGTGCATCCTCTGGTCGTTGTGTTCTCCCCGAATTCTTGGTTGCCGGTCAAGATCAGCTCGGTGTAGCAGGAATACTTGGTCTCACACGTGTCGGCACCGGCTTCCTTGCAGGCCTTGCTCGTGCACACGCATTTCCTACCTGCGAATATCGACAAATTTCTCGGCATTTAGCGCGATCGGGTTACCGTGACACGCACGCACGCTCATAAATCTGTTCGTCTTATGCGTTTCGCGCTGCGCGTCCTTTTTCCACGGCTCATTACAGGTATTAGCGTGGATAGGTAGCACCGTCGGGGTGTACGCGTTACACCGGCGGAATATGTCGTGTACTAGCGCGATTGCTGTGCGTAAAAAGTCGATAGCGACATTCCCGATGGATACATCGGTCCGAACCGGCCAACTTACCTTCGATTCGCTCGACTCTGCTCGACAGAAAGATCAGGAATAACAGGATGAAACGTATGCAGATTGGCGTCTCGATACTGGATCGATTGGAATACATGCCGCAGCCTGAACGGAATCGACCACTCCGGGAATCACGAAAGTCTGAATAATGAAAAGAACGGTGACGACGGTTGACGAGAATCACTGGAACGCGGCGACGATTCGCGGACAATTTCATTGATAAAGAAATGGAGAATGAGGCAGGTGCCGGCTGCTATCCGCGCGAGATCCACTCGAGCCGCGTGCAGAACACGGGAATATATATTATCATCTTGAAAGACGAGGCTGTATCAAATTCAGAGGCGATCTCGATACCGACAACGCGATTAGCGGCGAAAGAAACGCGATTTGCACTTGACTGCTTATTCGAAGCCACTCGACCGATCAAGAGACGAACAACCAGGAGGAAATCAGCCTCCGTTGATTTGCATTTTTCCTCTCTCGACGAGAGTCATCGATTACGGTAATTATTCTCGCTGCGATATAGAAAAGGACGATTATCGAGAGTGTAGGTTGCCAGTTGGAATATCTCGAGTCACTGGGAGGTTGAATGGGTTCCAAGGAGAGAACCGTGTCTCCAGGGGAAGTCACTCGTAAGCCAATCGAATCGAACGCAGAATCACGGCGCCGAGACGCGACTGACAGCGAGACGTCGCGAAAACACGTTGTCTTATCGGCGTAAAGGACTATTTGAAAATGTCCGAAGGAAGCTTCAAGAAGAAACTGTTACCCGCGTGGGCTCCTCTAATTTTAGTACCTCCCACTGAAACAGAAACGTATCCTTCTCTTTCTCTCGCCTTACACCTCGGCTACTCTCCGTTTCCACTCTCTCTCTCTCTCTCTCTCTCTCTCTCTCTCTCTCTCTCTCGCTCTCTTCCTCTCTTTCCCTCTTCTTCGCACCGATACCACCTCACGAATTTACTTCTACATCTATTTTAATTCCGTCATCGGTGACATTACTCGGCTCGCATAGCTTGGCCGTCGCGACAACGGTTTAATCGGGCTCCCTTCGCGAACGTTTCTTTCTCGAAGAAAATCCGGACGGACTTCTTTTATTTCGTCAAGCGAGAACGGGATCTCGTAAATAGGCGGACCGAGCAGTTGCTCTCTTAGATAGCGTATCGCGGGAAATTACGCTGGAAATAAGAAGAACGACCGTGAATCAGGGGGAAATCAAAGCGAGACGCGCGGCTATCGAAAGGATTAATTGCTTTTGTCTCTGGCATCGACCACCGGGCAACGCCGGCTTCGAACGCTTTTCACCTTTTTCTCATCGCGACGCGGCATCATTTCCGCCAACCCTCTTCGTGTCCGCCATTTATTCCCACTTGCGCTCCATTTTCCTCTCCTTTCTTTTCCCCTCTTTGCTGCTTTCGGTCTCTTTTAAGCTCGATTTATTGGAACAACATCGCAGATTCGTGTACGCGTTTACGCAGCCACGAGACGCGATTCGCCAACGACTTCCAGATGGAGGAATGTGTCTCTTCTTCGCGTCCAACCAACCGTGAAACCCTCGCGATCGCCACTGGCAATCGGCACCTTTGTCGACCATGATTTTAACCCAACTGTCGCGATGCTTCCGCCATCGATATTCCAAACGTTCACCTGTGATCAATTTTACCGATTTCGTTCCACGATCCTTTGACGCGTCGCTCCGAATCAACTCCGAGACTCGCGGTGTCTGGCGAGCGAAAGAATTCTGGTGACGTTTTTAGACAAGCTCGTTGCCTCGAAAAGTCCCCTAAACTCGGCCGATTTATGGTAACAATAACGTCTAGATCGCGCACGTGTTCGTATCTCTCTTCGATATATTTCCAACCGTCCAGATGCTACCGATCTTTGACGGGATAACGTCGTATCACCGCTGGTAAAAATAGTATATTTATTATACGCCTCGGAAATTCGTTTTCCGAGATAGATATTAAAAATTTCCTCGATCACGCGTCGCGTTTGTTTATTTACGCTTCGAAGTAATTTATTTGCGGCTTAGCTTGTTTGTTTACGTTACAAATTTGTTCGCTTGCACTGCGAGCCTGTTTGTGTAATTCTCGAAATTTTCGCGGCTCTCGAACCACCGCGTCGATACTCGCGGTGGCACGAAGTCTATCGGCCGGCAAACGCGAACAAGGAATCGAGGATAGAGTCGTGAGAATAAAGATACTCGATTTAGTTCGACACCTTCGTTTTTTATTTCCTTCGTACAACGAATACAATCGCCGAAATAGCTCCACCTCCCTCTCCGAGGAGTAAATAGCGTGAGAAGAGAGAAAAAGGGGGTGAAAAAAATTGGCGATGTTTGCGGATGAAGGAGAATGGTACCTCGATCGGAATTATTGGTATTCAACGGGAAAGGAGAGGAGAGTTTAATTCCCCGGTTGGTTTCCTGTCCATGCAACATTAAGCAGAGCCCCGCTGGTTGCACATTTCTTTATCGTCATCCGTCGAGTGACAGTAAAAGCTGGCCTGGGTTATCGGAATGACACTTCGTTACAGTCGAACGAGGTCGCCGGCAGTCTGCTCCGTTGCTACTTCTTATTGCGCGAACGAATCAAGTGTTCGCTGTAAAAAGATTTACAGGCAGCACAAAGATTTCTTTCACGCGGGTAATTTATCGAGATGTGCCGCGAAACGTTCGGAAGATCGGCGGAATAGGCGGTTTCCAACGAGGTGACGAGTAGGCAATTTAAATTCCACCGGTACACGCGCTCTCCTCTCGCTCGCGACTGAATCTTCTTCTTACCGTCGATTATCTTTTTCCAATTTGCATACCCGGCATCGGCGCTGTCTTCCCGGACGGGATAGTCTTCGATAAAATTTTCATTTGCCCCGACATCGCGGTAGCCTAATTAAACTCTAATTAAATCAGCGGCTCAATCGTGAGAACTGGAGTTTCTCAGGTGTAAATCTTTGGGGTCTACTGTTATTAATGGATGCGTTGAGCAACCGTATTGTAGCGTGGGATTCGTGGAAAATTCAAAAGAAGGCTACGAATGTTATTAAACGCAACACATCGAAATCGTTTATTCGCAGAATTCTTTTTTCACCGCTACGGCGACTTATGCTAATCGGACAGTAATTTCCACTCTCATCCTACGCAGCTAATTACAATCACACTTGTGCGAAATGTCAAACGTGTATCTGTTTTTCTGTCGGTGCATATTAATTAATTTGGTTTCTCGAGCGAAGTGTCGCGATCGACATACTCCGCGTGGTTATCTCGCATATCGGACGCGAACACCGGTCCACCGCGCCAACCGAGACGCTCTTCTGCCACGCTAACATAGCTGTTTCCAATTGACACGATCACAGCCGACCGTTGCACGCGCTGTAATATGGAAGGTGACAAGGAGAAATTACAACGGAATTCTCGCGTCTGCCGCGGTTCGTGAATCGGGCGCGCGCACGCCTTGGCTCGATCATCGATTCCGGGACGATCGATTCCGCGACGATGCGTCGCTCGGATATATTCCAACTCGACCGGATAAACACCGATCGAAAGTTTCCACTCGTTTCACCGTTTTATTAACCGTTTTATCGCGCGTAGATACGTTTCCTGTTCGCTGGCCCGACTGGATAAACGCGAAAGCTTCTTCTCCTCGCGATTCCTCTCTTCTGCGAAGATCACGGCGATTAATCGCTATCGCGGGATCGATCGCGAAACAGAGAAGCGGCAGAAATGAGTCGCAGGGAAAAGGAAGGCGAGGAGCCGAGTGGATAAGGAGAGAGATGTAAAGGATGAGAAGGAGGAAGGAAGATAGATTAAGGGAGATGCGCGAAAAGATAGAGAGTACACGTCGCCTTGAGTTGCATTCGCTCGATTGTCCTTTTTAATTAGCCCCCGATCTCTCGGTACCCAGTCAGGTACGTCGACCAGGCTGGAACGTGTCTTCTTAATTGTTAATGGGAGTTACGCCCATACGAGACCTCGAGAACGAGTTTCAATCGGGTTGGCTGCATCGCGTCCAGCCGAATGGAAGCAGAGCTTCGGCTAAGAAATTCGAAATACTCGACCGGCGTTCGGAAAGCTCGAAACCATCCGACAAAACCTAATCGATACCTTTTCCGCCATCTCTTCGCTCCCGTCACATTCCCGCGAATTATCCTTTCTTCCTTCTTTTCTCCTGGTATCTCGCGTTGAATCGACGGATCGATGGATCGCTTAATCGGAGAGGTTCGTCGAAAGTTTCGATATTAATTAGGTGGTGCATCGCGCGTGATAATTTAAGAACGGACGGAGGACGCTAGATAGCGATCTAAGTAGCTTGGATGCGGTATCGGTGATGAGGAAGGCGATATTCTTTAGTAAAATCGTTTCTCATTTGTCGGGAAGGCTGGTGGCGATCGGGGTGTCGGGATCGCTACCAGTTATTATATCCCGCGGCTAAGTAAAAAGGCGTATTTATCGTAAATGTTCCCCGCGACATAATGACGCGGTCACGATGTTCGTGGTCGATCAAAGCTCTCCATGTGACACGGGTCTTTTAAGAGGTATTACCGTGTAAAATGCCACAGGATGATCTTCCAGCTCTTTGCGCCGGCTGCTTCTCGCCGACGTAATCGCTCCGTTGAAATGAAACGACTTCACGCAACGACAGGGGCTGCAATATAAATCAATGCATGCGCGAGATTATTATCGCACGAAATTGCACGAATTATTTTTCATCGCGGTGCCGAACTTTAATCGAATCCCGAACAGATTAAAGCGATTGTCCCCGTTTTATCGACATTGCGAAATGTTCGTGTTCAAACTCGTCCTTCTACAGCTACCACCGGGCTATAACCCGTCTTCGTGCGCCTCCATTCCTTCGTACCGAAACCTGCGTAACGCTAACATCCTCTCTTTACTTTATCGCGCGTAATTATGCGGTGCAACCGGGTACCGTACGCGGTTGCGTTTTCCTCCCGACTTTCGGTCAGACGTGAAAGTTCGAGCGGGTATACGTGGAAGCTTCGAGTTTTGCCAAGAAATTCCGTCCAACTACGCGCAATTTCTACTTACTCAGCTGATTTACCGCTGGCTCAGAGGCGATCACGAACATTTTCCTGTGCGACGGGAAAAATTCCGACGTCGGAATTATGCTTATCGATATCTCATTCTGGTTGTTCTCCGGGCCACTTCCGCGATCGTTTCGTCGGTTCCCGTGCGCGCTCTGTCTTAGCGGGACACCTTGAATGTTATGTCTGCAATTACTCACTATATAGCTGCTCACCTAGTTTCAAAAAGGAATCAGAAAGTCCCTTAGAACGGCGAGAATCGTGAGAGGGAGTTAATTATTAGACTGTGCATCGGATTGTATACAACGAGGCGACTGTTCCCGAACGGACGTACAGATACGAGCGGCACGATTTCTCTGCGTTTGTTTTCTTTACGTAAATCGAGAAACGATTGCGAGATCAGAGATCGTCGAGGATCACTTACCGAAGATATGATAAAAACAGCGAGTAAAGCAACGCCTAGCCAAAAGTACCAGGCTTCCCAAAAGTGTCGTGGAGGCCGTCTTTGTACCAGCAGGCAGCACTGCGAGTTGCAACAACAATACAGACAATACTTATCCGGTGTACACGCGTACGGTTTGATAATTTCATCCTCCTCCGTATCGTTTCTCAGGTCCGTGTTACATTCGTAGTAGAGCCGGGCCATGTCGCAAATCGAACATGATTCCCTTCCTTCGATCGGCCAGCGACTGCTGCTTCCAGCTCTATCCGAAATTTCACGGCAGCGGCTCGATTTCCTTGAGAAACAATGAACGAGACAGGCGTCGCGCGGATCGATGAAACTACATTGAGTCACGAACGATCTAAAAAAAATCGCGTTATTTTCAGAAAGCGTAGCGCCGCCGGCGCCGCTTAATTTACCACTCGAGACACCTGTTCCCCTTACTTACCCGGCTGGTGACATGCGACAAACATGCGATTCCCTTGCCTTTCCTTTTCTTCTACTTCTCCTCCGGTTTCACACGCCAAACAACGCCGGACGCTCCTTCAACACGGTTGACATGCTCGAGGGTGACTGTTTTGCCACTTTGTCCGTTCGGTTTTATCACTAGCTGGACTGGACTGAACTGGGCTTGTAATAATCGATAGAACGAGCTTGCCATGTCCTTATTCACGCGCGACTTCTAATCGATACAATAAATAACCGCGTTCGTGATCGTTCGAACGCCCGAGCCAAGCAATTAAACGCGAATTCTTCTATCTTCTCTTGAAATATTCGCGCTGCGAACCGAGGAATTAAAAAGGAAACTCGTGACTCGTAAAATGAGAAAAATTTATTACCTCCTTAGTCTACGAAATTATATAAATTTCTACAAATCGATACAATACGTCCGGCTGTGTCCAACAGTTCGTACAGGGACAACAACATTTCTGCGTTACGCTGGCCAAGCAATCGAAGGCATTGCGACGATGAAAAGAGAAACTCAATATTGATTGGAATCGTGAGGTGGTGGCGGTGGCGGTGGACCTCTCGGCGGGAAGGGTGGTCGAAATTGCGGAGGTGGAGGCGGCGGTGGTCCACCTTGAGACACAGGGGGAGGTGGTGGATGTCTCCAGGTTGGAGGAGGCCGCGGGGGTGGCGGTTGAAATTGTCCAAATTGCGGAGGCGGAGGTGCCCCGGCGGACGAAGGAGGCGGCGGTGGTGGGAATTGACCTTGAGGTGGCCCACTGACACCCCAATGCGGAGGCGGTGGCGCCATCATTCTGGGCGTCGTTTGTTGCGACTGAGAGGTCGGAACGGGCATAGGTGGCAATGGAGGTGGCATTCCAGGTGGCAAAGGAGGATGCGTTGCCATTGACATAGGAGGCAAAGGTGGTGGAGGAATACTGGCTGGTGGGAAACCGCTGGATGGCGGGGGTGGGACGGGCGGCGGTGGTGGGTGACCCATTGGAGGCCCTGGTGTCGATGGTGGTGGAGGAGGTGGAACCACCATTCCATGGTGCATCACGTGATGTTGAGGATGGTGAGCAGCTTGATGAGATGCCGCACTGGAGTTTGGAATCGGCGGTGGCGCTAAAGGTGGCGCATCGGCGAACAATTGATGAGGTCTGTCCGCTTGACTTAGAGGGTTCTGCGCGGCTAATAGACGTTCAGCCGCGCTACCGTGCCTTTCTCCTTTCGCGTCCCGTTTAAAAGCGTACGATACGGATATCGGTCTGTTGCATAAATACTGGCCATTCATAGCTTCTATACTCGCGTCCGATGCATCGAACGAAGCGAAATTTATAAACGCGAATCCCTTTGAATTTCCGGTCTCGGGATCTCTCATTATCTGAAACGTACAACGGGCTTTTATATATTTCGACAACTCGTTGGTTATTAATTTCTCGTTTATTATCTGCGCGTTTATTACCTTAGGCGTTTGAAGAATTACTCCGAATGCACTGAAGGTATCGTACAACAGTTTCTCGTCTACTTCCGGATCGAGATTCCCTATAAAGATATTAGCTCCAACGTCTAAATTTTTCTGATGAGCGCTTGCTTTGTTCACTCTTATAGGTTTCCCGTACAATTTTATCATATTCATTATTTTAATGGCATAGTCTGCGTCTTCCTCTCCCATAAATTCTACGAACCCATAGCCCTGGTGCATTTGAGTTACCCTATCTTTTGGCATGTGAACATTAACTGAAAAAACAAACGGTGAGAAAACAGAATATTTATCAGTTGCATATTTAAAATCGTGAGATAAAGTAACGAAATAATACGTACCTACTGGTCCCGATTGAACAAATAGTTCCCACATGAGGGATTCTGTGACTTTATCATCCAGTCCACCTACATATATCGTGGCATCTGAAACGCGAAATATAGTATGATATTTATGTACACATAACCTAGTATAACTGACGCTTTTCGTTCGAATATGCTGCAAAACGTTAGAAACGTAATTGTAACGAAAATTAAAGAAATTAAGAAAACGTTGAGGTGTTGTAAATCTAAAACAATTTAAACAGAAACGTACCTTGATTGCGCTCAGCAATAGGACCTGCCGCCATGATTATCATTCACTAGTGTTTTGACTTGAACTCGCTCAAGTAGCTTGGTAACACTGATAACATTCACGAGTATTACCAAACTATATTACTAGGTATATCGTCGCAAATAGCATCAATCGTTGCCAACTTCGAGTTATTAAATAAGTAAATCGTTAGCGTAAGAAAGCATAATGATCGTATTTATTTTAACGCAATCGATACAGACGCAAAACAACGTTAAAATTTTTAACGATGTTTAATGATACTTAGTCTTTGATTCCTTTCATTGATGTTACAGTATAATAAATATTTTCAACCTTTTAAGAAGTACTGGCCCCTTGAGCTTCTTGAGTAGCTAAAATAAATATATTAATTGAATTTTGCATAGATTAGAGATAATAAATACAAACGATCTGTCTACCTTTATAAGAATATTCTAAAGCAGTTGCTATAGTCCTCATGTCACCTTCGATACTACGTGCCCAATTCTCAGCATCGCCTATTTCTTTTAACGCGCTGGAAAAAGCTTCTACCAAACTCAACCATGATTGTGTTTGCTTTGCAAAATTTGTCGCGCTATGATGCAATTGCTTCGCTTCTGCGTCCAGTTTCTTTTGATTAAGATACGCCTGTGCCACTCTATGCGATGAAACATTCGCTTAGTAAATAATTAGGCTGCATTTATTTCTTGTCAACTCACCCTACGTTTAAATGATCGACCAAGGCTTGTGTCAGATTGCTCGCAGCTTGCACAGCTTCTTTTCTTTTTTGCTCTGTTAAAATAACACGCTATGTCATTCGTAATTCTAATCTATTTATAAGAAGAAATATTTAACAATTTTACCTTGTCTTTCTTTTCTTGCCACTTGCTTGCTTTGATGCTCTTTTACTATAGCAGATAACATTTTCGTTGAAGAAATGCAACAATTTGTACCAGCAGAATGTCAGCAGGTTAAATTTACAGTAATAAATGCCGTAAAGTTTCTATCTTCGTATAAATTTCTATGTAATATCACTGAATTCCCTTCGTTCGACTATAATTCGATTCGTTTGTAATAATTTTGCGATCGATGATTTTATATCAATATATATTCACCGAATATTAAAGAAGATACATTTTTATCTACTAATTTGAATACCAAAGTTGTGTGAATTCCGCTTAAAACAGTGCACTGCTGATCAGTATTTAAATGACATCCCAACAAATTACACGCATCAATGGTGTTGAGTAACAAGCAATGCTTAAATATGTTAAAACAGAATGTTCTAATAATAAACAACGTGTCATCTGTTCAATCAAGGATTGGACAAAATTGTACAAAAGCAAGAATTGATATTGGCATTCTTTAGTAAAGAATAGTGTTTTCCTATAGATGGCGGTATAAGCGAGCTTTTTTAAGTTCTAGTATACGGAATAACGAGTATGGCGACTAGTTCTGGTTGATGTAAAGTTTACCTGTTGATAATCGAATTGAATTTGGCTTAAGGGAAATTAGCGAATTATTGTAGTTATTACGAGGCAAATTGCCTCTAGCAGACTCCTCGTTTAACACAACATTCTGCTCTAATGAGGTGGTCAACACTTTCATACAAAACAAGTGTAACCAAACGATGTACCAGAATCTCAAGAGTACGAAAATTAGGAAAGAAGTGTTGTCATTACTTATACATCTAGCATAAGTTGCTGGACAATGGTTTATAACGTTACAAACAGTTTGTGAAGGACCTGATAGTTAAGGATTCGTCAAAGTTTTCATTCACGTGTACCGAGATAAATAAAAATGTAATGTAATTGCTGTGTTTACCCGCATAATTAGTTCCCTCTATTTTTTCTTTGAAAAAGTGGGTATCAAAAATTTCATATGAGAGAATGGCAATTCGCATTACATTAGAATGTGGGCACGCATCAATGTTACGTATGCGTACCACCCCTCAGGGTTATACTCATGATTGGGAAGTATTTGTGCGAGGTATTGACAATGCTGATATTCACCACTATGTTGAAAAAGGTAAATATATCTTTCAGTCGATGCCCTGCATGCTTTGATACAATAGCGCGCGTGTATCATTCTTCTTTGATGCACTCTGTTTTATATTCCAGTGGTTTTTCAATTACACGAAACATTCTCAAAACCAAAGAGGGTCTTAAAAGAGCCGCCATTTGTGATAAAAGAGTCTGGTTATGCCGGTTTTGAGATTCCAATTCATATTTATTTAAAGAATAAGGATGAAGGTAGCAAAAAGATAGAAATTGTATACGATCTTATCCTACAATCGAGCGGTCCTGCAATTACAAATGTCATGAGGCACACAGAGATAATTAATAACCCTTCGGAAGAATTTAAGAGGAAATTGTTGAGGGGTGGCGGTGTAAGTATAATTTGCCCTATTTTACATAGGTTTTTAATTTATTACGGTTGTTGTAATAAACATGATGCGATTAGGTTGTTGTGACCAGTTCTGAAAATTCAGCCGAGAAGTGCGAACCTAAGGCGCTAACTATGGTCGGCAAGCCAAAGTTGAGCGGAAGCGATTCGAAAAAGCACAAAAATATAGAGTCGAAAACTTCAAATTCCTTTGCCGAATTATTCGGAACTCCTCTGAAACCTACAAAAGTTTCTCAAGACTCTAAGAAGCCTACGCAGCCAGAAAAATCGTCGGCTTCCAAATCGTTAGTTACCACAGAAAAGTCTGATAAGGTGGATAAAACAAAGCTCAAAGATAGTCCTCATAAAGATAACAAGAAAGAGAAAGTAGATGATAAAAAAGATAAAAGGATCAAAGATCAATCTAAAGATAAAAATCGAAGTAAAGAGAAATCAAAAAGGCCTCCTAGTCCTGGAAATAAAAGTCACTCTAGCCCTTCTAATAAAAGGCCTCCATCGCCTCCGGCAGTCCCGCTAAAGAGACCTCCGAGCCCTTCTCTTCCCCCCGCGAAGAGACTAGCCTCTCCAAAGTCGAAGGAAAGGGAATTGAAAAAGATCACCGTCGAGAAAGAGAAAGACAAGAGTAAAGAGAAGGAGAAAGTCAAGGATAGCTCTAAAAACGTTGTCGATTCTTCTAAGAGCGAAAAGAAGAAAGATAAGAAAAAGCACAAAGAAGATCGGGACAAAGAGCGAAAGGATAAGTACAAGGATGGAGAACGGTCTGCTTCGAAGGAAAGCGTGAAAGTGCCGGAAAAGAAAAGCGACAAGCCGGAGAAATCGGAAAAGCCGGAGAAAGAGAAGAGCCAAGAGTACAAATCGGCAAAAGACGGGAGAAAGTCGCCGAAACCTCCGAAGGAGAGTGACAAACCAAAGGATGAGAAATTGTTGAAGATAGAAAAATCGGAGAAGACCGAGAAGCCCGATAAAGCGAAGGACAGTAAAAGCGAGAAGGAAAGGCAAAAGCATAAACACAAGAAAAGGGATAAAAAGGACAAGCGAGATAGCAGTAAAGATAGGGACAAGAAAGAGAAACGCGATAGGATAAAATCGTCAACGGAGAAGCAGAATAATGTGCCTAATGTTCCAGTAGCCAATCCCCTTTCGGCACTATTGGCAGAGATGCCAGAAAGGGATAGCAGCGATTCAGCGCCATCCGTAGATGACGATTGCTTTTCCGAATCAAAATTAGTGCCTACGGTTAAAAAGGAGGTAGAAAACGTAACGGTGTCCACGCCACCCACGGAAATGGCGAAGCCACTCTCGCCTGCGATTCCAACGGATATTAAGAAGGAAAAGGTGGATCGGAATAAAAGGGAGAAGCCGAAGGGAAGCAAAGGGGAAGAGAAGGAGACCCGAAAGAGGAAACGAAGGAGCGACAGTAAAGGCGACGATGATCACGTGGTTAAAAGGGAAAAGGACAGAGGTCATTCGACGTCGCCGCCATTGGAACCCGTTTCTTCGAGTCAATCGCCGGTGGCGTTGGATCAAGAGACGGTTCACACGAAGGATAAAGAGGAGCGAGGCGCGATGGAGCAGGCCGCGGAGAAAGGTATCGAGGCAGAAGCGGAACAAGTGGCACCTGACTCGACGAATAGTACTTTGGTTGACTCGGACATGGGAGAGCCGCCAGTGTTTTCGGAAGATTATGTGTCACAGTTGAAGGACTTGCAACAAAAGATAATGACTTTGCAAGATAATCAAGAGTTGCAAAGAGTTGTTCAGGTGATCGCAGAAACCGGTCAGTACGAGATCACGAAGAAGACATTTGACTTTGATCTGTGCGCTCTCGATCGTAGAACGGTGCAGCGTCTACAACAATTCTTTCCATCGTGACCGTCTGTAGCTTAAATCATGACATCCTTTATTACATATTATTATTATATGTATTAAGTCATTAAGTTATTTGAGCTTACGAGAGAGATTCTTTAACATTAATATATATACATATATAAAATCAAGTAATACACGAGACCCCAGAAGAATTTTGTAGATACCGATCTTCTCGATTCATCGAGAAGAGTACGCTTTTATCTGGGTGTATGTCTCAAATTTTCGTATAGTTCCGTTTTAGTTTATCGACTGGACACTTTCGATTATACGTGTATGGAAAACAAAATTCTAATTACGAATCACAGCTAGGCACGATATTGACACGATAATTTTAGATTCTTCATCATTCACGAGATCAGCTTATTTTCTTATATTTTTACATGTTTCCAACACTTGTTATTTTTACATTGTTTTATACATAGATAACGTATAGTCTGTGTGAAGCACAGATTGAGAATTGTATATTGTATTGTCGTGTAATATAGAGTATTTACCGTTTCTCTGGGGAATACTGGAATATGGTCTACAGTGCATTTATTCACGTTATAGTAGACGACATATGTCTCGACACACGTTTCGTACACGACATATACACATATATGTATATATATATATATATATTTGATTTAAAAAATATATATATGTGCGTGTGTGTGTGTGTGTATATATATATATATATGTATACATATATACACGTATATATATTTGAGTTCTTGTATGGTAGTTACGAAAAGATTATGTTGACTTTTATGGTAATTGGGGTCGTTTGAAGATTTTGTGCATTACATTGCCTTGTAATATAGATATATTCTTGATATCTCGCGGAGAATTTAGCGTAGGCTCATCTGCCTGAACCGAGGACACCTATTATATTTATTGAATATTTTCATACGCGACGTAATTAATATAAGAACGAGCGAAACGATCATTTGATAATTTATACGCTATGTTAGTGATCGTCGACGTAATCCTTCATTATTATCATTTTATTATTATTACTATTATTATTATTATTATTATTATTATTA